>LPNX010772251.1:0-35841 GCA_001517045.1 Pseudotsuga menziesii | reverse complement strand
TTCATACAAGCTAGACTCTGGTAAGTCTCTAACAATGAAAGAAGTATTGTTTGTTCCAGGACTCAAGAAGAACCTTCTATCCATTTCAACATTAGATGCAAAAGGAATGCGGGTTGCATTCATAGATGGTCAAGTCATTATGTGGCCAAAAGGAAAGACTATCGATGATGTGGTAGTGATTGGAGAACAAGAAGGAGGCTTGTACAAATTGAAGGGTCATCTAGAACAAGCCTTGATCCATGACTCAGTAGAGCCAAATGAGCTTTGGCATAGAAGGCTTGCACATGTGCATTACAGAGCACTACCTATTGCAAGCAAAGCTGTTGAAGGTCTTCCAGAATTCCAAGCAAAACATGATGTAGTTTGCAAAGGATGTGCGAAAGGGAAGAATACAAAGCAGACATTTCCCAGTAGAAAAAGCAAAGCTAAAGGTATTCTAGAAATCGTCCACTTTGATGTATGTGGTCCTATGTCATCAAACTCACTAAGCGGGTATGCATACTATGTTTCTTTTATTGATGATTTTTATAGAAAGACATGGATTTACTTTATGAAGAACAAAGATGAAGTATTCAGAAAGTTCAAAGAATTCAAAGCCTTGATCGAAAACCATACTGAAAAGAAGATCAAGACCATTCGATCAGATAATGGTGGAGAATTCACTTCGAATGAATTCAAAGAGCCATGGAAAGAATCAGGGATTAAGAGGGAGTTGTCTACTCCTTATAATCTACAACAGAATGGAATTGTAGAAAGGAAGAATAGAACCATCATGGAAGTTGTAAGAGCAATGCTTCATGATCAAGATTTTCCTATGCATCTTTGGGTGCAAGCTGCCAGAATAGCGGTGTATGTACAGAACCGTACTCCACATAGAGTACTCGAGAACAAGACTCCTGAAGAAGTCTTCTCCGGCAAGAAACCAGAAGTCATCCATCTCAGAATATTCAGTTGTCCCATGTACATACAAATTCCAAAAGAGAAGAGAACAAAATTAGATCCTTCAGGAAAGAAGTGCATATTTGTGGGATACTCTGAAAGCTCGAAGGCTTACAGAATCTACTTCCCAGGATACAAGAAGATTGATATCAGCAGGGATGTGACATTTGATGAAGGCATAGCTTACAACAAATCCAGAAAGAGACCTGTTGAAGAACTTGAAGAAGCAGAAGCAGAAGTACCCAGGATTCTTGATACAATCATGGATGAAGAAGCTCAAGAAGAAGATCGAGAATTTGAGGAACCACAAAGACCTGTAGATCCACCTCTGGAGAAGAATCCTCATAAGAGGAAACCTGCTTGGGTACGTGAACTTATCCAAGGTGCGGAAAGATATGGGGCTCCAAAAGAGAATCACAGAGAAAGAAAGAGGACCAGATCTAATTTCGGGTATGTAGCCTTACTATGTGATTTCATTGATAAAGAACCTTCCAGTTATGTAGAAGCGGTAGAACAGAAAGAATGGAAGGATGCTATGATCGAATAATATCAATCGATCATGAAGAATGATGTTTGGGATGTTGTCCCAAGACCAAAAGGGAAGTTATTCGTAACTTCCAAATGGATCTACAAGATCAAGCATGCTGCAGATGGTAGCATTGAAAAGTATAAGGCAAGATTTGTAGCTCGGGGTTTCTCTCAGAAAGAAGGAATAGACTATGAAGAAACATTTGCACCTATAGCCAGATACACTTCCATCAGATCAGTACTTGCTCTGGCTGCAGTGATAAAATGGAAGATACACCAGATGGATGTCAAGACTGCCTTCTTGAATTTTGTAGTAGAAGAGGAAGTGTATGTAGAACAGCCACTCGGATTTGAGACACATGACAGAGAGTCTCATGTATGCAGATTGAAGAAAGTTCTGTATGGTTTGAAACAGGCACCCAGGACCTGGTACGGTAGGATTGACAGCTTTCTATCCAGTTTGGGCTTTACCAAGAGTAAAGCAGATTCCAACCTTTACTACAAGGTTGAAGATGGCAACCCAGTGATACTCCTGCTGTATGTAGATGATCTATTTGTGACAGGTATAGATGGGTTTATTGCTAATACGAAGAGAAAGCTTGCTGCTGAGTTTGAAATGAAGGACTTGGGGATGATGCATTAATTTCTAGGTATGGAGGTGTGGCAGAGTACAGATGGAATCTTCCTTGGACAAGGGAAGTATGCAGTAGAGATCCTAAAGAGTTTTGGGATGATGGACTGCAAGGCTATGGCCACACCTATGGCCTTGAACCTGAAGCTATTGAGTGATGCTTCATCAGAGTCAGTTAATGCTATGATGTATCGTCAGATGATTGGGTCATTGATGTACCTGACGAACACGAGACCAGATATTTGCTTTGCTGTGAACACCTTGAGCCAGTACTTGACAGATCCGAGAAGTGTTCACTTGACTGCTGCAAAGCATATTCTGAGGTACCTGAAGGGTACAGTTGCTTATGGGATCAAGTACGATGCGAATCAAAAGATCAACCTGGAAGGTTATGTTGATTCAGATTGGGCAGGCAGTGCCATTGACAGAAAGAGTACTTCAGGATGTTGCTTCAGTATGGGATCAAGTGTGATCTCTTGGTTTAGCAGGAAGCAATCCTGTGTGGCACTGAGTACAGCTGAAGCAGAGTATGTCGCAGCTTGTTCAGCTAGTTGTGAGGCAGTATGGCTACAGAAGCTACTATATGATATATTTGATCTCCAGTTGGATGCTACTTGTATACATTGCAACAACCAGAGTTGCGTGAAGTTGTCAGAGAATCCAGTGTTCCATGACAAGTCGAAGCATATCGATGTCAAGTATCACTATATTAGGGATATGGTGCAGAGAGGAGCAGTGAAGCTCCAGTATATTGCGACGGAGGAACAGATAGCTGATGTATTGACGAAGCCATTGGCTAGGCTGAAGTTCGAGTACTTCAGGGAGAGACTTGGTGTTCTCCAGATCGAGGTTCCCTCAAGGATAAAGTGATGAGACCCATAGCCATTCTGACATGGTGAGAGGATTGGTTCCTTCCATGGTCAGATGTAAGGGCTGAGCCATTCTGTCATGGTGATAGGGTTGCTCCCTTCCATGTTAGATATGAGTGCTGGCCATTCTGTCGAGTAGGAAATATGTAAGGGCAATTTCCATTCTAGGAATGGAGGCACCTGGTTAGTTACCAGGAACACTCAGTGTAAGAACTGAGTAGCCATTCTAATGTGATAGAGGGATGTGTTCCCACTTGATTAGATGTAAGGGATGAACCATTCTTTTATGGCTAAAGGATTAAGTTCCTTCCATGTTAGATGTGAGTGTTGGCCATTCTGACGAGCAGGTCGGATGTAAGGGCAACTGCTATTCTCTAGGAGAATGGAGGCGCCTGGTCAGTTACTAGGTAGCTCATTCAAGGAGGACTGGGGGCCATTATGATATGACTACTGGGATGTGTTCTTGTAGGATCAGATGTGAGTGCAAGCCCTTCCATCATTGTGAGCAGGATGTGTTCCCGCCTGGATGGATGTAAGTGCAGAGCCATTCTTTGCATCATGTGTTGATCAGATATAAGTGCTAAGCCATTCTTCGCATCATGTGTTGATCAAATGTAAGTGTTGTGCCCTTCTTTGCATCATGTGTTGATCAAATGTAAGTGCAGTGCCATTCTTCGTATCATGTGTTTATCAGATGTAAGTGCAGTATCTATCTTCGCATCATGTGTTGATCAGATAGAGTTATTGAGCCATTCTTCGTATCATGTGTTGATCAGATGTAAGTGCTGGGCCTTTCTGATGAGCAGGTCAGATATAAGTGCAGTATCTATCTTCACATCATGTGTTTATCAGATAGAAATGATGAGCCATTCTTCACATCATGTGTTGATCAGATGTAAGTGCTGGAAAATACCTACATGGAGGCTAGGCCTACAACCAGCATGAAAAAGGGCTGGCTCTGTAGAACTTCCTGTGACGAGAAGAATCATGAGATAGCACCAGTGATGATCCAGATGGAGTGATCATCCAGATCCAGTAATGATGATCTATCAGTGATGATCCAGATCGAGTGATGATCCAAATCCAGTGATGATAGCCAGTGATAATCCAGATCCAGTGATGATAGCTAGTGATTATCCAGATCCAGTGATGATCCAGATCCAGTGATGATATTCTATGATGATCCATATCGAGAGATGATCCAGATCCGAAGATGAAGATGACTTGAAGACGAAGATGACTTGAAGATGAAGATGACTTGAAGACAAAGATGATCCAGCTGATACAGAGAAGAAGACCAGTGCTGAAAATTGTGTCAAAAGAATACCTTCCTAGTTAAGAGGGAGTGTTGATGTATATGTAACTTCAGAATGTATTCATCTATGTATCTTATGTATTGTAACCTGATGTTTATTCCGGTATGTTTCTATTATGTATTTGAGTCATGTTGTATTGCCCCGATGTTCTGATTGGGAGGATCAATAATGTAAACAAGTCATGTCAAGTCATTGTTAAAGTCCCCACAGTTTTGGGGTACTAGGGTTATTAGACACTCATAGAGATGTTCACTCTAGTAAGTAATTGTTAAGTGAGGGCGACATGATTGAGTGTACTTCAAGTGAACGAAAGAATATAAATAGAGAGTGAGACTCTCTATTTAACACACACATCATTCACTCACTCAAGTGTGGCGCATTAGTGAAGAAGGAAATATACTGGGACTAGACAGAAGAAGAAGACTACTGCTGTTGGGAGATCTCTTACTGTTTTGGTGCTGATTCTCTCTCTAAGGAAGTTGCAAGGTTTTCTCCTTTATGGTTTCCCCGAGGAAAATCTCTTTGTGTCTCTTGTCTCTTGTGATGTGCTTATGTTTTATTGCTGTGCTTGTTATTCTCTCAGTGAAAATATCCTAAGATCATAATGCTAGCTTATATGTTGAAAAACTAACAATATGTCCCATTTTCTTTTTATTATCTGAAATTGACATATGTTACTTTATGCAGTCTTCTAGTGAGGCACCGGTGCTTGAAGAGCACCAAATTGGTGATCCACATTTGATGAGCCAACAGGTACGCTTATGTATCGCTTTCTTTTAATTGGGATTTTAATGATTCAACATGTACTTTTTTAATTTTTTGAAATTTTCTAATTGTATCCTTATCCTTTTGTACGTAGGAACATGATTTTGATGATGTTGTCCAACAAGCGACCTTCTTCACTAATGCATGTAGAAATCCTTTTAGCTCATTGACAATTGTTCGAACCACCGGTTACACACCTCCTCACGTCCCTCAAGTATATTTATATGTAGCAACTCTTGCTTACAATGCTTTATTGCTTATGTGTCTTTTTCCTTGTTTCCCCCATTGATATGCTGACATTGACATATATATTATTTTATGCAATTTGATAGTGAGCAAGTGATTATTGAAGAGAACCCAATTGGGGTCGTTTCTCACCCACCTCTCCCCCCCACAATGTACATGTATGTCTCGATTTCTTTGAAAAAGTCATTATCCCTCCATGTAATATAGTTTTATTTGTACATGCAAGTATGTTTTTCGTGCACCCATTGATTTGTTGACATTGGCATATATATATATATATATATATTTTTTATGCAGCTTGATAGTGAGAAAGTGGTGCTTGAAGAGCACCCAATCAGGGTCGCTGCTAGTGAGGCACCACGACCCACCATTACTTGCTCACGTATAGTAAGTAAAAATGTTATATTTGTTTGGAATTTGAGCAAATGTACATATAATTTTTTAGGTTGGTAAACTAACTTACAAATTTTGGTTTTTATACAATCTCTGCTAATGCGACCTATCTCTCTTGTTCAACGTTGGGGATCACCACTGAGCAATCGGAAGAGAAAGCTAGACTTCTCAAAAGACATTGATAGAAGCAGTGAAAGGGGGGATAAATAGAATAAATGTATGGGGGGGTACATACATGTAACTTTTTGTTTGTATCATCAGATGTACATTTTTATACGCTATTATGATATGTGTGGTTCACTTGTGTGATAGTATGAATTTCCAATACTTAAAGAAAGAATTTATGACTCATCAAACTAAGATCAAGTAACGATTAAGTAAGTCATGGGAGATAATCACTAGACACCATAACCATAACCATACCATACAACTACCTAAATTTAACTATCATCAACTTTTTAACGTTATGGATATCCTCAACTTTTTAACATCATAACCATACCATACACAACCTAAATTACATACACTAACATCATAACAGCATAGCCATACCACTAACATCATACATGTGTTTCTACTTCTAAGCTATGCATGCGTGTGAACTATACCATACCATACCCTACAATACTAACATACCATACCATACTAATATACCATACCATATCATACCCTACAATACCCTATGATACTAACATCATACCATACTAATATACCGTACCATACTAATAACCATACTATATCATACCCTACAATACCCTATGATACTAACATCATAACATACTAACATACCATATACTAATATACCATACCATACCCTACAATACTAACATGCCATAACATACTAACATCATACCATACAATACTAATATACCATTCCATACCCTAGAATACTAACATCATACCCTACAATACCCTCTGATACTAACATCATACCATACTAACACACTAATATACATTCAACCATACTAACATCATACCATACTACCATACTATGATACTAACATCATACCATGCAATTTGTAGTTCATGAAACCCTAGTTGGCTTTCAATTTGTACATGTACATGTGTTTCTAGTTCCATCTCATAACTTGTAAAGAGATCACTAAACACTAGTTCCATCTCATAACTTGTAAAGAGGCAATTTGTATATGTACATGTGTTTCTAGTTCCATCTCATAACTTGTAAAGAGGTCACTAAACCCTAGTTCCATCTCATAACTTGTCAACCCTAGTGATAGCTTGCAATTTGTAGTACATGAAACCCTAGTTGGTTTTCAATTTGTACATGCACATGTGTTTCTAGTTCCATCTCATAACTTGTAAAGAGGTCACTAAACCCTATTTCCATATCATAACTTGTCAACCCTAGTGATAGCATGCAATTTGTAGTTCATGAAACCCTAGTTGGTTTTCCATTTGTACATGGACATGTGTTTCTAGTTCCATCTCATAACTTGTAAAGAGGTCACTAAACCCTAGTTCCATCTCATAAATTGTCAACCCTAGTGATAGCATGCAATTTGTAGTTCATGAAACCCTAGTTGGTTTTCCATTTGTACATGTACATGTGTTTCTAGTTCCATCTCATAACTTGTAAAGAGGTCACTAAACCCTAGTTCCATCTCATAACTTCTCAACCCTAGTGATAGCATGCAATTTGTAGTTCATGAAACCCTAGTTGGTTTTCAATTTGTACATGTACATGTGTTTCTAGTTCCATCTCATAACTTGTAAAGAGGTCACTAAACCATATTTCCATCTCATAACTTCTCAACCCTAGTGATAGCATGCAATTTGTAGTTCATGTGTTTCTAGTTCCATCTCATAACTTGTAAAGAGGTCACTAAACCCTAGTTCCATCTCATAACTTCTCAACCCTAGTGATATCATGCAATTTGTAGTTCATGAAACCCTAGTTGGTTTTCAATTTGTACATGTACATGTGTTTCTAGTTTCATCTCATAACTTGTAAAGAGGTCACTAAACCCTAGTTCCATCTCATAAATTCTCAACCCTAGTGGTAGCATGCAATTTGTAATTCATGAAACCCTAGTTGGTTTTCAATTTGTACATGTACACATGTTTCTAGTTCCATCTCATAACTTGTAAAGAGGTCACTAAAACCTAGTTCCATATCATAACTTCTCAACCCTAGTGATATCATGCAATTTATAGTTCATGAAACCCTAGTTGGTTTTCAATTTGTACATGTACATGTGTTTCTAGTTCCATCTTATAACTTGTAAGAGGCATAGTTGAGGGTTTTGCAGAGTTGACCAACTAATGCAAGAGTTGCATTGAAGGAAATTGAGCAAAACCCTAGTTTACGCTATCAATGCACAATGAAGTCACCAGTCCTTGAAAACATAAGGGAGAGGTCCACTTAGAGGTAATCGCATGCCAGGAGACCAACGGAGTCAACAGTTCCTCGATCCGACCTCTGGTTTCCAAGTTATGTCCAGTTGAAAGTCACATGAAAATGGCATTCACGGACACTTGGTGACTTTCGGTTTGGGAGCAAAAAACCAAACGGAGTAGCAAAATTGCATGTCATTGGATCCTGCAAGTCTGTATGGGCAAGGCCGACATGGGAACCCTACCAACACAACCACGGTCGAGGGTTTTCATGCGTTGACCCACCAATGAAATAGTTGCAAGAGTTGACCCAGCAATGTAATTAAATGTACATTAATATAAAAAACATCAAAAAAATTAAATTTCAACAACTCAAGAGCATGCTATTTTCCGATATCTATTTGTTGGTGTCTAAAGACACCATTTTGTTCTTGGTGCCTCCAATGTTCCATAGATGGTGTTTGTATAATAGGAACATGAAAGGATAAACATTAGTACTCTCATAAGAAAATAAAGAGAACCCAATGAAAATGTGCAAACATGATTTATAGATAACTCACCTGAGGTTGTACGATCATGTTTATAGTGTCTAGTATCCTCTAAATAATATTATGTCTATGAATGGTATCCATCAATCACAGGTTTATTACATTGGGAATAAACTAAGGCTAAATAATTGAAATTGTGCTTCAACATGCACTTTAAAGGTTAAATAACGCACCTGACAATGCACTCAGGCGAGTAGGCCATCTGGATCATCTCTACTGCCGATGGTGTCCATCAATCTTTCGTGCTCTATATGAGGTAGCAAGTATCGTAAATGTGACCTATTTTGTGACCAAGTGTGCGCAGCTTGATGTTTATACCAACTACTAGGTTGGTGAAGTGGTATACAATAGCTCCTGGTCTATAATCCTGGTATACATACCCACCCTTCCTTTTCTATTGTGTTGCAAGTGTCAAGTAATCCGTGTTTATAACCATCGATCCAGTTGGGAATTCAATATTTTCGTCATCTGTAACAGGTTCGAGAATTGTTTGTTACCCCTCTAAGCAACGTGCCAACCAATAGTCAAAACCCCATTCTTTATTTTTTGGGGAAACCACTGCATATATATGACCTGTTAAAGGAAATAGGTCGAGTTAACAATACATTTTTTTAATAAGGTCTTGCATTTCTAATTTCTACATAAATTAAATTCTACTCAGGTTGAGTTAACAATATATAAATTAAATTTCTAATTTAGGTACCACTAATTTACTTTTTTGTACCTTCTTGTATGAGATCCGATATGTGATCATAGTCTATAGAAATATGTGTCTGATCATCTTCTAAATGGTCTATTTCATTAACCCCCTTGAAATTCATGTCAAGTGTCACTCGATCCCGTGTATCAATTGTATCTGTATACTCACAATCATCCCATTCATCTCTGCTACAGGAATTGCAAAAGCAAGCCTTAAATCTTGTCCAAATTTGTAGGGCCGAGTTGTTAGAGCTTCTAATTGAATTAAAATGTTGAATTCCATGCACTGTGTTCACCCGATGTATTTGGGATCGGTCCACATTTGTCACCTCCTAGAATATTCTCTGCACTAGGTGTTTCCTTGTTGCTGGTTCTCCCATGATAGATGCACATCATTTCACTATAGATGCAATGTCTCGAAGGCAGGAACTTGTAAACTTTATCTCTTCCCTTCGAAGGGCAATTTTTATGCATGCACCAACACCATCGTGCTCTCCTTTTCCATGACCAGTTTCAAAGTAGTTCCATATATGTGGCACCGTGTATTTTGTGTGCAACAAACACAACCATTCAAATACACATGCATTCTTGAACTATTTGTTACTCCTGACCATCGCATCACTCCTAGTTATCAGACTACCATGAACGTGACTCATGTTCTTGTGATTTCTTCCCCTTCTTCTAGTTAGCTTCTTCCCATCAGAGGTAAAATGGGGGGCATAGCTCTAGTCTATGGACACCATACTAGGAGTTAAGTGCTACATTTTATGTAATGGGGGAAACCTACCAACCTATGGATATCATGTTGGGTAAGAGCGGGTTCGTGAGCATATTTCCCATTCTGTGTCAAGCTCATTAAAAAATGAAACAGATGTCTGTGAGCATAGTTCCCATTCTCTGTCAAGCTTGTTAAAAAATGAAATAGATGCCTATGAGAAAAGTTCCCATTCTATGTCAAGCTCATTAAAAAATGAAATGGATCTCCTCAAGCATAGTTTAGCTTTTGGTTTCAATCTTGCATAAAAATGAAACCATTCCTAAGCATAGTTCACTTTCTATTTCAAGCTCGTTAAAAAATGAAGTAGGTTTCCTTAAGCATAGTTTACCTTTTGGTTTCAAGCTTGCATAAAAATGAAACCATGTTTCAAGCATAGTTATTTTCTATTTCAAGCTTGGGTAAAAATGAAACAGGTCATTTTGAGCATACTTTATTTTAGTTTTGAGCTCGTTAAACCATGAAATGACCCTTTGAGCATAGTTCTTTTTCTGTGTCAAGCTTGTTAAAAATGAATCAGATACTCTGAGCATTCTTTCAACTAATATTCGAGCTCGTTAAAAATAGTAAGATGGTGTTGAGCTTACTTTTCATTTTTCATGCTTAAAACATGAAAACTGGTTTGAGCTTAGTTTATTACTTTTTCATACTCTGGATTCAAACATGAAAAAGGTTAATAGAGTCTTCTTTAAGCTCTTTTCGGACTCTTAAAATGTGAAAATATTGTCGAGTGAGCTTTTCTTCTTCACGCTCGTAAAAGTACTTGAAGAGTTGTCTTCCTAGTGATAGTTTACCCCTTTTTTGGACCAAGGGGCACTACTTACGAAAAAGGTACACTCCAACCAATCATGACTGGAAGAGTTATATTGGGTATTATTTTACACTTTTTCGGGCCCTAGAGACTAAATTATACAAAAAAGGACCCTTTGGAGTTTTCTTTAGTTTGTTCAAACTCTCTAAACATGAACTACATTGAGTTTTCTTTCATTTGACTCGGTATATTAAACATTGAAAGACCCTTTTTTGGGAACGAACCCCTCCTCACAGGTTTGTAAAACATATGAGTTTGGACTTGTCTAAAGGATGAGCTAAAACAAGTGTTTGTTACCCTCTTTGAACTCGTAAAAATGAAAAGAGGCACTCATCAATCATGATGGGGAAATTAAGGGAAAGGGAAAACATTTTGCAATAATGGCAGTTGTGAGTCACCTTTGAACATGGCACTTGTATGCATTTCATTCAGTCAATTGGGTATTCAGCTTGTTTCCGAGTCGATCCACTTTCATGAGTCATGCCACTCCTTTGAGTCTCTCGAAGAATGAATTGTCCATTGTCGCATTGTGTTCTGCCTCGTCAAGTAAATGCTGGCAATTCTTCAGTCGTGCCTCTCGATGTTCAAAGGGAAGTCATGCTGAGATTTTACACCTATAGTCAAAACAACTTTTTTGAGTCAGTTACTTTTGAGTCAATCCTATGGTTACATCATACTCAAAATTCCAGAACTTTGTTCCTAGTTTCATGTCATCGATGTGGGATTCATCATGGCCCTCCTTCGATGAGACTATTCCTGTTGACACGGGATCATTATCCATGAATTAGTCTTAGAAACAAATTTAGTACCTTGAGATCTGTATGCCTCAATGACAGATTTTCTCGCTTTTGACATAGGTTCACATCATTGACCTTTGATTGAAATATTCAACTAAGTGTTCGACATCAGATCTTCTATTCACACTTAGGAGATTGTACTAGGGTGCGTTGGGAATCATTGAGATCAATGATGATTTCCCTCGCACTTGTTAATGGTTCACATCATTGGCTGGTAATCAAGTGGTTTATACCATGTCCGACTTCAGATCATTGTAATCACATGGATAGAATCGTACTTTGTGGAAGACGAGACGAAGACCCTGGGTACTTGTTAAGCACTCAATGCTTTCCCCAGGTTGCGACGGAGTATTTGTATGAGTCCTAGCATGGATCCACATTTGTATGTCTGTTGTGCTCAGATTTGCATCTGTATGACATAGATCTACATTGTATGTCTGGTAGCTATGTCCAAATTTGAGTCTTTTTCGCATGGATCTACGTTGTATTTTAGTGGCCATGAAATTTTTGTATCTCACATGGATCTGCATTGTATTGGTCGGCAGCCATGTTGTGAGTCATTTGGGACATGTATCAAAATGTGTTGCAGAAAGTTTGTGATGTTTGAGAAGTTCTGACCATTGGACCTTTGCCTCGATACTATACCTTGTTCTTTCAAAGTATTATTCCTATCATTTCCCTCTAGCCATCATACTTTGGGGGCCATCTCTGTTACACCAAAATCTTGTCACCATCATGTTATGAGATAGGTATTCCCTTGTTTGCTCCAATCCCTCATATTTTCCCTAGAAAAATTACAGAAAATAATATCCCCTTGCAATTTTTCCTTGTTTTGAGTTGGTAACACTCCTCTTCCATTGAAAAAAGGTGGTGCTAGGGAAGCACCGCTCCTGATACATGAGCAAGACGTGGTGCCACCACTCCTGTCCTTACTGCAAGAAGTGGTCCCCCCTTAACACCGCCCGTTTTCTTATTTGGAGGAGCAGTGCTCGATTTTTTAAGGAAAAAAGAAAATCTTCAAGAGGATTCTCGAAGTTGACCTCTGTGGAGCCTCATCCCTATGGTTTAGGACCAACTGGAGCTTTAGATCCTCCCTTTTTGGATCTAATCTCCACCTCACCCATGATATCCTCAACCATTCCTATCCTCCCATGCCTTTAAATACTGGCTCACCCCCCATGAGAAAAAGGAGAAAGAATTTTGTTTTATACCCAAACTCTACCAAAATCATTCTTGAGTCTTTGGAGGCAAGATGAAGTTAGAGGCAAGGAGCCATTGGAAGGAACTCTCAACACCAAGGCATGAAGGTTGTAGTCTCTCCAATCATTTATTAATAAAGAATGTCTTTTCTTTGCCATATATGTTTTTTCATGTGTTTATATTGTTTGATTCCTTGGTCACAAGCATAGATCTAGTTGATTATATTGTATGCTATCATGTTTCTCTTGTTGTTTTCCATCTTTTACAAGTTCTTCTGCAAGGATAGCGAGGACAACCTTTGAGAGAAGTATCATGGAATTCCATTCAGTTGATTAACCAGATCTAGGGGAAGTTTAACATTTGGTGTTTGTGTTTTGTTCTAGACCTGAACCATTCATATCTAGGAAACCAGCTCTTGTCCGTAGGAGGTGTGTATTTCTGGCTAACATTGTCGAACACAACCATATGACCAATTGAAATGATGACAAAATGGTATAGCCATAGCTATCACATGATCTTAGAACAATTTAAAGCAATGCTGCAGGTAATGGATGTCATGGGTCCGGTCGTCACTTATGTAGATGTGACTTTATTTCAGTATCAGACATTTCTCTTCATTGCTATCTCGCCCATGTCGATACGTGATATGCACCATTATGCTCACCTGCTTTGAGTGATAGTATTGACTTTGTATTTCATTTTATGGTTGTAGGGTGTAATTTTCAGCAAATTCAACCACTAATAGTATTGTTTCGAGAGGGAAGGTGTCCCGACATATTCTGAATTGCTCATCTTTCCACCGTGCCATATCGACATGTTGAATGTACTGTTGGATCTTTCCACGAAAATATGAAATAAAATCGCATACTTGCACCTGGTGTAAAAAAGTAAACAGTGTTATAAAACAACATAAAAATATGTAAATGAATATTAATATGTCAATATTCAACAATTTACCTATGAAGTCACCAATTTAATCTTCCTGCTTTCTTTCCCATCATATAGCTGATATGTCTCGTACTGATAGTTCTACTTCTCAACAATTGCATTCCTGAATGCTTGATCTTCACTCTCATGGATGCAATCAGAACATAATGATAGCCCAACACAATTGTTGCAAGAACCCTCTACACATTGTTTTAATTAATGTGTCTGCCCATCTTTTCTTGGACACATTATGCTATGGATGAAATCTCTGGATGACATTGGTGAAACTGTACTTGAGCATTCCTACACATGGTGAGGATGAAGAAAACGACATATATGTGAAAATGTATGGTAATATAGATCAAACTCTACATGGTATCTACAACAACAAGTGTTTCGGATGGTATTGATTCTCACATACCAAGGCTTGCATTTTTCAAAATATATTTTCCCGAGCCTTAGCTCTACATGGGAAAATTTAAGCATCTCGAACAATTGAGTTTCTGTCATGTAAAGATAATGTTTAACATGAGTTTCATTGTTTCTAGAACCCCTACAGAGTTTTAACACATCCTTTGTGTTAGAAGAAGTCCTAGTGTTATCATGCCAAAACGTGTGCACTAGGCCCTTCACTTCTTCGACTAATTTCATGTCTTTGCGTGGCAACCTACCACTAAATTCCCATAAAGTTTCCATTTTTCCCTCTACATCAAGGATGTCTCTTCTTACTAAATATTTTTTAAGTGTCTTTGGATGTAAAGGCACAATTTGTGATGTGCATTAAATTAAACGGTGTTGTCTTGTGGATCTACATACAATTGATTCAACCAATACACGACGAGACACATTACAATCCCGTAAATGAGTTTTTTTACCAATTGATGTGAATGCAACAACAAGAGATTTAACAATGTGATTACTTGATTCGATATTCTTCATTGTTGTTATGCCTAAATTTCTTCTAACAGTTTCCATATTTCTAGATTTAAGCAAAGCTAAAAAAATTGGCATTTACCGGCTTCAGATTTGTTATCAAAATATTGTTTCATTATTTGAGAATAATGATGAAGCATAGTGCATTTCGCCACTTTACCTTCCATGGAAGTCAATTTTCTCTCATCCACTTGTATGCGTTTAGGAGTTCTCTTTCGTTTTGATGCAAAATTTCTTGTCGTTTGAAATGTTGGAGTGATGTTTACATCCACTACAAGATGACAACTTTGATTAGGAGATTGAATCACCGGCCATGGTTGTTGCTGAGTCACATTTGCATCGGGAGTAACATAATTATTGAACTCTTCACAAGATTGTCCATTTACTAATGGATCAATAATATCATCTCCCCTATAACCAGCTTCCATTAATGTTGTATAATCTTCCTCGGCCTCTACGCCAGGTATCTGTTGAGGGGGAATGGGAACTATTTGCTCATTCAATGAATGCCGACAATTTCTTGAATATTCCCTCTTTTTTTCTTTTTTCTTTTCACCCTCTTTCGGTGTAAGCACCTTCCTCCCTGACTTTCGACCTCTATTATGTACATTCCCCATTGAAATCCACCCAAGCTTGTACAAAACCTATGGATTTGTGTAAGTAATGATTAAATTGCAGGTTGAACAGTTCTCTGTATGTGGGTTCAGAAGAATTATGTCTTTTGCTATAGTAAACCTGGCCCACAGTATGCAACCCAAAAATTTTTATATAACACATATCGCATATGCGATATAACGCATGTTCGTTTTATCGCATATGCTATATATCGCATATGCGATTTAGTGCATATCAAATATTAAAATTGACTTATCCATGCTTAGATAATAGTTACCCATTCACGGGTTACCACTTATATATATATATATATATATAAGTATATATTGATTATTTCTAATTTTGAACGACTGCAATAGAATCAATCTCTACAGTCCTAGTGCATACATGAAAAAACCTAGGTGGTAGTCCACCCCAAATCTCAAATAAAAAGGTCTATGGACTGAAATATGTTAAACTTATATAACCTTACAATGGACCCCATACCAATGGTTAAGACCTCCAAACCTATCCTTGGACCATGGTAGTGTCTATAGAACTATCTCATGTCTGGAAATATTCATATTGGTTCCTATATGACCATGGTAAATGCCTCCTAAACAATCTTCAATGCATAAAATAGACTAATGGCACATATATCCCATATTAAGGCTAAATATCCCCTTTAAGGGGCATGTGTAGTGGTTTAAGACTTATTTCTGTTACACTATTGTCCCATTACCATGGCTAAGACCCTGAGACCCATACTTAGTGCATAAAACCTCATAATGACACCCATATCCCACTAAACGCCAAATATTACATCTATAAGGCATGTGTGTTGATTTAGGGACTTATTGTCTACTCTTCCATGACTATAGTCAATGTCCAGAGACCCATCCCTCCCACCCAAAAACCTATAATGGCACCCTTATCCCATTATAATACCATTTAGACTCCTAATGTTCCATACAGACGGTCTATGGGGTGGCTCATGGCCCAACATTACATTGGTTAAGAGGGGGGGGGAAGTCAAAGGAGGGAGAGGAAGGCGTAGAGGGAATCACGGGAGGGAGGGATTGGCAGGGGACATATATGGGTGGGATGAAGGGAGGAGAAATATAAGGGGAAGGGAGGGATGGGTATGGGAAATATATGAGGGGCGGATGGACGGAGGACAAATATAAAGGGAAGGGATTCATGGGAGGGGAATAAATATATGTGGGAGGGAGGGACCTAGGGTCTTAGACATTGTCAAGGGATGAAACCTCTAATTTAGGCCCTAACTGAAGCTTCTAGGAATCTAGGACCACCAATAACACCTTAAGCCACCATATGTTACCTCTTGAGGCCATTCATAGCTTTGTGTGTGGGAATTGACACCATTAGGTTGTTTTAATCACTAATGATGGATTTAGAGACCTTTGACATGGTTGAACGATCGTGAAACTTAGGTCACAGACACTAAAGGAATCTTACGGGCATCTAGAGGAAAGAATAATATATCAATCCACCACACATGAGAGTCTCTAGGGGGTCTTTGGCCTTATATTAGGGATATGCGATTGATTGGTGATTTTGTTTACAGTAGTTATGGGTAAGATGTTGATCAGTTGAGCTTTTGTTCTTGAAGCTAGTGAATTTATTATATAAATGATTCTGAAAGGGTGTTTTCAAAGTAATGGGGGTGAGTTGCTTTTCATGTGATGGTTGTTCATCGATGTCTGCAAATGTATGGTCCATAGAATAGAATAGATCATATAGTACCATAATTATTCAAACAAGTGTGTGGCCATCAGTGTAATGAGTGTTTATATATGTATTAAATATTTCAATGGTTTTCAAGATTTAGTAATGAGATTTCGCCCGTTTTCAAGATTTAGTAATCAGCATTTATAGTAAGCCATTTGATACTCCATACAACGTGCCCCCTCCGACATCACATCTATAAAATTTGAAAGACGAAGGATTTTATAGAGCCCATAGAGCTCGATGCTTTTTCCTTTCTTGATAGTAGCTATCAATTTCAATTACTCATGAAACTCGTGTCCAGGATTTTGACATGTCAGCTTGTGTCATAGTAATCCATGAACATGAAAAACAACTGAAATGGCCATCCATCACCTCTTCAAGTTACCCTTTCCTTCGTAATGGTACCAACACATCCACTATGTTTGGGTCTCGAGACCCATTATTCTTGTAAACAAAATCACCAATCAATCGCATATCCCTAATCTAAGGCAAAATACCCCCTAGAGAGGTCATGTGTGGTGGCTTGATACATTATTCTTTCCTTTGGATCCCTAGAAGCTTGCTTTAGTGTCTACGACTTGGGTTTCGTGATTGCTCAACCATGTCAAAGGTCTCTAAACCCATCATTAGTGATTAAAACAACCTAATGGTGTCAATTCCCACACACAAATCTAAGAATGGCCTCAAGAGGTAACATATGGTGGTTTAAGGTGTTATTGGTGGTCCTAGATTCCTAGAATCTTTAGTTAGGGCCTAAAGTAGAGGTTTCATCTCTTGACAATGTCTAAGACCCCAGGGCCCTCCCTACCACTTATATTTATTCCCCTCCCAACAATCCCTACCCTTTATATTTGACCTCCCTCCATCTCCCCCTCATATATCTCCCATACCCATCCCTCCCTTCCCCTTATATTTCTCCTCCCCTCATCCCCCCATATATTGCCTGTACCCATCCCTCCCTCCCATGATTGCCTCTACACCTCCCTCTCCCTCCTTTGACTCCCCCCCCCTCTTAACCAATGTAATGTTGGGCCATGAGCCACCCCATAAACCGTCTGGATGGAATATTGGGAGTCTAAATGGTATTATAATTGGATAAGGGTGCCATTACTCTTTTTTACTCATGTACCAAATTAGTTGAGCCAAAACGCATATGTGTTATAACGCATATGTGATATCAATCACATATGCGCTATATCGCATATGCGATATAAATAAGCTATAATGCATATGTGTGTTTTAAAAATTTAAAAACTCGATGGGAATAAGGTTTGGCATTATGCTCGGATTAGCTTCGAACTACCGAACCTATTGGCTAGGACAAAAAAACCAGGGTTATTGCTTGTCTTTTAGAATTCTATTAATATGCTCAGTTTTGATGGCATGTTTTGCTTTGACAAACACAGTATTTTTTTATGAAAATTTAGAATATTGTAGAATACGATCTTATGATTTTGAATATGTAATTTTTTCCTTCAAATGTATGTTTTAATTATTTATTATTATTTTTCTAAATGACACACGTTAGTTTTCGAAAATAGATACATCGATTGTTTTTTATATAACTTTTGATTGCTTTCACCATTTTCCAAGAAAACTATATGGTACACTAGAAGAGAGCGAGCTCTATAATATTATATATATAAATCAAGAATTTCATTCATTTTTTCCTCTAAAGTGTTGCACCCGCACAAAACATTTTCATTTCGAGCTTTTCTGACTTCAATAATTAATAAAAAAAATTCATGAAACAGTATGAATAAATAGTGTTGCGCTAGGCCCATATGTCCTTTACATGTTTGCAAGATTTTATACAAAATTGACATCAGTTACCTCATATATTGTTGCACCCGCACAAACATATATGTTATGATGTGCTGAAATTTTGAAAAGCCAATTTCACGGAAACTAATTTTATAATCATTTACACACATTTTTTCTGCATAAATGTTATATATTATGAAATCTGATTCAATTACCTATATTTTTTCTTTTTACTTCATCTTCAAATACGTTAGGGAAGTACCCCTAATTCTCACCTAAAGTCAGAGGTTCCAGGTTTTTCTAGTATTATGTGGCATCTAAAGTGTCTTTAAAGGAGTCCAGGATTGTGCACCAACCCTTTAGATATTTCCATCAATTCGAAAGGGGAAGATTGTTGAGAATACAAGTTTTCATTGATTTCAAAGGGTTTCACGTATGACAAAGGAATAACCAATAGATATGGTAGTAGGATGAATTCAACAATGACACAAAGGAAAGTCAGTACTGAGGAATTAGGGATTCTGAGAGTGAGATAAGATATAGATGAATTGATCGATCACTGTAAGGATCGATGATGAACCTATAGGCCTAAGTCTATGTACGTATTAATGGTTGAGATCGTGGTTGAATTTTGCAAGTTAGAGTTGCGAATGAGATAAATGGATAATTCTCATTATATGCTTGAAGATCGTGTGGTGGAGATTAAAGGCAGAATAAGATCAGCGGATAAAGAAGATTCCGTTGATAAAAGAGGGAGGAGGATAAAATGTGAGTTAGGATACGAAATAAAAAACTAATCACCAAGAAGGAGATCGAGATCAATGGATGAGGTTGATCATGGAAGTAGATCAATGACTGCCAGTTATTTCATGGGGAGAACTAGGGCGGATTAATAAAATCCTGATGTGCATGAAATTTGAATAAAATCCACCTTATGATATTTGGATTCCATCGTCGATCTAGATCTGATGGTCCTCATGTATTTCATAGATTCAACTAGCATGTGACTTAACGTTCTGGATGGGAGTGAAATTTCATTAAGAAATAGTTTACTGACAACATGGACGATACATATCAGTCAAGAGAAACTACGGAAGCCGATCTTGAGAAGATCGGTGATGGTGGATGATTTCCGCACAAAGAAAAGGGGAGATCCAGAAATCCACATCTGATCGTAGATCAATAGTTAGGATTGAATCCATAAGAAAATGTACGGTGGGGAATGATTTCCACACAAAGAAAAGGGGAAATCCACAAATCCACATTAGATCGTAGATCAATGGATAGGAGTGAATGCTCAAAGAAATCAATGGTTCATAAGAAAAGAGGAAAGTGGAAAGCGAAGAATCACAAAAATACTTTGGAAAATGTCACAGTTTCGTATTTCATATCCCGCAATCTGAAAGATCGACGGTTAGAAATAAATCAATAAAAGATCAATAGTGCAGAACGCGGAAGGCGAAGATTTGCAAAAGCAACGTTTGAGTTTTTGAGAACCTGCATTCTGCATCTCGCAATACAGAAGATCGATGGTCAGAAAGACATCCATAAAAGATCGACTGCATGGAAAGATTAGTGTGGAAAATGGAAGGCAGAGAATTACAAAAGCAACTTTTGAGTTTTTGAGAACCTGCATTCTACAACCCGCTATCCGGAATATTGACGGTAAGGAGACATCCATAAAAAATCAACGGTACAGAAAGATTGGTTCGGAAAGCAGAAATCATGAAATGATATTTGGAAAAAGTCACATATCCAATATACGATTTCCACCTTAGATCAATGGTCATGAAAAGATTGAAGGAGATCAACGGTGCAGAACGGTTGAGGCGCAGAGCTAAGTGCAGAAAGACATTTTGAGAGATTTCACAGTTCGGCAATACGAATACGGCATCCTATCTTAGATATATGGACAGGAAGAAGCCGGATATAAAATCAACAACTCAGGATGGTTGCAGAATTGAAGAATGTGGAAGGCCATGACTGGAAGATTCATGAAGAGGAATGATCAATGAAATGTTAGAATGGTTAAGAGATGCACCCGTAGGAAGCGAGAAGGTATTTATTGACAGAATGATTGAAGGAAATAACTTGTCTCCATGATTATGAATGATAGAGTCCAAGAAGTGAATAGAAGATTGATAAAAATCAGTCTAGGGTGGCAGGGTGGCATTAGGGTAGACTATAAGTTTGTGAAGGGTGTTGTAGCATCCTTGTCTGTTGTAGAAGACAGAAACCTAGGGTGTTGGAGCATCCTTGTATGTTGTAGCAGGAAAAAACCCAAGGTGTTGGAGCATCCTTGTCTGTTGTAGTAGGAAGAAACCCAGGGTGTTGTTGTATCCTTTCTGTAGCAACATATAAAGCAATTTTGTAGATTCATCTTATTAATGAGTTTGAATTGGTAGTTTGCTCTTTGAAGTTTCCATGATAAATTTGTGTCTTAACCTATTGGATTCATTTTTTGTTCTTATTTTAAAAGAAAAAGACAATACTGATTCACCCCCCTCTCAGTATTGTGGGATAATCCAACAGAAACATTTACAACAAAATCTGAAGGCTACCTAAGATAGGCAAAAGAGTTATGCGCACTTAAAAAGAACTCTTCGGGGGTTTCAGGTAGGCGAGCATGTATATATAAAGGTAAAACCCAAGAAAATCTCCCTAAGGCTGGTAGATATTCAAAATTGGCACCCAGGTATTGCGGGCCATTTGAAACTTTGGAAAAAGTAGGGTCGATAGCATACGAGTTAGCCTTACCACCTATGATTAAAGCACATAATATTTTTGATGTTTCTATTTTGAAGAAGTACGTTGATGATGCTACTCATGTAATTGACTGGAATATAGTTATGCAGGTGGAACTCGAAGGAGAGTTTCAGGTGGGACTGAAGTGTATTCTCAAAGTTCCAGAGGTTCACGGTGATATAGCCCTCCTGCGGCTGTTCTAGCGAAATCTGAATGAATTCTAGCGTGGATACAGTTTCCATTGACGACATTTTTTCCAAATTTGGTAACTCAAGGTCGTTTGATGCCACAAACACTGACTTCCACAATGTTGAGTCCTTCTGCTCCACCAATATCTACTGCTTGTCGCTCATTAACTTCGTTTCCAAAAATGAAGACTACCGCGACTGCGACGCTGGATCCTCTTTATTAGTGTTGGGAGAGGGCTAAGTCGAAGGGGATTGGCCCAAGGAATATTTGAGTGTGCTATGCTGAATCTGCTTATGGGTAAGAGAAGACGCCGATCAAATGTTGGGGACAGAATCCAGAAAGTTCAATTTGGCGTTGGGCCCCTTCAGACAATACACTGTGACATCATAGGCACGGGCGGCCTACTCGGGGGTTTTGTATGAGCCCAACACAATTTTCCCTCGAGATATTTGCATCCAGATTTCGGATACCCATCTTCCCCATTTCCGCAATCAGATTCCCTTATATTAGCGGGACCCACGATCTTGGTGTGATAAAGAAATTAGTTGGACATGTTCCTGATGGGGGCATATCTCCATGTTTGGCGATGCAGAAGCTCTGAGTCCAAAATATTGATTTCAGTGTGGGAATCAGTGAAGTGAGCCCAGAAATGCAAAAGACGTTGTAGAGTGTGGAAGAAAGAAAGACATGGAGGCGAATATATAGGAGTCAGCGGACTGAAAATGGTGGAAGCGCGTATAATGAGTGTTCTTGTTTCAAGCAAGAGGAATATGTTGGAGGACAAATATGTGACTACAACCGAGTAATTCAATGCAAGACTATCTTTGAATATGGCTGAGAACGTGAAAGAGATGCTTTCGTCCATACGTTTCTGCGGTGGTGGGACACTAAAACCTATGGGGACACTAAAGAGTGAACGGTATTCCACGTAGGTAGGTTTGTTTTGTACGTTTTCGAGGCTAGGCCGGGAGAATTTCATTTGTCACATTTTTGTGAATTTAATCCACAAAATCTATAAAATTTGTAATTTTTATTGTTTGTTTGTTTCGTGATTTTAAACGTTCAAATAAAGATACATGACACGAAAGCTCTTAACACCCACACTTTATAAGATTTAACAATGATTTTACAAATTTTAAAAATTCAGTAAAAATCATAACCATAAATTAAAAATAATAATAATAATAATATTAATATTAATATAAAGCAACAAAACAAAAAATAACAAACACCAAGTTCTAGACTCGTTATCCCTCTTTCCCCATTGCTTATAGATATACTGATTAAATACACTAACAGCTGTAGCATCCTTATTTGTTGTAGCAGACAGAAACCCAGGGTGTTGGAGCATCATTGTCTATTGTAGCAGGAAAAAACCCAAGGTTTTGGAGCATCCTTGTCTATTGTAGCAGGAAGAAACCCAAGGTGTTGTTGTATCCTTTCTGTAGCAACATATAAAGCAATTTTGTAGATTCATCTTATTAATGAGTTTGAATTAGTGGTTTGATCTTTGAAGTTTCCACGATAAATTTGTGTCTTAACCTATTTGATTCATTTTGTGTTCTTATTTTAAAAGAAAAAGACAATACTGATTCACCCCCCTCTTAGTATTGTGGGATAATCCAATAGAAACAGACACAACAAAATCTGAAGGCTGCCTAAGATAGGCAAAAGAGTTATGCGAACTTAAAAAGAACTCTTCGGGGGTTTCAGGTAGGCGAGCATGTATATATAAAGGTAAAACCCAAGAAAATATCCCTAAGGCTGGGTAGATATTCAAAATTGGCACCCAAGTATTGCGGTCCATTTGAAATTTTGGAAAAAGTAGGGTCGATAGCATATGAATTAGCCTTATCGCCTACGATTAAAGTACATAATATTTTTTATGTTTTTGTTTTGAAGAAGTACGTTCATGATGCTACTCATGTAATTAACTAGAATACAGTTATGCAAGTGGAACCCGAAGGAGAGTTTCAGGTGGGACCGAGGCGTATTCTCGACAGGAGAGAACTTTTACTCCAGAACCATATCATCGGACAAGTCAAGGTGTAATGGAAGCACCTTAGTCCAGAAGAGTCCACTTGGGAATTGGAAAGTGATACATGAGAGACATATATTATCCTATTTCAAGATGAAATAATGGAAGAATAAAGGAAGAAAAATAATAACACCGAGGATGGTGTTATCGTCTAAGGGCAGGTGTATGTAATACACCGAATTAAAATAAAATATTATTCCTTTTGAATATTTTATTTTTAAAATAATTTTGACAATAAAGTACAAAATAAATGTAATGGATTATTCTTATTTATTAAAAATACTGTAAGAAATTAGAATTGAAATAGTTGTTGAAGGAGAGTTTGCTGACCCACAAGGAGAAAAGACAAGTGGAAAAAGTTGTTGAGTGAGAACTCAAGATGCAGGAGGTCTCCTCCCCAAAATCAGGTCACAACTTTTTGTGGAGTGCTAAAGAGAAGGAGGCTCATAAATGACCAAGTCCTAGGAAAAATACTATATAATAGTATGTCCATTTAGCAAGTAGGAGGCTAGCAGTGGATAGAGAATTCATCTATTAGTGCAAGAGATGGCGCATTGAGTGGATTTTTCCCTTCTGGTTCAACAAATAGGTTGGGGGTCTGGAGCAAGTGAGACTTGCTCTAGGAGTTGGTTGGGAGGAACGAATGTTTCAATTCCGTTTTCCTGACGTTGGAGTCAGGTTCCCTATTCTACTTTTTATCCATTCTATACTTGTTTAAAGTAAATTTTCAAGTAAATCATGAATCGTATCTAAATTTTTACAGTAATGTTACTATGCATCTATTCGTATTATTTCCCTACATTATGTTATTATGTAATGAAAAACTAATCTTAATTAACAGTCGTAGATTAAGCTTTAATATATTATAACCAAATTTATGTTGGGATTCCATACTCGGATCGAAGTTTCAATAAAGTGTTTCCATAGATCAGGATAAAAGTTCTAATTCGTGTTGCAGTTGTACTATTACCGTATTTTAAATGCAAATATTTTCAACTAATTTGCTCTTCAAGGTTGATAATTTTTTACATAGCTAGACTTTGTCCTTTTATTCTAAATTCTATCAAATTAAAATGATAAGTCAAACTATACAATCATATTGACAGAGATCCTTGGCTATGCCCAGATTTCCCTATATCTTTATTGCCGACTGTTTTATTTTGCAAAAAAAATACATTTTCCAATATTCAAATAGTAAAACATAAGAGTGCTAACTAACATTTCCAAAACAGAGTAAGAGTCGAGAGGTTCTTCTTTTCAAATAAAAATAAAAAAGAAATACATCTCATCTTTTTACAAACCATCCAAATGCAGATTGAGATCTACAGTAATACTTTAAAAACCAAAACACCCAGATCTGATTATTAAATCAACTAGTCGGATGGTGAATCATCAATAACAAACACCGAGTTCTAGAATCGTTATCCCTCTTTCCCCATTGCTTACAGATATAGCGATTAAATACACTAACAGATATAGCAAGATTTAAACGATTAAAGAATTAAATGCAATCTTAAAATTCAAATATACAACCTCTTCTTATGGGTATCTAACCCAAGGCCTTAACTCTCTTTTTTTAAACGAATTGATTCTACAGTTTCGAAATCGAGTCACATAGATACTCATTTAATTCATAAATAACAAAAACCATCCAAACAACTATCACATGGTAGTAAGACCATTATAGAATGGCATCAATCTTGTCATTAATATGATGATAGGAACAGCTGAATAAGTGTCAAAACATCTGCAAACAATAAGATTCAGTGTATACCTCAGCAAACAACAAAGAGCTTTGTTAAAACCAACCAGGTAGTGGTTCGAGCAAGTTACACAATGCAAGTAGCCAAAAGGCCGAGCTCTCTCCTCAACCGGTAGCAGACCAAAAGACAACCATAAAATGGAAACATCCAGACATAACAAAACCACATTAAACCATATAAAAAATGCTTTTCGACGTTTAAGACACATGGAGGGCCGAGATTTAATCTCGTGTACACATGCAAGCTTGCCATTAAAACTTCGTGGTTGCTATTCAACTCACAACGAGGACCAATTTATTACCGAGGTCAACTTCTGTACCAACAAATTATAACCCTTGTACCTCCCAATATTGCATGCTAAAACCATATGTTAATTAAACCCCAAAGTTGTATATGTCATAGTTTAAAACCACGACTAAGGTATGAGCAATATAACCAAGTCTTAAACCTTATTCATATACATGGTGTCTCGTGCTAACACTATGGTCCACAACATGGTATTTTATATCAATATTTCATGGCAAGATAAATGGGATCAAGACTAGTGTTTAACACCATAGTTCCCCAACTTTTCCTCTTCATAAAACTATGTTGCTAGCATCATGTTTTAGTTGCTAGTCATGCTAGAGTTAGGGCGTGACAACTAAGGAAGAACCTTAGCATTTAGGCTAAGCAAACCTTAGCATAACGATATAGTAAATTTAAATATAAAAACCGTTAAGAACATCACCTTTAGGTGTGACGACATAGTGTCGATAATCATATGCAAACACCACTTAAAATATAACCTGTCCAATTCAATAAGAAACAAGTATAAGGTACTATACAAATAAAAGACAAATTGTTCATGCTACGGTCAATATTATATGCTACATTATTCACACGAATAAAAAAGTATATTGGATTTGGGGGAAGAAAGTTATAGGCTTGTGACAGCTAACTTTATATGCCACGGTCAAAAGGAATGGCTTGTAAGAGACTAGAATAGTATTCAATCTTTAACTCAGAAAATATAGAAAGAGTTGTAATTACATTATTCACAATGCATCCAACATTCAGTATTTGATATGGAACAAGTTGCAATTGCATTAAACACAATGCATCCAACATTCAGTGTATAGTATTTGATCTAAGAGCACATGGAAATAATTGAATAATATAGATATTTAATTGATAAATAAAAATTATTTTCAACAAATTGTTAAAAAAAAAAATTTAAATTATGGTTGGAGTTAATAATTAAGATCGCCAATCAATTTTAATTTTTTGACGGAACCAGAATCATCAAGCAAAAAGTCAGAGTAAGGATCCAAATTATTTGTAAGTTGTTAGATTTATTTGTGGAGTTATAATGGCAATCTTCTGATTTATATCTTAACTAATCCAAGCTTAGGTGAATTTCACAAAATAAATAAAAATAGCAATTGCCCCAAAGAGGTGCAATAATACGTCGATAAGGTGGTTGTTAGAGGGTAAAAGAAGACATAAAATGTAACATTAAAATGAGGTAGTGCAAGATTGTAATTAATACCACAAAAAATGGAACAATTTAATTTATCAAAATTTAGAGAATAGGCCACACAATGCAACCATGATAAACATATAGCTATTAGTTTGACAAAATACAACAGAACATAGTCCATAAAATTGAACCATAATACTATTTGCAATGTCATGTATAGAAAATTTCCTTAAATAAATTTGAGTACTAAAGAGTCCCACTCTACTAAAACCTCCAACCTTGAACAACATCTAACAACAATTTAAAAAAAACAATGCATGGAATACGATAGAATTCAAACCGTTTAGGCTGGAAATAGAAGTAGCAATCAAAGGATCCATGCACATTCGCTTCTAATATAGAAGTAGCAGTTTGAGAAAACAATAGACAATGAATACATAACATACATAATACATGTATTTCTACAAAACAAACACCAAATTGATGTATGAAACCCCTCAGTTTGTGGGACCAGGGACCCCCTCCTTGTAGACATTCCAAATTGATGTATGAAACCCCTTTGTTCATGGGACAACTGACCCCCTTCTTATAGCGATTTCACTACTTTATTCTATGGAAGTGTAATACAGTACCTTGCATTTGAACATTTTGTTGGTTGTGGTTAAGTATCTTTTCTATTTGGTTATAAGCCAAATTGAAGTGTGAGACCCCTTTATTTATGAGACAAAGGACCTCCTCCTTGCACAGATTTGACTCGACCCTACCTCCTTTGGATTTGAATAAGTAACCTATGAGGAAATACATACTCATTTTAGATGACCCCACTCAAGTTTTATTAACGTCAAACAAACAGGAAGAAAAAAAACAATGCAAAACTACAATGTAAGATGATAAAAAAAATCAACAAAATAAATAAATAAACAAAAAACAAAAAATCATAGTCTTTTGCTTCTTTCAGTAACAGTTTGAAATCCCTCATCAAGTGGGATTAATAGAAAAATAAATCAACAAAACAAAGAAAAATACACTATGTCTATCATATATAACAAAAAGATACATGTAGTGCTAACACTCGGTAACCAACTACCAAAAACAAAATTGATAGTCAATGAAAAAAGGTTTGTTCAGTAGAATAACCAAATACATGTGAAAGTCTAAAAGAGAGCCCTACATGATGAGGGAAACCTACATGAACTTCTCAAAAAATAATATTCCCTTTGGTCCTTCAATAGATTTCTTTGATAATTCATTAACAATAGATTTATACTCTCTAAAGATATGGCAAATAGATAATTCTAAAAAGGAGGGAAATATAGAATAGATGTTGTGGTACCACTGCTCCAGATAAAGTACCCGCAACTTATACAAACAACCTTTGAATCGCCCAAAACTTGGATAGAAGCAAATATCGTAGAAGAAAAATGGAGTAACCCCACAAAGGCATTAATTATGTTCTTGTATTGAACCCCAAACCACAACGCATTGACAATATGAAATTATGATCTTCGCTAATTTTAAGAACATCCCTCTCCCACATTTACCTATCTCAGCAGCTCCATTAAAATATCCCACCATCAAATAGGAGGAGATCACAAAATGAAAATTCTGACGAACTCTTTTTTTCTTTCAACTGAAGAAAATTCTTTATAAAAACCTAATATTCTGATACAAATGACAACAATTGGAGTTTTTCCCTAAAAAAAATAGCAAAGTTCCTTGATTTTCAAATAGCAATGTGCTTTTGTTGATGGATTCCAATATTCAAAATGGATTGCAAGTTCATAACATATATACTGCACAATTTAAAGCTAATGAGAAACACAAAACACAATGTAATACAAACCTTCAATATGGGAGAGTGGGCTGAGTACACTCATTATAGAAAGTGTAAGTTTACATGGTGATGCAATCAATGCCCAATCTATATCACTCTCTCTATCTAAAACACATAACTCTATCAAATACAAGCAAGTTTTACGTAGGTATCCAATAATTCCAACACAACAAGTTAAAGACCACCTTGCTACATACATAGGATCCTACCAATGTGTAAAAATAACACATTAAGAACATTTGTCATTGATTCTCTATTGTAAACAAAAGAACTGCACTATTACATTTTGAGGGTGACACAACACTACTACACAAACTCTACTAATGGCATGGAAGGCACAAGATTGGCATTCAATGAATTGACCATGCACAACTCCTCTTTAAGTGTTTCCTTTTACAAATGCTCCTCCAAGCATATCTACATTTCCCATGATCCTCCTTGCCTCATGATATTTGATCATTTTTTATAGAGATGTGATATTAAAGAATGGAAAGAACGCATGCAATGGGATTCCACTTGGAATGCTCAAGTTTAACACTTAGTGCTTACATTGTGGTGGTCATGTCTCCACTAGTTTACAAACTTCAATGCTGCTTGGGTTTCATTTATTGTTTGCGCTCTTACATTAGGTTGTAAGTCAAAGATTCTAAAATAGTGACTTCAGAATTCTTTCTGAAAGTGTGAGTAAATTTTTCTCATGAGTACCCAAACACTGACATTTAGAGCATAAGGATATAAATAAGAGATATAAGCTATGATGATACATGTCAAGGAAAATATTATGTTATGGATTAGAAAGTGCCAACCAATGACTATCCAACAACTTGTAATTCTCAAAGAACTCGATCTTGTTCTAGGATAGATGCTTCCAACATATTTAAGGATACTGAAATTTGAGCGACTAGTTCATGGAGAGATAATCAAGAGTGATATCCTTGATTCATTAACAAAAAGTTTGTTTGGATTGGCCAACATGATTTTTTATTTTAATTTGGGCCATAGAACCCAATCCCTAATATGGGCATAAAAAATTCCTTTGAATGTGTTGAGGTTAGGTTGTATTAAATCCAATACTTTACCTCAATGGAGAAATATGGTTTAACAGTGTAAAGAATGATGATTAAAGGGAAAACTGGCCTTTCCAATTCAGATTAAAATTAACAATGTCCCAGGCCTTCCATATACACTAGGTAACAATGTTTCTTTCACCTTGGCACTAGCTAAGGTAAAAATAATAGTTTTTAAGTTGAATATTGACCACAATGTCTTGCCTAGGTCTACTTTGGAAAATTAAAGTATATTTGGAAACTTCCAAAATTTCATGCCCTTCTGATGCACTGATAACCAATTTATGACACGGTGTTGGCTTGAGTGTCAGTTCTATTAATTCCCATCATCCCTATTCTTTGGGAGTGCAATAGATGTTGTAATTAATATGATGGAATCCCTTGTCTCTCTCTTTATTAACCCAAAGAAAGCTACAAAGATATTCATTGAGTTGTTGTTAAGCACAATTACAGGGAACCCAATGTGAGGAATAATAGACATGGCTAGTTGCTAGAATCTTAACACAAATTTGGAACATAGAAACTAAAGACATAAGCTTGGCTAACCATTTATCAGTATTTTTTTCAACTCACTATATAACCATGCCCTACAAATCACTTAGGGAGGCTTGAAAGGGAATTCCCATAAACATAAAAATATTGCCCAGTTGGATCTGTGACCAACCTTGCTAAGCTGACCAAGTAGGAGGTTTTCAACTCTTTTCCCATTGAATTAAGGACCTTAAGGTAGTGCAAATTATATCGGGCTAGGCTATCATGTTATTCATATATTGTTGTTCCTCCAAGATAGTGAGAAAAGAATCATCTACAAAATGTCCACTAACAAGCTATTTGGTTCCTAGTTTACAGAGGGGAATATATTTCCTTAGAAATTGACCCACATGATGAGATAATAGATATCCCAGGGTCTCAACATCCCTGATGTAGATATTTGGATCTAATGGGAACCTTTATTGGATGAACATGAAAATTTCCTTCCTTTGATTTGTAGTTGCTAATAGATAGTCAGGTTGATGCCACTAAGAAAAGGGTTTCCATGACATGGATAGAAAGCAGTGAACTCCAAGGCCTTGATTATGGCCATGTTGAAGGGCCACTTGAACCTATCATAATCCTTCTAAAAATATATAATAATTAAAAGGACATTGATCACTAGGCATCTGGTCAACTAATACCTTTTCAAATTGGAATGAAATTGTCTAGAATTAAGCTTACCCTAATGAAGGCTATCTATTCTAAATGTTCAAACTTGGGTAGAATATGTTTAAATCAAAATCCAATGCCTTGTACAAATTCTTAAAAGGGACATTTAGGTCCATTTCTTAATTATTCTAAAATTATTCAGGTGAGTGTAAACCATAATGGCCTCTACCATGCAACTGGTTTAAACCTACAATTAAATAAATGTAACATTGTAATACCCATCTTATAGTCACATCAAAATCTTCATAAAATATTCGTAGCAATTAGGAAATGCAATGGTCAATTGTTTCCTACTTGCTTTCAATTAATTTCTTGGACTTCCTTTCATCTACAAGAAGTCATTATAAAAATAACAAAGATAGCCTTTCTATACTACACAAACCCAATAACATTGTGCAAACAATTTCTCACGAGAAGAAATTCGGAAGAAATCCATCTTCCTTCAAAATGTTTATCAGATTTTCCACCTTCTCCATTTTCCCCTTCTTACAACACCCTTCAATAATTGCATTGTAAGAAATTATGTCAACCATAAAATCCTTTCCCCAAATATCATCTAAAAGAAAACATAATAAAGTACCTACTTAGACCCCATAAAAAAAAGATGTAAGGATTTCTATCAGCCATGCATGATTCTTGTAATACCCCTAGCTTGATCCCCAAAATGGAAATGGAAGTGTATAAATTATGAAGCTAAGAGCCAAACAATGTAATATGTAAATGTACATGGAAGAATAATCAAATAAATCACAAATCGCAGACATAGAATGATGACAAACATGGGAGCTATGATTCCAAAATAAAAGAAAGAAAGTTGGCGTAGGGGTTGGGGCCAAAGAGAGAATATTATTTTCTTGTAAGCCTAAGTCATTTACCTCATATAATCCTAAGTAATATCAACCTTGGAGTTAGTGGGGGAAGTGAGAAATGTGGGATTCTTAGGAAGACACGTGGTGAGTTGTGAGCATGAAAATAGAATCCAGTACTTTTGGTTGTCATTGGAGTTATCCATCATTCTTCCAGAGGTTGTCTGAGAGCCTATGTTGGCATACTGTCACTGTAATATAATGAGGGGTATAGATGTTATGAAAATGTGTGGGAATTATTCCCATGTTTACGAAGAAATTACTATCCTTGAGTCAACTCCATTATAGTTGAGAATCCATGGGGTTCCCAAAAAATTCTATATACATCATTCCCACACTACCTTATAGTCAACCTTTAAGATGATAAGCTTCTTTTCTCTATCAAGTTCCAAGAAACATGGCCACTAAATAGGATAAAACCTACATAGCCCCTATTTAATCATATTTTAATTTTAAATGGTGGCAATACACTTACATAAACTACATGATAAAGAAAAACAAAATATTCCACAAAATATAATCACAAAATAATCCACAAAACATAATTGCAACACTTTCCTTTCATGGCCAGTGCATATGGCTACATGAAAATATTCTTCACCAACCCATCCACCATGAAAATATTCATTGTTGAAATGAATTTATGTATAGTGATCAATCATTTTCGTAGCCACCCCAAACATTTATTAGGTTTCCCTAGACAAAGAAGCAACGCACCTTTCCACCAGTCATTACATTAACCAGTTTAAAAACTAGAAATATTATGTTTGTCAACATTTTCCAAGAATTCAAGCAATCAAGTATTGGAAAGTACAATGTTTTTTACAATAAAATTAAAATTATAAATACTTTAATTGTTTGTAAACTTGCTCCTAAATGTGCTTTGCAATATTGAATAGAATAACTAAGGTAGACATATAGAAATCATATCCTTGTAAAAAAGAATCAACGTTAAAAGGCATTTTATTGAAAGAAATCCTTGTAAAATTTTGTAATCTCATAGTCAATATTGATCGTTCATCATTAGGTTACATATCTGATGGTAGAGATCATGTTTGTGTATTTTTTCTGTAGAAGGTAACCCTCTTTTAGAGAGGGAACTATATGAAGGACATGGTGGAGTTTGAGAGAGATTGCGAGAGATTGAAGAGGAGGTTGCAACGGATGTGTTGCAGGCTGTATCTTTTCATTTTGTTGGACAAAATAAAATGAAGGGTTGGATATTTCTTAGTGTATGTCTCCCATATCACGTGAGCCACGTATATTGTTGTATCTCTTATACTGTTCTTTTATGTGTTTTATTTCTGCATTTATTTTATTTTATTTCTTTTCTATACTATTTCTAACATAGAATCTTCCTAGAAAAGGTAGTTACAATGACCAAAACAAGTGAATCCCAATATGAGATTCTATAAATTGTTGCTAGATTAACAAGAACACATAATATGGAGTCTTCATTTTTTTCAATGAGCATCAAAGAGAATGTGTCATTTCTTGGAATTGTTAATTGAAACACAAAAGATAGTTTCCTGATCCAAGTCTAAGGATACCATAAGGGACCAAGAACAAGATATTTGGTTGCAACTGGCCCACTGATTTGATAATGTCTTTCTTACCTCATATTATGTGTATATATCAGCTAAGAATCAAATATTCAATCACACTTGGTCCATTAGTTTGACGATCTTTTTTTTTTTAAGGAAAATCTCATGGGATCCCCCTGTATTCCCTAAAATATCTAGATTGAGGTCCGCTCAACAACCCCACAATAGGGAGTAGTATCCTTGAGGGAGCCAATTGAAGTTGGACCTTTGAACTATGGCCTACCTATCAACAATATGACTTTGGTAGATGGTTTAGTTGATTGAGCCAACCCTTGTTCTTTTAATTTGGTGGGGTGTTTATAGCCATGAAGAAACACACTTAGTGGATAGGGAGTCCAAATAGTTCTATTGGTATCAATTACTAAGATAGTGGATCTAGATAGGAGTTGTTCACATTACTCATTCTCTTAGCCCCATCCTTGTGAAATCTCTTTGATATGTCTATGATTTCCATGTAACTAAAGTTCTTCCCTAGAGCAAGTCAAAGCTAACCATAGGCCCTATGTAATGGCCTTTTAACCCTAAATGGAGATAACATATTGGCATAAGTTGATTTGGTAGCCAATATGTTCCTAATAAATGGGTGGGTGCTAGGCACTGAGACAATAGATTTTCATGATAATTGTGTACAAAACTCACACTCTTACTGCTATCATTATCCAATGTTTCTAAGGCATCTACGATTTCCATGTAAATATAGTCATAGTAAATATGGATCATTCATTAGTAGGTTACATATCTAACTGTAGAGATTATGTTTGTGTCTTTTTTCCCTAGAAGGTAACCCTCTTTTAGAGAAGGAATTATGTTAATGCTCAATGGAGTTTGAGAGAGACTTTTGAGAGATTGAAGAGGAGGTTACAACATATGTGTTGCAAGTTGTATCTCTTCATTTTGTTGGACATAAGTAATAAAAAGGACCTGTTGTTTCTCTGTGGATGTAGCCCATATCGAGTGAACCACACATGTGGGTGTATCTCTTGTATAGTTCTCTTGTTTGTTTTACTTATACTTTTGTTTTACTATATTGCTCTGCTATCTTATTGCTATCATAGAATATTCCTCGCAAAGGTAGTTACAATGACCAAAACAAGCAATACCAAATATGAGATTCTATAAATTGGTGTTATTTTAACAAGAACACATGATATGAAGTCTTCAATATTTACAATAAGCATCCTAGTGAAACACGAAATATATTTTCCTGGTCCTGGTCTAAGGATACCATCAGGGACAAAGGACAATATATTTGGTTTCCATTGGCCCACTGATTTGATAATGTATTTCTTACACCATATTATGTGTTTATCTCAGGTAAGAATGATATTTTCAATTACACTTGGTCCATTAGTTTGGAGATATCCTTCTTTTCTAACGAAAATCTCATGGGATCCCCTTGTATTCCCTAAAATATCCAGATGGAGGGTCGCTAAAAAACCCACCACAATAGGGAGTAGTATCCTTGAGGGAGTCAATTTAATTTGGACCTCTGAACTATGGCTTACCTATCAACAATATGCCTTTGGTAGATGGTTCAATTAGTTGAGCCAACCCTTGTTATTTTATTTTGGTGGGGTGTTTATAGTCGTCGAGAAACACACTTAATGGACAGAGAGTCCAAATAGTTCTATTGGTATCAATTACTAAGATTATGGATCTAGATAAGAGTTGTGTACATGACTCATGCTCCTAGCCCCATATTTTTCAAACCTCTTTGAGATGTCTACGATTTCCATGTAACTAAAGTTCTTCCCTGGAGAAAGTCAAAGCTAACCAATGATTCTAATATATTGGGCGAGTGTCATGAATAACTAAATTAATATTTATTGAATCCATTGTTCCATTTCGTACATATGGCATTGACATAAAGGATGAATTTTAACTCATTAGACAACCTGAAAGAGGAAGAAACCTTGCCTTAAGAGAGAGTTAAGGAAGAACTACAAAACATTTTAGTTGTAGGATGAATTTATCCAATTTCTAATAGTGAATGGGTCTCACCTCTTGTCATTGTTCCAAAAAAAATGGACAATGTGTGTATTACAGATAACTCAACAAATCCACAATGAAAGACCATTTCCCTTTACCCTTCATTGACCAAGTACTATATTTCCTAGTAGGAAAAAAGTACTTACCATTCGTGGATGGGTTTAGTGGATACAACCAAATACAAATCAGACCTGAGAATCAAGATAAGATCATTTTTCAAGGATCCATAATTTTATTAA
>LPNX010772215.1:0-87945 GCA_001517045.1 Pseudotsuga menziesii | reverse complement strand
GGAGAGAGGGAGGGGGAGGGGGAGGGAGGGAGAGAGAGAGAGAGAGAGATCCCATATCAAATTCCAATCCGTAAGAGTAAGTAGGTTTTTCCTTTGAAATTAGTAACTTGGGTCATGGATTTTCCCCAAAAAATCCATGAGGGAGGGAGAGAGAGAGAGAGAGAGAGAGAGAGAGAGAGAGAGAGATCCCATATTAAATTCCAATCCGTAAGAGTAAGTAGGTTTTTCCTTTGAAATTAGTGACTTGGGTCATGGATTTTCCCCCAAAAAGTGCGACCTGGTCTGAAAACTTGATTTTCATCGAAAGTTTGTTATTTCTTGATTCCCCAATGAAGAATGTGCCACTTTTGAAACAAATATATTTTATTAATATTTTGTGATCTTCAGTGTTGGGGAAGACTTAGCGATTGTAGAAAAAAGGAATGTGCATTGCTGCAAATTTGTAAGCGAAAATTGGTGCATATTTGGAAGTAAAACATGGTGCAAAATGGGTTTCTAAAGTGGTATCACATATGGATGCAATATTGGGTGCTAATTTTGATGCAAATATGGCATGAACATAGATTCTAACATGGTGCTATTAAGGATGCAACTATGGCACTAATGGGGACATAATGTAGGAAGCAAATGAAGATGATATCTAGGAAGCAAAATAGGACATTATTTAGGAAGCAAACATCGTCGATCATGTAAAGTTGTCACCCAGGTACACCTATTCGGTGGACCCTTTTTTTTTATCTTTCTTACGTCACCCATCCTATGGAAATGAAAATATGCCAAATGGAAAATTTCAAATATCCTAACTATTAAAGGGGGGTAAATAATAATTCATTAAATCATTGTCATTTTCCAAAGCCAAGGTCCTATGTTCAACTCTCTTGCATCCAACCAACAATCCAGCGTACATCCGTGATAACCATTGAGTAGTCACTATTTTAACCAAGTTACTTTTGCTACTAGTTGTTAAAAAGTGTAAAGTTTTACCATCCATTTTTCCAGTAAAATATTTTACCCTAACTAGTCAAATTCACTAGTCAAAATGTCTCAAAAGTCCAAGGTTAAGCTTCCCATTCTAAGTTTTCCAAAGTTGAATGTTAAGCCCTAAATATTGGGAAGTATATTCCCCCATATAAAGTGGTGCATTACCCCCTATATTGTTGTGTATTACATATTATTGATGCCATATTTGGGTATATTACTGGGTCTATTAGTTGTTATTATGCACCTTTGTCTCTTATATATATATATGAAGGAGATATTTTCATTTTAGTCATCATTGTATCTTGTCTTGTCTTATGTACTTAGTACATTATGTAAGGAGGTTTCTCCCTCGAAGAGGATTTCTATTCATCTATGTTATTTATTATTAAGGCATGGATTACTTTGTTTTGGTTTATTTCTGTTATTTTTATGCTTTTTTCTGGGACTTGGTTGCATAACATTTGGTATCAGAGCTCTTTCCTTGGAACTATTTTCTTCAAAACGAGTCATCTTGTAATTTTCACTATAAGTTTTTTTTGCAAGGATTCAGATAGTGAGATAAAAATTCCACCTCTAGAACAATATGAAATATAAATTTTATGAAATTAAGGTCCCAATACATTGCAAGTTTGAATATATTATTCCTTAAAGATAGGGTTTTTGACTAATCCAAAAACTAGTCTAAAATAGGTGTTTTGGGGGAAAAGGTCATCTATGGGGAATCTGAGATCCAAATTGAGTGATACCTCTTGAATATGTAAGAAGATATACCCTAGTATCTCTAGTGTAATTTTTAGACCCAAATCCAAAATATTGGACACATGGAATGTCGTACAAGTTCTCTCTTTTGAAAGGACCAAAAACAAGAAGTGTTGGTAGATTTGTAATAATGTTTTATTGGCACATCCAAATTAGTTCATACTTGTGGCATAAGAAAGAGGACACATAAAGATATCACAAGATAAAGTTTCATACCCATAGGACCTGAATTCACATATTTACCTCAGCTCAAGTTGACCAGTAAACAATTTCCCAAGTAGGCTTTGAAAAAGGTATGCGATTTTAAATTTGAATAACTTTGAGTAGAAGGATATATTTTTGTGAGCTCTAGGGTTTGATAAATATTTATACTATACAAAATTCCTCCCAATGGAAGTGGAAAAAACCACACTCCACTCGAACCACCAGGGGATTCATACCTAGCATATGATGAAAGTGAAGACATATCTTTTAGGGTGTCCAAGTTGGAAGATGCGATTAAAGGGATGGATACTAAAGAATTTATCATGGGATTGACAGTAAAGAACATCTTCAGGAATTGAAGGAAGTGATAAAAAATAGCTTTATTCCTCATTCATTTACTCAAGAAGAGGATATATATCAAAATAGGAACTTATTCCAGTGATGTATTGTGGAAATTGAAATATAGTTGGAGAACAAGAAGTTTGAGACCCATAAATTTGTTGATTCACTACATCATCATGGTTTCAACTTAGTCCCAAGGAACTAATCTACTCTTAAAATTGACATGATAAATTTTGATCGTAATGATCCAATAACTTGGATATTCTAGATGGAGCAATTCTTTGATCTACACTAGGTGTCAACTTTGCAAAAGGTAACTATTGCATATTTATATTTAGATCCTGATCAATTTGTATGGTATCAATGGCTTTGTGACTGTAAAAAGGACTCTATTATATTTTGGTCAATATTCACAAAATAATTAATTGAACATTATGGGGATACAAATAGAGACACCTTCTTTAGCCAACTAGTAAATCTCAAGCAAAAAGGTCTAGTTACAGAGAACATCAAGCAGTTTCATAGGCTAAGTCTCAAAATGAAGAGTATTTCAGAAGATAATATTTTTGGATCTCTTTATTGGAACCTTGAAGGATAACATTCAACATGAGGTGCGCCTCTTTGAAACACCATACTTGGAGAATCATTTCATGATGGCTTTAAAGTAAAAACATGGTGGTGGACACCAGAAATACCAATTCCAACACATACAGAGAAAATGATGTTCCTTCTTCTAACCCACCACAGAGGTTTACGCCTCAACAAATGGAGTAAATAAGAGAGAAATTTCTATGATTTAATTATGACAAAAAGTACAATAAGGTACACAAGTGTGGAGAAAATAAATTATCCTACATAGAATGTGAAGATGAAGAACAAAAAGAACATGAACCACTGCAAGGGGGCGGATTGGAAGTGATTTTTCCCGCCATATCTTATCATAATTTGGCTAGAATTAGCACTCAGACTCTCAATATTGAAGGATATATAAAAATAAATAGGTAATAGTGTTGATTGATTCTAGTAGTACCCATAATTTTATTCATCGTAAAGTAGCCAAAGATCTCAATTGCTTTGAATGTCAAATACTAGAATTTCAAGTAATGATTGCAGATGGAGGAACCATCAATTGTTCATCGAAATGTCATAATATAAATCTTACTATGGGGAAATATGTATTGAATATTCCCATGATTTCTATTCCAATGGGTGGTGCTAATGCTGTATTATGGGTTCAATGGTTATAATCAATGGGAATGGTGGCTTTCAATTTTCAGAAGCATTTCATGAAATTTTCCGGGGAAGGAAAACAACGTGTGTTAAATGGTATCACAGGGAAACCGATAAAGATGACCATCTCTAATGGTATGAACAAATTGTTAAAGAAATGAAAACAAGGTGTAATTACATAGTTATTCTCACTATATTTCCAAACATCTAAGGCTCCTATTTCCCCAGATTTCCAAAGGGTCCTTAATAATCCTTCCAAGATATTTGAAGATATTCCAATAAGTCTTCCACCTATTCAATATCTGGACCATGCTATTCGCTTAATTCTAGGAAGAGTTCCTTCTAGCATAAAACCTTACAAATACCTCTATGGACAAAAGAATGTAATGTACCATATGGTTGAAATAGTGGTAGAAAAATATATAGTACAAGCAGTGGTAGATCGCATAGAGCACTAGCAAGCAGTTCTCCAAATCCTTAAGATATCAAAAAACATGATGAAATGATAGGTAGATTAACGTCATAGTCTAAGGATTTTTGAAGAAGGGAAAATCATACGAGAACCTAAACAAATCATTGAAACAAGGAACAAAAAACCACAAAATCAGGATATTATTGAGTACCTCATCAAGTGCAAGAACTTACCAGTTGCATATTCAACATGGGAAGAAGAGTCCTTCATGCATATGCATCCACAACTACCTAAGCATTGAGGAAAACACTTGTATTAAGGGGATGGACATCTTAAGCCCTACATATTGGGCTCATTCCCCTTATAGAGTGGCACATTACCCCCTATATTGTGGTGTATTACATATTATTGACGTCGGCTTGGGTCTATTAGTGGGTTTATTAGTTGTTATTGTGCACCTTTGTCTCCTATATATAGGAAGGAGATATTTCCATTTTTGTCATCATTGTATCTTTCCTTGTCTTATGTAATTAGTACATTGTGTAAGGAGGTTCCTCCCTTGAAGAGGATTTCTATTCATCTTTGTTCTTCATTATTAAGGCATGGATTACTTTCTTTTGGTTTATTTTTATAATTTTTATGCTATTTCCAGGACTTGCTTGCATAACACTTAAGTTGTGTATGACCACCATGCCAACATTTATGACACAATTGTGACAAACTCAGGCCTAAGTTCCACAATAAGAGAATATCAAGCCCTAGAATTTGCATATTAGGATCCCTGTTACTTATGGGACTCCAATTTGGCCAGATTTGTCTCACCTAACACTATATATTTCCCTGATTTCATTAGTTGGTGCATAAATCAATACTTGCACAAGGATAAAGCAATATTAACCTATGATAAATCCAAAATACTTTGCAGCGATGAAGATTAAACCCTACAAAATATGTTTTTCATCCCAATTTTTCTAGACTTGAAAGAAATTGATGAAAGGAGCATGATAATCTCCTACCAGACCTTGAACCCAGTTGATAAAATAAAATTCCTATGTAAGAACCTGGAGCCGGTAGTTTCCATTCCAGAAGCCTCACCCCCATATGATACTATTGTGTTTTCATAAAGTTCTAAGAAATCCATTTCATTAATATATATAGTCTCGAGATATGAAGATGATCGGGTAGTTAATGATGCTATTTTGGGCTTCTTGCTCAATTTAATCCCTACATTGATAGTGGGAACTACAAATATTGGTACATGCATTTTCATAGCCAAGGAGATAAATGAAAAATTTAATAATTTTTATCACTTGAATTGTCCAGATACCCATCCTTCATGTTCTTCATGTTTATCCATAATAATTATGAACATTTCTAATGTCTAAGTTTGAAAATATTTGATGATGCTGAGAGTGAAGTCCCTGGATATGATTGGAATGACTATTCTTGAGAAGGTTTGATAATCCTAACTATAGGGAGTTTAAAAAAAAAGTAATGAAGTTATCCTACATATTAATATATGGTGAGAATTCTCCCAGGATGGTCCAAGAAGGTAAAATATTATTACAGTTCAGCCCAAACATGAAGGTAGGAGACTAGTTTATATATGAGTATCACACAATCATCATAGTATATGGTTTTGAATAAGAATGATACAAGATTCCATAATTATTTACAATCAAGATGCTTGCTATGGAGTACAATAGATAGCGGTTTATTTAAGCTAAAATTCCCTTTAATCATTTCAGGAAGCATAGTACTTTCCTGCTATCTAGAGACATATGAGCTTTCCAATTTAGAGCATTGAATGCAATCTAATATATACAAAGGTTTTTTGAGTCAATTGAACCTTCAAAAGGATGAAAGGGGATCTTATGATCCACATAAGGTCATATCAGATAATAGGGTGGCAAATAAAAATTCTGCATATGAATGTGTACCCATACATGAGTGGGAGAAAATATCAAATAAAGAAACATGGGAGTAAGTTCAAGAAATAAAAAATACCATAGAAGAGCAGAACGTTGCAGAAAATATGGCTGGTCATAAAAGAGGATTAGAGGAAATTGTATATATGGAAGTAGATCAAATTGAGTAGGGCCCACAAACTAAAAACTCTAGGACAAAGCCTCTAGAAAAAATTCAAGTTCTAGTAGAACATAATGAAAAGGAAGAGATCCCAAGAGAGGTGGTATATTTAATTCCATAACAATCAATCATCTTAGGAAGACCTCCAATTTAATAAACCCATTACCCCTCCCTATATTTCACAATGACTAAGGGATTGCAAGCATCACCTACAACAGGCCCTATAATGGAAAAGATGGATCTTCAATCAAGGTATAGAGATGGAAGGGAAAATAGTATAAACTTACCAAGTAACAGATACTAGGAAACAAGTACCATTGGAAGATAAAATACTAATGACAATGTTAGATTTCAAAGAATATACCTTTAAGTTCTTTGTTTTAGAGCTAAAGGTGTATAATCCATCAAAGCACAGTGAATGGAAGGAAGTAGAGAATCCAATAGATTAGAAGGAGATTGGGAAGATTTATAAAGTGGTATTTTATAAGCAAGTGACATGATTTGTAGTGAGGAAATCACATCAAACAAAACAAAAAAGAAGCTAAAAGAGGCCTTAAAAAATTTGAAGAGTTGTGGAAAGTGGAAAAGAAGACTACCAAATTTAAGTAAGTCACAATCAAAGAGATGGAGGAAAAATTTGTAGCTTTGAGATGAAATCCTATAGATGGATCACAAATTAAATCCTTGATAGCTCAAAAAGATAATGAGATAGCCTAATTGAAAAAACAATTTAAAATTCCCACTGCACCACCAGTCCAAACTATTGAGATAATCTAAGTGCAAAGAAAAAAAGAGAAAATATATGCTGGATATGTACACTATAAGGAACTAGTAGTGGAGATAGGAAATACAATAAATGAATTGTAGATGCAAATCTCATCCCTAAATATTCAGAAGACATCCATTAGTGTTAGTGTCTCTATACAAGCATCAGTTTCAGTATTGTAAGAAGAAATATAGCTTACAACAAAAGCATATTGGAGTGTAAAGGAACTGAAGAAGCTACCAACATAAAAAGAGGTAATTGATCTGATGGAAGAAGATAATCTAGATTAGTATCCAACTCCAATAGATAAATATATCAAAATAAAGGAGTTAGATTTATAGGTAAGCAATAAGGATGAGAAAAATTGAAGTTAGAGAGAGAAATCAGTACAAAAGATGATGATATTGAAGGTGTAGAGAAAGAAATTAATGAACTCAAGAGTTAGATTAAAAATATTGAGATGGATACAGAAGGGGAACAATTAATAAAAAGGATAGTACAGTCTTTGTGGGACAAAATGTCTAAAACATTTATGAGCAAACAGGATTACTATGAGGTTATTAATGAGAAACTTGTGATCTATAAATCAACTAAGGAAGACACAAAGATGGTGGAAATTGAACTACAAGGCATGCCAAGGAATGCACCATAGATATATAATTATTTGAATAGTAGATGTAGAAGACAACTAGAAGAGTTGTAGATTGATAATGGGACCCAATTGATAAATATGGCTAGGTAGATGGTGTTAAAAAATACCTTGTTAGAGGGCACCTAAAATAATATGATTATGTTGGATGATGATATAGAAGCCTTCAAAAGTCTATTTAATGGAGTTATCAAGTTAGGATTTCCATACCCATGGGATGGAAATGGTGAGTTTTATTCAAAGGAAGAGTATCAAGTAAAATTGAATCATAAAAGGAATGGAATTCCTCAAGTAGACATATTAGAGGGATGGATAAGTGGTGACCAGGTTATTGAAATATTAAAGCCTAATTTTCATATATGGATCAGACTGAGATATTTTATTAAAGAGGTGGGACCACTATCCTATGAAAAGTATAATAAATCTGAGATAATGTTGGAGGCTATGAAAGCACATTGTGCCCCTATGAGAAAAGATCAACATGTTGTATCCAAACAATATAAGATAAGATAATATTTCCACCTAGATCTCAAACTTAAGGCCAAACTTCCAGTTCAACATAGCTACCTGGTGGTCAACAAATGCGTCAAATACCATAACAGTTCGTAGGTCGAATGACGCCTCTAGATTTTATGCCATATACAGGTCAAGTAAACATACAAATGATGCAACAAATGAGATAGGAATGCATTCCTCCATGTCATTTAGCTATGTAGCCTCAAGTCTACATGGGAGGATAGATTTCACCAGACAAAGAAAAGAGGAAAGGCACAACTAAGAAGAAGATTTAAAAGTAAAAGAATGTTAAATATAATTTTGTAAATCAAAAGTAAAAGTGAAATCTAAAAGTATGGTATAAGGTTTTTAGGACTAACTAAATTATGATGTGACACGAAAAGGCTATATAATGCACTGTGATTTCATGGGTTGGTGTTTGTTCCAGAGATGTTCTTATTTTGATTTTAGAACTGTTCTAGGGCATCAGTAAATTTATCTTTGGTGAATTGGGGCTGCCTTCAACAACAGGAGGAATAATCTTTAAATTCTCTCAATTCTTGCTTAAATTGTAACCATCTTGTCTATTACATGTAACTAGAAATAGGGACATTGATGGGAATCATTCTAACCATACAGGTACCATAGAATGGAATTATGAATGGATGGTGACGATAAAGAAGTAATTGTTACAATATATTTATTTCTCATAAAATTTAGAATGTGTAATAAGCAAAATAGAATTTAGTAGCATAAACATAATGTAATGGTATTACATCAAGATAAGATTCAGAGACAAAAAACTTAATTTATTTAAAAATTCCATGAATAATGCATAAATATGTTAAGAAAATAAGGCATTCACAACATAATTTATACCAAATTTATGGGAGCCTCAAGGGTTGTTGATGGGTTGGTACCCAATGATGAACTCTTGGTGGAGGTAGTGGGGGTGGTGGTCCACCTCCTCCTCCTAACATTAGGTGCTAAAGGATTAAATCCTTGGCTTGTGGAGTTGTAAGAGTTTTGGTTTTTAGAGGATTTGGATGTGAGGATGACTCATTGATCTCGATTATAATAGGAAGATTGGGAAATTCAACTATGGGGGTAAATAGGAATTCTCTGTGGAGAATCATGGTGGGGAGTTTCAAATATGAATTTATATTTAGAAAATTGAGGAACAAAAATAAGAGTAGAAAATATTCTACGAGGATTACCTAGTGATGATGATTGGTACCTTCCTCGCCGGTGTTTCCAAGAGACAAGATATTGCAAGGAAACAAATTCATCATGAGTTGGATTCTAATGGGTGTGTCTACATCCAAATTATAGATTTTACTTCATGAAATTGTTAGGTGAAATTCATCATCTTGCAATCAGGTTCCCGTTCACCTCAAGAAACCAGAGCATATAATTTTTGTTGTCCCCTGGGAAAAATATTTTGTTTCTTCATTCCCTGACAATGGTTCTAGAAAAGAGGTTAGTCCCTAAGAAATTTTGAGGCTGATTTTATATTTTTGCCAGGGCATCATAAATTTATATTAGGTAAATTGGGATTTCCTTCAACTACAAGAGGAATAATATTGAAATTCTCTCAATTCTTGCTTAAATTGTAACCAGCTTGGATATTACATGTAACCAGAAAAAAGGGCATTGATGGGCATCATTCTAACCAAACAGATCCTACATAATGGAATTATGAATGGATGGTGATAAGAAAGAAGTACTTTTAATAGAATATTTATTTCCCATAAAATTTAGAATGCGTATTGAGAAAAATATAATTCAATATCTTAAACACAATGTAATGCTATTACATCAAGATAAGATTTGGAGACAATAATCTTAATTTATTTTAACATTCCATGAATACTTCATAAAGATGTCAAGAAAGTAAGAAATTCACAATAGAATCTGTACCAAATTTAGAATGAATAGTTTCCTCTTAGGATTAGTATTATACTATCTGCAATATTACATAGAGAATGGAAGGGATGGAGATACCGAAAGAAAATGGGACATTCTGCATAGTCAAAATTAAGAATCCTTTAATGTTGGGTCACACAACCAATGCTGCATTATAATTTCAAAACATTCATCAAACATAGTTCCGAGAAGTAACACTTAGCTCAAAAATAATTCCGAGCCTTGGTCTAGAGCTTATATCCCTATTTATAGTCTTTATAAAACATAACAAATTTATGTTTGATAACATATTATAGTTACAATACAACCAGTGATAACAATTTTTTTCTAACAAAATGGTAAAACGTCTCCATGCTAACTTCCTAGATGTTGGCTGGATTGATGTGGAACTTGAGAAGGACTTTGTTGAGGAGGTCCTTGAGCTAGATGGCGTGTCTGTTGAGGAAGATGAGACGATGACAATCTAGATGAAAATTGTGGAACTGGAACTCTAGCTTGTTTCTTGAGTTGCAAACTACGTGTGAAAATTTTCCAATCCTTCCCCATAGGATATTATAATATCTCATCTCTCGGTCAGCCATGTCGAGCTTCATGTATTGCTCATATGAAGTTCTGGGAAACTTGGTGAAGAAGTCTTCTAATACAATTAAAATTTCAAACTCCACATACAACTTATCAAATAATACTCGGGCTTCAACCTCCGCTTAAACATCAACTAGAGAAGACTCAAATGTTCTTGCATAAATGATAATTAATGTGTATTTCTCCCACACATATAAGTCTCCATTTCCATCTGATGGGGAAGGGAGCCCTTGATGAATAAGACGATCAAATAAAGGCTTGAAAGATCCAATGTCATGATGAAACTGTGATGCAAGCTATAAAACATTTTGGGACATATATTTCTTAGTAATAAATTTATTGCCTTCAATGAAAAGGATTGTCATGTCTCTTATTGCTAAATCATGGAGTTCTTGATACAATTTTTCATTTAAAATCTCAACCATAGCCGTGGTTGTGTCGGTATTTTTATCCAATTGAGTTAATATGTCCTGAGCATACTTGGTAGCAACAACTATCTCCATATTATCTTATGAGATTGTGAAATAATTCAAACATGAAGACATTTGGATCACGATCTGGTCCCATATGGTTTGACATGAAATCTTAAGTACAGTTTTATGACTTATCTTCTTAGATAACGAATGGATCTCCTTATGTAAGTTATCCTTTTCTTGATTCAGGTTTGAGAGAGTCGAGTTCTTCTTTGTCAATTGTTCATTCAAATTTCTAACTTCATCATGTTTCTGTCCTAATTGAATTTGAACTCTATTCAATTATGCTTCTTTAATGCTGATTTCGGCTAAAGTCTTATCCAGTTGATCAGTGGGGTTTGTTGCAAAAGAATCCTGGAAAATAATAGTTTTATCTAGATAAAGCTAGTTATTTTTATTTTGTAGTTTTTTTACGTCATTCTCCAGAGCCACGATCCTTTATTTATTACTTTGATTGACAAAATTTATTTTATGCAATTCTGACAAAACTGTCAATAATTAAACCATATGAGGATGTTCAACTACTGGTATATTTAACTTCTTTTTGAAAGCAAAGATCTCCTTATCAAGTTATCATAAATATTTTGCATAGGGTTCTTAGCACTGGGATCCTTTACCAACTTGGAAATTTGTTTTTCCAATTCTATGATTTTTATCTATTTAGCTTTGGTGGCATCTTTCTCATTCATATATAAACTCTCCAAATGATTGAAATTTCCTTACAACTTGTTTGTTCTTGCGGTATATTTCATTGCATATTTGAACACACGTTCACAAATCTACCTATGTAGATCCACTATGTCATAAGAGTGGAGCTACACTAACTGACTGCATTGACTGTATCCACCCCAGTCGTCATAACCCATTGATACACCACTAGAAACTTATCTAGGTGTACAATAGAGCAACTTATTATTACCTAAAGATGTAGGGCACCCTCAAAAATAGAATTCTGGAGTGTCTCTATAATAGGCAACTTGAGAGTTCATTGCTAGAAATCAAGTGCAGAAAGCATCATCGCTTGATGACCCATATCAATATATATTTTAGGGAAGAAGTTTTTCTTAAGATCAATATTGTCTTCCTTAATCTGAGCATATTTTCCAAATAAACTAGCTTTAAATGGATAAGTTTGAGTAGTTTACAAAGATCCTTTTCAAGAAGATATGCCTTGCTCTTAAGGCCAAACTACATATGGAAAATTCTCCAGGACTACAGGGGATAAAGTAGTCAGTGTTGTTCTATGATGAATAACCAAGTTTGATTCCTTTTCTCCCCTGGAATTTTTGGATTTAGACATTGAGCTCTCAAAGTCTCCTCCTTCATATCTTGAAATAAATTTTGACATTTGTCTTTTTCCTAAGGTATCAGTATTAAAAGGAATTGGGATCACCTGAGATATAGCTTGTTGATCTAGATATAATACCCTTTTGACCTCCTCACAACTGTCCAAGTTGGAAATATTGTCCATATCACGATGAGGTTCATGGACATAGGCTGCTAGTCTCATAGGCATTTTTTTGTTTGATACAATTCCTTTAGGATCATACTTCCAAACAAAACTGTTTGGAACCTTTAAGATTGCTAACATGCCCTCAACTATAGCTTGAGATTCCCTATATTTAAAATTGAATGGACCAACTACTTGAGGTACCTTGAATTGGCGAGTACTATTGTTTGAAACCAAATGAAGATCATTGTTACACCCAAAAAATGTCCCAATGCTCTAATCCCTTGAAGTTCCTAGCCAAAACCTTCTTTTGGGGCCTTACTACTCACTCCTAGGTAGTCTAACACACCTTGATTCCTAGCATAGGGTGTTAGACATGCCTGATGCCTATTGTCCACTGGCATAAGGCACCGGTGGCACCTGTCACATGACCACAAGGTGCGTCAGAGCACTTAACCCTCTTACAAGGAGCGTCAACCGTCCCAAAAAGGAAAAAAAAGAGAAGTTTCAAGAATCTTCTAGGATAAATCTCTCACGGAGGATGATCCTAACTATGTGGGAGAACTGGCACTTGACCTCTTAGCCCCTAGGGATAATTCTCTACCTTCCTCCAAAAATATCTCAACCCATTTGGGCTTCCTTTGGCCTATAAAAGCAAGCTATGTGGACCACATGGGGGAGAGACTAAGATAGCATCCTTATGCTGTTGGATTGAATTCTGGTATAGGAGGCAAAGAGAGAGTGTTTGTGAGTAAGAGATTGCATAGTTGATAGTGTGTGTGAGTGAGTCAAAGATCTTGTAAAAACAAAGCTTCAACATCAAGGCTTCGGTTGTAGATTTATTTTCTCATCTTTAACACAGAAGTGTTTCCCTTTCCCATAAATGATTCATGTTCATGTTAATTTTTTATTACTAGTTTCCTTGATCATTATTATAGATCATTGATTTATCTTGTTTCTCTCATGTCTTGTCTTGTTTTCGCATTCTTTGTAGGTATAGTTGATTGCAAAAGGATCTATGAAACAAGGAAAACCTTCCACATTCATGGTAAAGAGAACTTGTCATTCAAGTAGATCAATCATCTAGGGAGATGATATACTACTGTGTCCTTTTGTTCTAGACTTGCACTATGCAGGCTAGGGGAACAAACTATGTCCACACCGATTGAAATATTCCCGATAATAAAATTGGTGACCATACTATTGATAGATCCAATCATATATGGAGCATATCTAGTTAGATCTTGGATTTTTGATGTCACTTTTGATTGCAAACTTGTGAATTTTCTTTTCTTGCTAATTTAGAGTGTTAAGGTGAGTGATCCACCTTGATACACTTCCAGTTTCCTTCTATGACGTGCTTTTTTCCTCGCTTTCATTCTAGCTTGATCCACATTGGTTTATTTTGCAAGTTGTTGGCCTTTTTATTTCTCTAGATCCGCTAACGCTCCTGGGTAAGCTTGATAGAGGATTGGTTCCATCCAGATGCCTGTTGCATTATGCCACAAAGCACTGATGATGTTTGTCTTTCTTCAACATAGTGTGCCGCTGACTCATTTTACTAGCAGACAAAGAGCATCGAGTGACTCTTGGCTATGGAAATTTATCCCAAGCTTAGAACAATTGAACTCACATAATTGCTTGAAAATATGCAAGAAACACTTAAGAAGGAGATTGAATATGCGACAATCCACAAACTGTTGATTGTATTAATTTACATCATCCATCAATAACTAGATATAGGATGATTATAAAGTAGATAATCCAAGGATTTGAAAGCATTAGGTTGTTATTCGAATCAGTACAAAAGCAGGCTTACTAAACTAGTTAAAATCCCCAATAGGTGCATAAAGCACTTTCCAAATCAGTCAAGATGCTCACAATTTTTCTGAATGAAAATGTACAGATAATAAGTGATGGAAATTTGACTTTATCATTCTTTTGGATGAGGAAAATAAGGGAGGTGAGTTGGTGCAAAAAAAAGGAAATCTACCTTAAAACTAGCTTTAGCTTTTGCCTTAAAACTGCAGAAAAAGATGGAAACTATGGATACGGAAGTAATGCATGGTTTCTATTCTGGAAGTCTGTGGGTTGGAAGAATATTATCCAGTATCTTTATAACTCGCTCCATGATGCATTTTTTCCAAGTTTGAACTCAAAAAAGGAATTCGGTTCAAACTAGATAGTGTAGGACCTAGGAATTAATAAAAAAGATTAATTATTTTATCCTAAGTCTTGGGATGGTTTTTGATTACTCCAAAACCCCCTCTTAAGCTTGAAATTATGTACAATATCAGAAAAAATATCAGATATATAGGTCCTAGAAACAGTGCTTAGTCACCCTTTACATACTGCTTGTCCATACAAAACAAGGAAAGAGGCAAAACCACAAGTGGGAAAATCCTCCCTCAAACATGGAAATGAACAAAATTGTATGAAATATGGTCTTCAATATGTATTCACCACATGATCATCTATCCCAAGTAGTGAATTGAGAATTCTGAAGGTCCTCTCAGAAAACATCTTGGTGAATATGTCTGTAACTTGCTCAGATGATGCACAATATTGCATATCAATGACCCCATTATGCACAAGTCCTCTTATGTAGTGCATATGGATCTCGATGTGTTTGGCTCACTACCTCAGTACTGAATCATTTGAGATTCAAATGGTACTATGTTTTTCACAATATATGACTATATAAGTCTCTGACTTGATCCCAAACTCTCTAAGTACTCCTGCAACCACAAACATTGAGTAGCTGCATTCACAACTCCTCTGTACTCTGCCTCTGTACATGAAAGTGAAATTGTAGTTTGTTTCTTACTTGAATAGATGATTGGTACATCTTCAATAATAAGCACATATCCAAAAGTTGATTTCCTATTAGTGTTATCACCTTCCCAATCAGAGTTAGTAAAACCAACTAACTTTAGGCTAGATTGTGCAACATAGTGAATCCCATGAGTTTTTTTTCCTTGTACAAAGTTTAGGATTCTTTTTGTCTCCCTCCAATGGATGTCACGAGGATAATCCATGTATCTAGAATCCACACCCACTTAATAATATATATCAGGTCGAGTATGAGTCAAATAAAGAAGACAACCAACCAATTTCCTATACAGGGTGTTGTTTTCCAGTGGAGTTGACTACGATTCTTCAAGCTTAACTTGTGAAAGGAAAGGAGACTTGCTTGGATTTCAATACTTCATTATGAAATTATTTAGTATATATGAAGCATACTTGTACTGATGTACCTTGATTCCAATATCTTATTGAGAAATCTCAAGCTCCAAAAATTAGCTTAACAATCCCAAACCAGTCATATAGAAGGCATGGTTTATTGCATCCTTCAAGGAGGCAATTTATTTCTTGGAACTTCCTGTGATCATAATTTAATACACATACAATAAAATGATTATTAAGGAACCATGAATCAGCTTCAAATAGAAATTAGGATCATACTTTCATCTACAATAGTTCAGTGATAGCAAAAAGCCATCAATCTTGGCATACCAAGCTCTAGGAGCTTGTTTTATCCCATACAATGATTTCTTCAACCTGCACACAAGAGATGGATTAGTCAATTTTTTTTATGGCTCATACATATATATTTATTATTTCAGGTCACCATGTAGGAAAGAACTCTTTACATCCATGTGATGTACTTCCCACTGCTTGGAAGCTGCAATGGCCAAAACTAGTCTTATGGAGTCCATATTTGCAACTGGTGCAAACATGTCGTTGTAGTCAATGCCTTTAACTCAAGAGAAGCCCTTTTCCACTAACCTTGCCTTATATTTCATATGAGAACCATCAACAACAAATTTAGTTTTGAAAACCCACCTACACTTGACTAGCTTTCTCCCTGGGGGAGAAGGACTAGATCCCATATGTCAATATTTTGGAGTGAATGGAATTAATCCTTCATGGATGTTTGCCATGTTGGATATTCAAATGAATATTCATATGTATTTGGATAATATTCAATCATTAGAAAACACTTATCAGCAAAGAAAGGGTCGTTGACAGAAAGGGAACTCTCGAATTAAGATCTAGTCCTTCTAGAATCTCTAGGATTCCCAGCTAGTTCCCCAGCTGCTTGGATGGTATTTGGTTCCCAATTTGGCCTTGTGGGGATGTTTGGATCTGAAATTAAATCATCATTATTAAACATATTAGAATTATAAATTTCATTAGTTCATTGACTTACAACCAAAGGTGGAGGAGGTGAGGAGGACTCTCCAATTTTTGTTGCTACCATAGGCTCTTCTTCGAACTGAACACTCCTTTCAATGAAGGATTTTTGAGTGCTCATGTTGATAAAATTGTACCCTTTTCAGTATTTATAATACCCAACAAATAGGCATTCTTGAATTTGAGGTTCCAAATCCCTCCTTTTGTCTAATTGAATGCTAGCCCATGCTCTTGAGACAAAAATCCTGAAATGAGGCACATCTGGTTTGTGTCCGCTCCAAGATTCGAAAGGAGTAACTCCATCAAGATGCTTGTGAGGCACCCTATTCTAGATTTAGTATGCACAATTTATAGCTTCAGCCAAGAAATTTGATGGAAAATTCTTGGAATCCAACATACAAGTAGCCATCTCCTTGAGACTTCTATTCTTTCTCTCAACGACACCATTCTACTGAGGTGTGTAGGGAATAGAGTGATGCATCTGGATACCTACATATTCATAATAGTTAATGAAATTAGACTTTAAATATTCACCACCACTATCATATTTGAGGATCTTGATTTTCATCCCAGACTAGTTCTCAACCAAGGCCTTGAAAAACTTGAAGTGGTAAAAAACTTTAGACTTGAGTTTAAGGAAGTAAACCCAACAATATCTGGAAACGTCATCTATGAAGGTTAAGACATACTTGGACTGACTCATGGAAATATGAAGGAAGGGACCAACAATATCACTATGGATGATCTCAATATGTGTTGAGGTTCACTCATGACTGACTCTCTCATACTTATGCTCTGTATGTTTTCCTAGAATGCAACCCTGATAGAATCCCTTGGAAAAATTTAACTTTTGTAACCCTAAAACCATATATTTTTCACAAAAAATGAAAGGTAATTATAGTTTAGATGATCAAACCTCTCATGCCAAATTTTTCTTGCTTCATTAGCATGGGTGAGGAGAGCAGAGGGGTTAGAGAAAGGCATGAAGTGTGAGAACGTGTAGACTTTGTAACTATGGTCCACAAAACCTTTGGCAATGAATCTACCATTCACAATATCAGATATTTCAATTTCATTGGGAGAGGAAACAACTTTCTTAGGAGACCCAGTGTGGGTCATTTGGTAGACTGACAAGAGATTAGCAGAAAAACCTGGGACATACAAGACATTATTGAAGGAACCATGGTCAAAATCAACGCTAACTTTACCCTTACTTTCAGTTTCTGAGTTATCTCCCAACAAAATATTAGGACTCTTTGAATCATCAGGATATGAGACGGATTCATTTGTTGAAACCATGTGCCTAAAATCTCCATAATCGATTATAAAAAAAGGATATCTTGTAGTGCTTGCAACCAGGGCATGTACTCTATGTTGGTCTTTGAAACTGGATCTTCCTTCCTTCTTGCTTACACTACCATGGAGGGAGATGTTTTTCTTCTCCAAGAGTTGAGTAAACTTATCTATCTACTTCTTCATGCAAGATCTCTCAGGATGAAATCCTTTACCACAATATGCGCACTTCCTACCTTCACCTTTACCTATCTTCTTCTAAAATTTATTCTTCTTGGAGTTTGAGGACTCCTCTTGAGACTTGGAATTGTCTCCTTTTTTATCTAGAGGATTTTTAGCCTTCTTATTATCTTTGGAATTCACCTTGGAATCTCCAAAAACCAAATATTGATCTTTGGAAGGTTTGATGGTGCCCATCAAGACTAATTTGTCTTTCTTCTGAGTCAAGGATTCCATGAAATATGCCAGTGAAGTCATATTCAAATTTTGAGTTGTCAACTTGGTGGCATGAAAGGATGAAAAAAATACTGAGTAATAAGAACCAAGCTTGGAAAGGATGTCCAAGATTATTTGTTCATATTCTTTGTCAATCCCACACTATTTTAGCTGCAAAACCAGTGATTTGAATTTCTAGAAGTAGACTTGCAAGGATTCGAAGCTGCTTTGACTCAGTGCTATTAGCTCATTCTCCAGTTGATAACCTCTAATCTTATCTGTATTCCCAAACAAATCTTGAAGTTTCTCCCATACTTCATTCGGTGATGTAAGACCATCAAGATGAGATAAAAGGTTTTTGAAAATGCTGAGACATAAGAGACCATATGCCTCATCTCTCATATTATGCCATTTGATATTCTCTGCTACTACATTAGGCTCAGCTTCAGTTTCCATGGTCACTCTGAAGAGGCCTTTACTCCTCATTAGAATCTCCATCCTTTCCTTCCATTCGAGGTAGTTGAATGGAGTCAAGATGATTGGTTGAGATTGATCCATTCTTCAGCAACTGTGCCCTTTACCAGATAGTTTGCGCTCCTAGTGAGTGATGTTGACCCTGCAAAATAAAATTGAAGAGAAGACCAATCAAGCTACTAAGGGAGAACCGATACCATATGGAAATTCATCCCAAGCTTAGAACAATTTAACTCACAAAATTGCTTGAAAATATGCAAGAAACACTCAAGAAGGAGATTGAATATGTGGTAATACACAAACCATTGATTGTATTGATTTAAATCAGCCATCAATAAAAATATATAGGCTTATTAAAAATTATATACTCCAAGGATTATAAAGCATTAGGTTTCTATTTGAATTAGTACAAAAGCAAGCTTACTAAACTAGTCAAAATCCCCCACAGGTGCATAAAGCAATTTCCAAATCAATCAAGATGCTCATGAATTTGATGAATGAGTATGCACAACTCATAAGTGATGGAAATTTGACTTTATCATGATTTTATATGAGGAAAATAAGGGAGGTGAGTTGGTGCAAAAACAAGGCAGTCTACCTTAAAACTAGCTTTAGCTTTTGCCTTAAAACTGTAGATAAAGCTGGAAACTATGGATAAGGTAGTAATGCATAGTTTCTATTCTGGGAAGTTAGTGGGTTAGAAGAATCTTATCCAGGATATTTATAACTCATTCCATGAGGTAGTTTTGGCAAGTTTGACCTCAAAAATAGAATTGGGTGCAAACTAGATAGTGTAGGACCTAGGAATTAATCAAAATGATTAATTATTTTGTCCTAAGTCTTGGGATGGGTTTTGATTATTCCAACATTGCCACCCTGGTGCAGTCCTTCAGTGTACACCTAGGTAAGCCATCTCCTTATTTGAGGCTTGTCCTTGAAATTTTTGGTTTCTCTTTAGTTTTTTGTCAATTTGCATTCTATTTCATTGATAGGTCTGATAGTGTGTTGGCCTGATATTCCTCTTTGGGTTCAAATCTCAAAATTTTGTTGGTAGGAAGATTTGGAATTAATTTTTTTTGTGTAAATTTCAGTCTTGGGTTCATAGTTTGTTTCTGGATCTTCTGAAAATGATCTTAGATCTGTAGGAAAGGGAAGTGTGTAGCTTCTTACACTCCATTTTGTGTGATCTTTAGCCTCTTTCTTTTTCAAATTACATGAAAAAAGGAAAAAATGTTTGCTTGTTTTCTTTGATTGATTTTGGTTTGCTTGAGTAATTAAAATATTTCTTTGTGTGATTGGTTAAGAAAGTATAGGCATTCATACGTTAGAATATCTTCTTTCCCTTTCATCTTAGATAACTTCTAGTCTTAGTGTTGGAATTTTTTGTTGAAAAGCTTGAAGGTGAAATTGTTGAAAGTTTCCTAGTACTCTTGCTTGGAAAAGAAAAAGTCTCTCCCTTACACTAGGTAGAGTTCATTGAAGAGAAAATTTTCATTGCATATATATCTTCATATTTCATTTTGATCCACATTCCACAAACATTCACTAACCATCAAGATAAAATCAACCATAGCTTAGGTTAAAAATTTTAGTAATTTGAGTGATGAGTTAGACGATGTGTTTCGATGTCTATAAACATAGGAACTGTCATTACTGGCCTACACTGCATCCTGGGGATCATGCGCTTCCTCCACGTACCAACCGGTATATAGAATGACTATTCACATACCTTTAAGGTATATCAAAAATTTCTTCACGTAATTGACAGTATATTGGAAGGCCCCTTTTGAAAGTTTGTGCATCAGACAACACTCATACGGATTTGAGCTCCAACATACCTTGTGTATATCGGTACACCCCTCTAGGAAACCCATACCAACTGAGAAGATCTTTTTGGCTGTCTTGTTGGAGAAATACACCTAGAACAACACTCGGGGAGCTACTACACACGTGCCGTCCAGGTTGTCAGGTATTCAAGCAAGGGTACAGTCCCAATCCTCCTTGTCACGTTTTACTGTTGGACCCCACGGTATATTGCAAGTTGTGAAAACTTGACAATCCTAGTGAGGAACTAGCTTTCATCAACCCCTCCTATCACTTAAGTTTGCTTGTGACCTTAGCTTGCATAGGATTGTTTGTGTGTGATCTCTTCTTTTGATAAAACTCTAGAGTAGGATTTTTTCAGCCAACATTCTGGATGATTTACCTATGACACGATATCATAGGTTGTAGGGCTTACCATCTAGATTTATTCCATCCATTATTGTGATAGTTCAACCTTCTACAAAATACACAACCTTTTGTTTTCAAACGAAGGCTCAACCTAGTGCTCGTGATTGAGTGTTTACCCACCCATCAGATGATACTATGGCATCATAATTTGGTCCAACTACTCCTTTTTGAGAGAATTCTTAAGGACATACCATTTCTGAACACTAGCTACAAATGAATAAATCCTTAGACCAATTCAGGGAACTCTTGATCGTTTACATAGGATGGGGGAGAAAATAAGGAGGAGGATTATTTCTCCTCTACCCCACCATTAATAATTAGCATTCCCTGCATACCATGCTCTTTCACCATCTCATGTAGCCCCTAACTCAGGGTCACTGATTCAAAATGTGGTCACTTATGATCTAGGTCAACCCTCCATCCCTACCCCACCAAATCCAAACCCCCCATCTGTTTCTAATTCCCATGTACCTTCCATGACCGGGGAGAAACCCACAGCCCAAGTTTCTTTATCAACTAGGGGGGCTATCTCTGGCATGGGGACAAATATTGTTGTAGGACAACCAACAGTCAATATACCTGCCATGAACATCAACATTGCTATCCCCTTTTCAGGTACGAGACAACCCTCACTGGCCCAACCTACATTTATCCACCCTACACGGGGTTATAAATATCAAGGAAATCAACCACCTATAGTCAATCTAGATTATCAACCTATAGCTTCAGGAGTTGTTCATCCTGGAATTCCTTACCTCGAAAGTATGTATACCCCATAGGGGAAACCTAATTGATCTAGTGTTCCCATACTCAGGGGAACACATGTTAATACTGTTGGAGGATATGGAGTTTCACCTTCAGGAGGCCCACCTTTCAGAGGTCCACTTTTTGGAGGTCCACCACCTGGAGTCCCACCTTCTAGAGGTCCACCACCTAGAGGCCCACCTTACAGAGGCCCCCCTCCACTTGGAGGCTCACCCTCTGGAGGCCCACCTCCCCCGGTAGGTCCACCACCTCAGGGACCCTCGAGAGGGTCATTCATGAATCAACCACCTAATAAACCAATCATGGGAGCATCATCAACACCAGTTTATTATTCAACTTACAACCGTACTAGTCCACAAATTCCTTATCAGTATTACCAGTACCCCAACTTAATCAACAATTACCATTTATGGATACTTTATATCTTCCAAATCTGTCTAGATTGATTAATGAATCCATCCATCACAATCCCTCATGGCCAGTTATCCCTATTAAATTACCCTTTGATATACCAAAATTTGATGGTAAACCTGATGAAGACCCCTAAGAACCACTTGATGACATATCATTTGTGGTGCTCATCCAATTCTCTGATGGATGGTTCTATTTGTCTACTTTCATTTCAAATAATTCTCATTAGGATGGCCCAAAATGATATATTGAGTTATCTCAAGATTCCTTTTGGGATTTCAACACCTTAGCAATGGATTTTTTGATGCATTTTCAGTTACTAATCTGATATGAAACCAGTACGGATATTTTAACCTCGCTTCTCCAAACCACTTCCAACCATATATATGATCATATACATGAGTGGAGACGACGTCGTAGGTTGATAAAATCTGATATTCCCAATCAACTACTTGTCAATTGGTTTACCAAATCTTTGCTTGCCCCCATTTCTAGGGATGTTTCCATGGGAGGTGTTGTTATAGAGGAGCAAGATATCAGTCATGCTTAGTACCTTGACTTGGTCTACTCCCAGTTAGGGAATCTGTATGACTTGATCCCTCACGCTCCCCATCCTACTTTAGATCCTTCAAGACATTCAACAGATCCACCCGTCGATGACATTCTTGGTTCTGTCCAAACACAATCAATGACCGAATCCTCAAAAAAACAAAACCAACTAGTTGCGTCTTCTAAGAAGGCTATTTAAAACCCCAATATTGATTCTTCTCCTATTGTCTCTACCGAAGTGAATGCGGTGCAATCCTCAGAATCTTTGGGAGCAAAGAAGAAAGGGAAGAATAAATTCAAGAAATATGACAACCAATAGGAAGGTAATAAAATGCAAAAACCTGATGTCGAATCCAAAAACAAGAGAAAGGAAAAGTTTCCCTGCCTTATATGTGGAGGTGACCACTTCACCAAGGAGTGTCATCATCGTGAAGAAGTCACCAAATTTCTTAAAACCACCCCCACTCCGACAGTTTTAACGAATCCTTTCCCTACCCAACAACAATTGATTGACCACCAATCCTTGCATGGGTCTTCTTCATCCTCCATAGATGAAGTTAAAATGATCTCTAGTGACATGATCAATATTAACACTAGGTATCATAACTATGACCCGCCTCCAGCCAAGAAAGATGATGACACTTCAACTGATAAACCACAAGTTTCCAACCCTCCTCCTACCAATGGAATTTATATCGATAAACCTGTTCTCAACATCGTTCTCTGGCCACCAAAGAGTACAATTTGAAAATATGTATTCAATCCTAACACACGTGCTGCCCAATATTACAACATAGTTGAGGATTTGGCTCAGGCACCGTGTCCCATGTCTACCCTCGAAGTACTCCAAACATGCCCCATGCAGAGAAAGAACCTATTGTTTGTCCTTGGAGCCATGGATCCTCATAATAGTAATATCATCACCTTTAAACTGTATGATTTTAAGTCTAGGCTCTCCCATCAATTAACGTTCCAATTATCCACGAAAGTTATGGGAATATGATCCGTCGTACCGTATTGGATGAGGGTGCCTCGACTTTAGTCATGTCTTTATCCTGCTCGAGAGCTATCAGATCTCCTAATATTAATTGTTTGCCTTTGACATTAAAGGCCTTCGATGGTTGTGGTTTTCAACCTTATGGACTACTTCCCTCCCTCCAAGTCGAGCTTGGGGGTAAATCTGTGTCCATTCACATCGAAGTTCTCAATGCTCTGTTAGACTACAATATTCTTCTAGGTCGAAATTGGTTCTATGTGATGCAAAATATTACTTCATATGTATTTCAGGTAGTCCAGTTCCCATTCCAAGGGAAGATAGTCACAATTGACCAACTATATTTCTATTCACCAGACACGAATTCCAACTCTGTGAACAACGTTCCACTCTTGACTTCCTCATCCCCATAGTATCAAAATATAGGAGTAGGTATTATGAAAGACTCTTCGCTCATGGGAGTTTTTCCATTGAACACCCCCCCTCCTCCTTCATAGACTGCATATGTGAACATGATCCCAACTTTGAGCTACAACACCCTAGATAAAGGAAAATCAATCGCTGATTCGACATAATTAAGTCATTTCAAAGAAATGTATTAGGCTATTCAATCCACTAGTGGCCCCACCTTCAATGATCATCTTTTGGTGGATTTAGATACATATCACCTACCATATTGGTTAGAGACTCCCCCATATATGGATCATGTTTGCATACCTTTCCCTCTGATGAATCCATCATGGAATTCATGTATTTAGACGAGATTCCTTGGAAATATCATCATCACTGATCCTCTTTTCTTCCCGATTTTCGTATGGTAGAGGACCATTTTAGAATAATGGTTTCATTCGATATCGTAACTAATCCCTAGGAACCAGTACTCATCCACAATGTTTAGTCCGAGAATAATCTAAGCAACATTACTAAGACCATCCTGGTCAATATATCGGTGAAGCCTGGAATTATAGAAAACATCAACGTAGGCCAAAATTCTTGTCCTTCAGAACTAAAGTCTTATACGACCCTTTTCAAATAATTTAGAGATATTTGTGCTTGGAGATATGAAGAAATGCTAGGGATAGATCCTTCCATCATTGTTCATGAGATGAGGACTTACCCTGGCACCAAATGTGACATCTCCAAAAATTCACAAAAATTTAAAATTTTTCTATGTAATAATAAATGCTAAATCGTAGCCTGAACGCTAGTTTTATGATTATATTTAATCTAATTAACAGATAGTTTATAAAGACAAGACATAAAACAAAAACCTTAGGATTTGATACTCTTGGTTAACTGTAACTAAAAGGCTACATAATTATACTTATTAACTTGTAAGTCACATGCCACTAACCATACTAAAATTGTATTGATTATCAGTTTTGAAAAAGATGTTTATCAAAGTTAATGAGTTTCAAATTATCGAATTTAGAACAATGGTTTATTTGTAAGAATGTGTAAGATTATGATGGTTATTTTATTTTCTTCTGAAGGGGGGCTTGAGGTTAGCCCGGGGCTTACTTATATTTTCTCAAAGCTAACACAGATCCGATGCTTATACATGATTCACAGGTAAAACTTACTTCCAAGTTACGATGTAAGAAAAATAAGTCTTGGAAGACTAAACGAGTAAGTTAGGAAAAGTCCTTAATCTCTATTTATGGTTATATTATCGAAATGTAAAATAAATTCCTAGGCCTATAGCAAGAACTATTCTACCTAGGTAATAATTTAGAGTTGATAGAGTAATTATTTGCTTTTAAACAAATCAGTTACATGATTAATGGTATGTGATTATTCAACATGTTTTTGGTACTAGAAGCCCTAATACCTCCCAAATGTTTTATAACTATGGATTCTATCCAAATTAACCCTAAATATTACCTAAGTATAAAAGATTAACATCATTAAAATGGTAGCTAGAAATTAACTTACAAAATCAATGAAACTATCATAGGCATAAAACCATACAATAATAACTAAACGTAGCTAGAAATTGACAATGCATATATATAAACTAAAATCTAGCTAAAAACCTCCACATACCAAATGACTTGTTTAAATTTAAACCAAAGTAATGGTATTACTTTGTATATAATGTAGGGTTAATAGTGCAGGTTCAAAAATATATCAATACCCAAAAGAATTTCTAAAAAAAGTGGAAACCACGTGGTGGTTGCTTGATGGATAGAGGGTTTTGTCAATAAACCCTATGCCTTTTCATTCAAGTTACCCTAAACGTGTTTTGGATTCAAAAGTTTGTTGTTTTTTTGGGAAGGAGGAGCAGGTCGACAGGCCCTCAACCTTCTAGGGTCTCTGCAATAACTGTCGTTCTTGACTTGGCCATGACATTAGCGAGTTAGATTCTCTGGTTCCTTACCAAAATCGTTCTTTGAGCTCGGCCGTGGCATTAGTAGGTTTAAAGCTCTGGTTTTTCTCCATAACCGTGAGCTCAATGTTAAACAATGGTCACTTCTTGTTTTCCCACGGCGCTAGCAGATTTAATGCTTTGGTTCTTCGCCTTTGTTGCTTCTTCGTATTACATGCTAATAGTGGTAAGTCGTAATGAAACCTTCACACATTTTTATTTTCTTTTAGTTATTTATCAACACGAAGCTATTTACTAACAATTTGAAGTTGTTTGTTGTTTGAAGGTAGGTGAAAATACAAGGCAATTCACAGTCGAATACGAAGGCGACTCCTCTGAAGCTGAAGGGTCTGAGCACGATAGGCTTGGTAAGCCTCGGTTCCAACCCTGGGGTACCCTTCTTCTTGAATGTGTCTGCGGTGATACAACTAGTTCCGGTAGAATGTTACAACGTTGTGCATAATACTTATATTATAATGTTGTTTGGTTTTGAAATAACGATGGAGGCCGTATGGCCATCCTTAAGGATAACCCTTAGGGTTTTATAAATGAGCTATGAATCTTGTAATGTCGATTGAGGGTGAGAATAATACTATTCCAGGGTTTTGTTATCGTTTTGCATACTGTGATTTAGATGTGTGGAAGTTTTCTCGGCCTTTGCTCGGCCACTGTAACTCTTTTGTGGATACGAATATGTTAAGGAATTTTGGTTTTATGAGTAAGGCCACATGGCGACCGTTGGTAAATTTCTTGATAATTAAAAAACTCTGTTTGTAATTATTTTGTTTCTAAGAGGCACAGCTTACGACCAGAATGTAAATATTTAATAGCATTTATTTTTCCTTTTTCCTTTTTTATTTTTGGTTGCATAGTGCATTAAGCTTGGTAGTTAGTTTTTGTGTTATTGCAATAATTAGTTGTAAATTATGATACGATTGTAAATGGGTTAAAGCCATTAGCAAATTAGTTGTTACGATTTTATTTGTGCAATCTGTACCATAAGGGGGTTAACCTAGGGGTTGGTTTTTGTAAACAGTTTTGGAAAATTGGATGTAAAGGAATGTATTATAGATTAGGGTTTAGAAGAAAAGTTTATAAATAATAATAATAATAGAGTTATACTAAATATTTACTGTTTGTTTTCTTAAGTACTTAAGGTACTATGATACAATAGATGTTATAATCTTAATCATTTTCAGTCTATTGAATGTTCATCATGACCTTACCGTGTTTGATGTTTTAAAAGAAACAAAAGGAGGTTTAACTATGTATTATTTACTATAATATAACTAGAGTAACATTGTTTGTATTTTAGGTTTTTAAAGTATTAAAATAAAGAATGTGTTTTCTTTACTAAGTATAACTAATTTGATTGTATTATAGTAATTATTATTATATTATACTATACACAGTTTTATGACTGAGTGACAGAAGCTTACCATAATAGACTCTATGTAAAAATCTTAGAGGTTTTTGTATAAAAAGTTAAGACCTAGAAATGGAATTATTACGGTAATTAGCTGGTAATTAACAGTAAAATATTTCAATGTTTAAACATTTGTTTGAAGATAATGATGGTAACTTAACAAAATAAAGGATTTATGATTCATTTCTACGTAAACTCTTCAATTCGATAATAGTTTAGCTCATTTTATTCATGTATAATCATTCCTATCTATAGCTAAACAATCCTCCTGTACTAGAGTACCGTCATCGTAAGATGAGTGGAAAAATGCAAAAAGGAATTTTTACTCATTAACCAGTCTTTTCTAATTCTGGGATCATTTATTTAGATAATCATATACAAGTAAACTTTCCTAAATAAATTGCAGACTTATTCATTTTATTAACAGGTTCAAGGTATCTAAGTAATAATAGAAAAACTAAACATGACTGCCTTATTCCAGTAATTTGCTAAGCAGAAATAAAAAAGATAACACAATGGAACCTGGTAATTTGTAGAAGAGACAAACATTCCAAGGACCCTGTTTCACCCAACCCTTTTCCTGAAGATAGCTCAATTGCTTATCTTAGGACCCCCGAGCCTGTCCACTGATCCACCAGGATGTATGCACTGTGTGAAGAAATGGGATTAAATTGCCCTGCAACTCAATAGAAGTACTTAACAACAGTACTTCCATCCTCAGTAGTAAAGAACTTAGCTATCAAGTTGCACTAGTTCTGAAAGCAGTATTAATACTCAAACCACTTCTAACTCTCCCCTCATCGAATCTCTTGTGCTCCTTTTCCAACTTCAAAAATTTCACAAGGTGAGAATTGAATAGCGTCCTGCTGAATTCGATGGATAGATATATGCATGACTAGGTATTTTTGGTTAGTTTTTCAATTAATGAGCCACTTTCTCTGTTCCACTTTCTTGGGGAACATGGCCACAAAATTAGGGAAGTTTCCCCCTGCAACAACTAGAAGTGATTGAGGATGCTGCCATGTGTCAGTTTTCTCTCACCCCAGTTTATTCCTCCTAGTGAGTCAGTGGACACTCATTCAACAACCTCCTTAGGCTATTTGTCTCATCTTTTATTTATTAAATAATAAAATATTCAACATAATCAATTACAGTCATCCTTGACCCCACTTGGTCAATAGTCATAAAATTTACTATAAAAATAAAATATAATCTCTTCTTAAACATAAAACGTTATTGAAATTGGGGTACGTGACACCAAACCAGTCCGTTAGAAACTATGACAAGTTCATCCACAGAAAGAAGCATCCATTAAGGAAGAGATTGAGAAACGTCTTAAGGTTAGGTTTATTTTCCCTGTACCTTTGACTGAATGGGTGTCTAATATGGTCCCCATAAATAAAAAAACAGGGCAACATTAGGGTTTGTATCGATTTTCAGGACCTTAATAGGGCTTGTCCTAAGGATAATTTCCCCACCTCGTACATTGATCAAATCATTGATAATTGCACCGGAAGCATCATATTTTCATTTATGGATGGATTTTTTGGCTATAATTAGATAGAGATACTCTCGTCAAATCAACAGAAAACAAATTTTATTTGACCACGGGGGACCTTTTCCTATAAGAAGTTACCTTTTAGTTTGAAGAACATTGGTGATACGTTTCAATGCACTATGCCTTATGCTTTCCATGACATAAAACACATCATGGAACCATATGTTGATGACTTTCCTACTCATTCCCAACAATGAGATCACCATGATGATCATCTGAGAGCCATTTTTCCCAGATGCCGCCACTACAACATATAGTTGAATCCATATAAGTGTGTTTTCTGTGTTGAGACTGGTAGACTTCTTGGTTTCATTGTGTCCAAGAATGGTATCCATATAGAACCACTAAAACTTGAATCCATCTTGGCCTTACCCCTTTACAACCATTATAGAAATACAAAATTTGCAATGGAAAGCAAACTTTTTACGTCACTTCGTCTGTAACTACGTCGATAAAACCCTTTCATGCATTTATTAAAGAAGGATACACCATTTGTTTGGGATGACCTGGTGCAACATGCATTCAATAATATCAAAAATGCCATTACGTATGCACCCATCTTGCAACCACCCAATTATACTAAGGACTACTCCTTGTATGTGGCTGCATCCTTATCCACCATCGTCATGGTTTTGGTTCAAACGGACAAGCACGATCATGAACATGTGATCTATTACCTTAGTAAGAGTATTTTGGACTCTAAAACCCGGTACTCGCATGTGGAGAAATTAGCTCGGGCCACAATCATTGCAGTCCAAAAAGTTCGTCATTACATATTGCTCCGAACAACCACTGTATATGTAGATTTCAACCCCATGTATTACATATTGACTCGTTAGTTGCTTGGGGGGAAATAATCTTGATGGATTGTCATCCTCCAGGAATTTGAGTTAGAATTTTTGAAATCCAGTTCTAAGAAGTATTTCATCTTAGTGGAGCTTATGTGTGAACTTCCCCGTATTACTAAGGAAACACGACCCTTTGATTCATTTCCAGATGAATAATTGTTCCTCATTAGTATGTCTAACCCATGGTATGGAGACTTGATTCTTTATCTCCAGACGCAATGATTCTATCCCAATACAACCCTAGATGGACATCGTCGTATTCATCATCATGCTAAGCATTACCTTATCATTAATGATACATTGTATCATCGTGGCATTTATGCAATTTTGCGGCATTTCTTAACTCATGAGGAGGCCGAAGTAGTTTTAAATGATTGTCACTCTAGAGCTTGTGGCAAACATATTTCTGGGATGGATACTTCCCATAAAATATTATCACACTGGGTATTTTTAGCCTTCAATCTTCAAATATTGTATGGAGGTCATAAAAAAATGCCCGCCCTGTCATCTTTTCACATCAAAAAATCTCACCCACCCTGCTACATTACAGCCCATCATAGCTGTTGGTCCATTTGAAAAATGGGGCATCGATTTCATGCATTGTAGGCCTACCTTAGTCGGGGTCATGGTTACATCATTGTAGATGTCGATTATTTTACTAACTGGGTTGAGGCTATGCTTACATACGTCGAAGACGGAAAAATGATTGCCTTATTTCTTTTCAACCATATTATCACTAGATTCGAAGTTCCTTGAGCCATTGTGATCGATCATGGTTCACACTTTCAAAATAATATGATGTCAGAATTGAGTGCTGAGATAGGTTTTCGCCATGACAATTCCACACCCTACTACCCGTAGGCCAATGTCTAGGTTGAAGCTATCAATAAAGTGATAAAAACTATACTTCAACGGATGGTAAGACAAACCAAATCCAGCTGGAATTTACAACTATTCTCCGTATTATGGTCCTATAGGAGCACCATCAAGACATCGAATAGATTTGCACTGTTTCAGTTGGTGTATGGGATGGAGGCCCCTCTCCCTATAGAGTGTGAAATCCCTTCTCTGAAACTCACTTTAGAATTTCTACCCAACACCACTACGGAGGAAGAGCGGTTCTTATATTTGAACAAGCTCAATGATACATGCTGAGATGCTACCTTAGAAAATGAGGTGCATAAACTGTTGAAATATTGTAACTTCGAAGAATATTCTAAATGTATTTTACTGATGTACCCCAAGGGAGATGTCTTATTCCTCTGTCGAGATGTTACTATTGTATTTGGTCATCATAGAGTCATGAGGTAAAGCCTCCATTGTAAGTCTGGTTAATAGTACCCTAATGAATATAATATAATATTTTTTTGAGATTTCCTAGGTGATGTCGACCCAGTTAGTTTAGTGGGGTCAACTTGTTAGGTTAAATGTCAAGTGACAAAAAGAGTATAAATAGAGGAGCTGTGTTCCTCATTTGAACACAGAATCACACCTGTGTATTGCGTATAGGAGAGAAAGAAAGATACCGATAAGGAGGAGGATTACCTGTTTTGTGGTTTTATCTTATACATCTTATACAGATGAAGTTTTGCTGGGTTTTCTTCCCCTTGAGGGTTTCCCAGGATAAATTTGTGTCTATCTTGTGATTGTGTTTCTTTTAGTGATTCTGCATATTCTATTGTTGTTAATTTGGATTAAACACTAGGCATATGAAATATTAACATGGTATTAACACTAGCCTAAATAGAACAACATTCACAAGGTGAAACTCTCTCTCCTCTCCCTTAGGCAAAAAATTAGGGTTTCTACAAAAATTTGGAATTTTGAATATTTTATTGCATAAACAGTTGTGCCTCCCTAGAGAGAATCTATTGAGACCTAGATCTAATTTTTTGAGACCTAGATCAAATTTTTTGAGTGAGTGAATCTCTGGGAAATTCAAACCCTATTTTGGCCCTAAACTAGAAAACTACAGAAAACCAGAACCATAAATATGCAGAAATTGAAACCTCACAAGCAAGTTTTGAAGGGTAAAGATTTGGGATCTCCAAAAATAAAGTGGACCAACCAAAACACCTCAGTCAAGTGCATCTCTTGGTAAGTTCAAATTTTTATTTTGATAAATTTAAATTTTGAGCGACCTCTTGGATAAGATGGCCCCAAGTATTAAGTTTGAGGCCAAGCTGGAAAGCATAGAAAACTTCCGAGCATGGAATTATATGATTGGTCTCATTCTTAGAGAGAATGATCTTGAAAAATACATCAAGGATGAAGTTCCTGAACCAAAAGAAGATAAAGCTAAGGAGAAGCATTAGAAGGACCTAATTAAGTCAATGAGGATCATTGTTGATTCTATCAAATATCACTTGATCCCTCAAGTTCCATCTAAAGAGACACCAAATAAAATGTATGATTCCCTTTCTAAAATGTATGAGGGAAGGAACATCAACATAAAGATGAATTTAAGAGCTCAACTAGTCATGAATGCTCTCAATGGTCTCACTAGACCTTGGGATCCATTCATATAGACTATGTGTGCCAGAAAAGAAAGTATGAAGTTTGACATTGTATGGGAAGACTGCATCCAAGAGGAAGCTAGAGTAGCTAATAGAGAAGCTCTACTTAGAGAAGATGATCAAGCTCTAGACACCCATACCAGAAGAATAAGACAATCAAACTTCCATAAGGATAATCGCAAGGAGTATAGACCTATAAAGAAGTTTCAAAGGAAAAGAGAAAACAATCAAAAGAAAAAATAATCCAAATATCAATGTTACAACTATCATCAGATAGGACACCTTTCCAGAGAGTGTCCATTGAATAAGAAGAAGAACAAAAGACATCATGCTCATCTAGCTAAAGATGAGGATGAAGAAGAAGAAATACCTCGAAAGAGGCAAGCAAAAGAAAAATATGTAGAAGAATATGTACTATTATTTGCACTCTCTGGGTTTGTAATACCTAGAGAAGATACATGGCTTATTGATAGTGGTGCTTCAAATCACATGAAAGGGAAGAAGCAAACTCTGTCAATACTTGAAGAAAATAACTCTCCTTAGAAACTGTCATTAGGAGATGACTATCAATATCCCATCAAAGGAATTGGTGAATCAAGCTACAAGCTTGACTCTGGAACCTCTATGAATATGAAGGAAGTACTTTATGTACTAGGTTTGAAAAATAACCTAATTTGCATCTCAACACTAGATAAGAAAGTATATATAGTTGCTTTTATAGTGGATAAGTACTCATGTGGACCAAAGGAAATTCAATTGAAGATGTTGTGGTCATTGGTGAAGAATAAGGAGGACTGTACAAACTCAAGGGACATCCAAAAACAACCCTTGTCCATGAGACCACTAGCTCAAGTGAAATATGGCATAGATGGCTTGCGCACATCAACTACAAATCACTACCCTATGTGATCAAGGTGGTAATAGGTTTACCATATTTGAAGATTGATAACGAAGGTACTTGCAAAGGATGTGCAAGAGGAAAGAACATCAAGAATACATTTCCGAAAAATGAAACAAAGACTAAAGGTATGTTGGAATTAATTCATTCTGATGTATGTGGCCCTATGCCCTCCACATCTTTAACTAGATATGAATATTATGTTACATTCATTGATTACTATTCAAGAAAGACATGGATATACTTCTTGAAGAAAAACAGTGAAGTTTTTGGGAAATTCAAGGAATTCAAAGCCATGATAGAGAACCATTCAGAAAGAAGAATCAAGACACTCAAATCAGATAATGGTGGAGAATATACTTCAAAATAATTTGAAACATTTTGCAAAGAAGATGGATTTAAGAGGGAAATAACCACTCCCTACAATCCCGAACATAATGGTGTTGTAGAAATAAATAATAGAACCATTATGGAAGCCGTGAAGACAATGATTCATGACCAAGACCATCCCATGCATCTATGGGATTAAGCAACACGAACAGTTGTGATAGTGCAGAATAGATTATCTCATAATGCTCTTGGATTCAAGACTCCTGAATAAATGTATACAGGAAAGAAACATGAAGTGAGCCATCTCAAGATATTTGGTTGTCCAGTATATGTTCATATTTTGAAAGATAAGAGAACCAAGTTGGATCCTTCCGGAAAGAAGGGAATATTTGCTGGATACTATGAAGTCTCCAAAGCCTTCAGGATATACATTTTAGGATTCCATCATATATATATTAGTAGGGATGTAACATTTTATGAAGAAAAAAATATTAAGAAATCCAGAAGGTGTTAGCATGAAGAAGTACACAAAGATGATGTACCTCCCATAAAGGTAGAAGTTGAACCCTCTCCTGAAATAGTAGCATCGGAAGATCATGATATGCTAGAACCTCAGGAACCCCCTACTATGGATATATCTCAAAATAGAAAAACTGCTTGGGTAAGATAAATCATACAAGAAGTAGAGAAGTATGGAGCTCCATAAGGCTCCACAAGAAATAGCAAGAGATCAAATCCATTCTCCAGTTATGTAGCTTTGATGTGTTATATTGTAGATCAAGAACCCACCAACTACGAGAAAGATGCATAGAAGAAAGAATGGGTGGAAGTAATGACGAAAGAATACCAGTCAATAATGAAGAATTGTGTTTGGGATATAGTACCCAAACCAGAAAAAAAGAGTGTGGTATATTCCAAGTGGATCTACAAGATAAAACATGCTACTGATGGAAGTATTGAAAAATACAAGGCATGATTTGTGGCAAGAGGATTATCTCAACAAGAGGGAATTGATTATAAAGATACATTTTCTCTAGTAGAAAGGTACACTTCCATCAGAACCATCATGGCTCTTGCTTCCACGATGAAGTGGGATCTACACCAGATGGATGTAAAGACAACCTTCCTAAATGGTGTGATTGAGGAAGAAGTATACATCGAACAACCACAAGGATTTGAATTCGAAGACAGAGTGAATCATGTATGTAAGTTGAAAAAAGATCTATATGGAATAAAGCAAGCTCCTAGAGCTTGGTATGAAAGAATAGATAGCTTCTTGACAAGATTGGGATTTATCAAAAGTAAAGCTGATCCTAACCTTTACATGAAGGTTATGGATGATGAAACTGCCATACTGTTGTTGTATGTGGATGATCTAATTCTGTCAGGAGATGAGAAACATATTGCATATTGCAAGAAGAAGCTAGCTGAAGAATTTGAGATGAAATATCTTGGATAGATGCACTATTTTCTTGAGATGGAACTATGGTAGATCCCAGAAGGAATCTTTATAAACCAGGGAAAGTATGCAGTGGAAATATTGAAAAGATTTGATATGTTGGATTGTAAATCCATGGACACACCCATGGATCCAACCTGAATTTGTAATCTGATGAATCATTAGAGTTAGTGTATATGACTCAACACAGACAGATTATTGGGTCGCTGATGTATCTGATGAATACAAGGCCAGATATATGCTTTGTTGTGAACAACTTAAGTCAATATCTAGTTGAACCTAGACATGTTCACTTGATAGCTGCAAAGCATGTGATGAGGCACCGAAAATGTATGATAGACTTTGGACTATACTATGATAGAGATCATGACTAGCGATTGTATGTATACACGAATTCAGATTGGGTAGGAAGTGTCATAGACATAAATATCACCTCATATGGATGTTATTGTCTGGGATCCACCATGATCTCATGGTTTAGAAAGAAACACTCTAGTGTTTCTCTTAGCAATGCTCAAGAAGAGTACATAGTAGCTTGCCCCGGTAGTCGTGAAGCGACATGGCTTCAAAATTTGATGTCAGGTCTATTTGACATGGAGTTGGATACCACGGTGATTCTATGTGATAAACAGAGTTGTATAAATATGACAGAGAATCATGTGTTCCATGATAAATAAAATCACATAGAAATTTGATATTTTTACACGAGGGATATGTTACTGAAGGGAGATATAAAACTCCAGTATGTGAGTATTGATGAGCAAGTTGTTGATGTGTTGACCAAACCTCTATCTCGAGTAAAGTTTGAATAATTCTGTGACAAGCTTGGTGTAGTCTGGAAAGACTTTCCTCACAAGGAGAAACATGGATGATATATATCCATCCTCACAAGGAGAAACATTGATGATTATGATACATAATTTCCTTGCAAGGAGGAACGATGAAGATATGGATCCTCCTCAGAAAGGTGGCACAGGTCAAAGATATGACCCTCCCTGGAAAAGGGGGAGCATGTTGATGATATGGATCCTCCATGGAAAGGGGGAGTGATGATGAGACTATCATTGATGATGGGATGGTAGTGATTCTCTAGTACAAAAGAGGGCAAGTGGTCCTGCATATGCTGTCGAGGTCCGATAATCACTTTTGGACAATAGTATCCTCTTTTGAGGATGGTCTTGCGGACAATAACACTTTGATCTTGAGAGTGGTCCTAGCTCTTACTGGATAATGATGGCCCTATAGACAATACTCTTGCATGGAGAGTGTACCTACATTCAGTTGTAGATTCCATAGAATAACACTCGCTTGGGAGTGGTCCTAGATTTAGTATGCTCTACGATGAGTCCTTACGGACGACATGTACTGCATTTATGTGCAAACAAGATCTGTGATTGCAAACGATGCTTTGGCATGGAGAGTGTACCTACATTCATTTGTAGATTTCATAGAATTGCAATCACTTAGGAGTAGTCCTAGCGTTAGTATGCCCTACAATGAGTCCTTACAGATGAGAGGTCCTGTATTTAGGTACGAACGAGATCTGTAGTTGAAAACGATACTCTCGCATGGAGAGTGTACCTACATTCATTTGTAGATGCTATAGAATAACAATAAATTGGGAGTGGTCCTAGATTTAAAGCTGAGGATTCTTTACAATGAGTCCTTATGGACGACACGTCCTGCATTTAGTTGGAGATGAGATCTACTTTCAGTTGTAGACAACAATCTCACATAGAGAGTGTTCCTACATTCACTTGTAGATGCCATAGAAAATAACACTCACTTGGGATTGGTCCTAGCTCTAACAGGATGAGGATAGTCTACAATGAGTCCTTGCAGACGATAGGTCCTGCATTCATTTGCATATGAGATCTACATTCAGTTGTAGATGATGTGGTCTTGCATTCATTTGTGGACAATCCAGTTGGTCGATACTATGGACCCTCCTCATTAAGGGGGTGTAGGATGATGAGGATTGCATTATCCTTGGACTTATGTCCTAAAGTGATAGGGATTGACCATATCACAAAGAGATCATGTGTACTACAGGTATTTTTGCGGAAAAGGATCAAGAATATCGAAGTGCTACAGTAAAGGATCAAGAAGATTGAAGTGCTGCTATAAAGGATTGAGAAGATGGAAGTGCTACTGCAAAGGTAAAGAAGATCGAAGTGCTGCTGCAAAGGATTGAGAAGATCAAAGTGCTGCTATAAAGGATAGAGAATATCGAAGTGTTGTTGCAAAGGATCAAGAATATTGAAGTGCTTCTACAAGGGATCGAAATATCAAAGTCTTGCTGCAAAGGATCAAGTGATCAAGTGCCATAGAAGATGAAGACTCGGTGTTGTAGAAGATGATGTTCCGGTACTGAAGATATTGAATATATTCAAGTAACTTTTCCAATTGCTGATGATTGTTGAAAACTTCCTATGGCATATAGATGTATTAACTTGATGCTGCCGATGATTCTATCTCTCTCTTTCTCTCTCTCGTTGATGATGTTGTTGTCAATAGAATACCCTTCTCGTTAAGGGGGAGTGTAGAAATATTGTAACTTTGAATATTATTCTGAATGTATTTTACTGATGTATACCAAGGGAGATGTATTATTCCTTCGTTGGGATGTTACTATTGTATTTGGTCATCATAGAGTCATGAGGTAAAGCCTCCATTGTAAGTCGGATCAATAGTACCCTAATGAATGTAGCATAATACGTTTTTGATATTTCCTAGGTGAAGTCGGACTAGTCGGTTTAGTGGGGACAATTTGTTAGGTTAAATGTCAAGTGACAAAAAGAGTATAAATAGAGGAGCTATGTTCCTCATTTGAACACATACTCACACCTATGTATTGCACACAGGAGAGAGAGAGAGAGAGACATACCAACAAGGAGGAGGATTACCTGTTTTGGGGTTTTATATTATACATCTTATACAAAGGAAGTTTTGCAGGGTTTTCTTCCCCTTTAGGTTTTCCCAGGATATATCTGTGTCTATATTGTGATTGTGTTTCTTTCAGTGATTCTGCATATGCTAATGTTGTGAATTTGGATTAAATACTAATCATATCTAGCTAAGCATATGAAATATTAACATAAACAATGGATTAAATACCAATATGACATATCCGTTCAACCTCACCTCTTCAACGAAGGTTACTTGGTATTGATTTATGACCAGAAACATGATAAGTTGGGAGCCAAAAAGTTGGAATCCATGTGGCATGGGCCCTACATCATTAGCCACATCTTAGAGAAAGGGGATTATGAGTTGATTGATTATGATGGGATACCCTTGGGAGAGCCTCGTAATGGGATCTACCTTAAAAAATAATATGTCTAGGTCATCTAGCATAGGTTTGTTGTATATAGTGTTTATAGAGTGATGAGTGTATTTTGAAGTGTGGTTTTGGTGTGAATGTAAGATGTGTCTTACACAAACATACTTATGTAGTGTTATGTTTAAAATGAACCGATGACCACATATGTTGGATTTACGGATGGTGCTAATATCGATACACCTTAAATCTTGCATAAGAAGCCTAGGTAGTGTACTCTCATACTGGTGATCTGGTGAGCTCAGGAGGAAATTGTTTGGGTCTCGCGACAAACAATCTTGTAGAGTATCATGCAGTGATTGGTTTTTTGACTGAAGCTCTAGCTAACGATGTGAATCATATTATGGTTTTCCTATATTCATAGTTAGTTGTACATCAGTTAAACTGAGTCTACACTATCTAGAACCCCTTAATTCTTCATACGTTGTAAAGAGTTTGAATTTTGGAAATATATTTTGATTAGGTTTCCTACCAGCATATTCCGAGACATTTGAATACAGTAGTAGATTCATTGGCGAATTTTGTCTTGGATTGGTATCTTTCTCATATTTAAATTTCATTTTAATATTGATTTCATGAATTAAATCACATCAGTACATAAGTAGAAACTCATACACATAACACATCGCACACACATCTGTAAATAAAGAGTTTTTGTATATATATAAACTGGTGCTGAGATACAAAATTGAAGCCATATAAGCTTTAAAGTCACCCAAAGTCTAGAACTGTCAAGTCTCTAGTACATATAAAAGGGAGAAAACTAAAGCTTCGAAGCTTTCAGTATAAATACAATAAAAAAATTAGGAAGCCACTCTGGGCTAATCCTCGTACTCATGGTAGCACATCACAACATGTGCCACTTGGCAGAGTAGCCTCCGAAAATGTATAGATACTCCTACAGTATGGCGTAGTGCCTAGGAAGATCATCTATAGAGATGTTGCATATCACCACAGTCAGCCATTGAATGTTATCCTCTATCTCTTGGAGCTATTCTTTAGCATCCACATTTATCATAGCTATGTCTCTCATTGATCCTCTCCTCTCGATTTGTGAGGCTCTCGCTAGAAGGGAAGGTCCTATATCTACATAAACAATATTGTATGTCTCAGTATCGCTAAAATGGAAAAATTGAAATATAACATAAAACAAAAAAAATATATGTAATGGTATGATTCTAACCGCGATCCTCTCACTGGTCCCCCTTAGGTAATGGGAGGTCATAGTCACCCCTGAAGTCTACTCCAACATATGCATATTCTTCAACCATCAGTATTTGTCCTTGCATCCAATGAAAGAAGACCACCCTATATGCGAATCTAGGGTCTCTAGCACCACCATGTCGGGCCATGGCCTCGACCCACCTCAAAATTCTAGGATCCTCAACATCTATCCTACTCAAAGGAACCTATTCTCTCATCAGTGGCACCTGATCAAGGAATAAGGACACCACTACTACCCCATAGCCAAACTGTTTGAGTTCTCCCCTCCGACACTTTGTCAGATGATCTTTGAGACTGACTAGAAGCCCCTTGCTCTAGTTTAATATGGTAGGAGCCATGCACTCTATTGCATACAACATGTGAGCGTGAGTGGTATGGTGAGAAGACCTGTTGCCCATTACCTTCTCTATCATGAAGGCTACAGTCCTCAGAGGTCGGTCTACTATATTCTTGATGGGATTCTTGCCTCCATAGGATATAGTCCCCACCATACAATACTCATCAATGAGATCGTCTACTGAAATCTCACCACCCCTACGACTTGTGAGTACCATTGGACCCCCCCTTCGAGATAATCCAGTCAAGAAATATATGTCCTCAACATATATGGTCAATATATGGGTCCCAACCTGAAAGTGTTGTTTGTCAAGATCCCACATACATATCAAATACTCAAGTAATCGCACGTAAGCTCTCATCCCTAGAACCTTGAAATACTTCAGGAGTCTGCATTATCTCAAATCCCTCACAATCATGGGATCATTTGCTACTTGAAGGTCATCCAACTCATGTTCCCTTTATTTCCATATCACCATTTTGGGAGTCAATTTCCTGTTAAAAATCAATGGAATATCCATTAGATTCCTCCTAGACTCCAAATCAAAGAGAGAAACTGTAAATTATTGCTTGATTTTTTGTTTTTTGAGACACCCTTGATGCTGACGCTCTTTCCCCAAGGGAATAGAGCGATGATGCTCTTCCTCCTATCAAATAGAGCACCTTCGACACTTTTATTCCTTTTGAGGGGTGCGTCAGTGCACCTCCCGAAAGGGAGAAAAGTGTCGGCCTGTGCACACTCTATCTCTTGGGAAAATCATCTCAAAAAACCAAAAAACCAACTTAAAACAAAAAATCTACCACGAAAGTGAAGGGATAGGGCTTAGATTTTACATGGTTCTGATGGTTCAGTCGAAGATGGGTCATAAATACCAGAATATTTACCTCAAAATCCCTTTCTTTGCACAAGTTTTACCCAATGACAATGGTAAAAAACACAACGGTAAGAAATTTGTTACTATTCCACTATTTATACATTATTTTTGGTTTTTTATTAAAAATAATCCATGGAATATTTAAATTTTTAGGGTCTTTCCATATGTTTTGCTATAGTTTTCATTTTAAACTTTTTCTAACCTCACTTTTGAATATTTTAGGCTATTTTTGGACTTGTTTGACTATGAGGGAGTTTCTTTTTGTCTTTTCCATGCTCCAGGTCAAGTTGAAAAAGCACCGAGCACTTTTTATACCTTCGGTATGCTTGTTAAACATTAAGTGAAGAGGTATTGAGTAAAATTTTAGTATTTCAGACTTGTTAAAAATGTATTATGAAAAAATAACCCCTTACGAAAATACCTTTAAGCTCTTTTCGGGCTCCCTAAACACGAAAAGATTGCCAAGAGAACTTGATATTTTCACGCTTGTAAAAGTATTTGAATGATCGTCTAATCGGTGATAATTTACCCCTTTTTTGGACCAATTGGACTCATTTACGAAAAGGTATACTCTAGTTTATCACAACTAGAAGATTTCTCGTGGGAATTAGTTTATACTTTTTCGAGCCTCGGGGACTAAATTTACGAAAAAGTCCACCCTGGAGTCTTCTTAGACATTTTAGACTCTCTAAACATGAAACGAAGACTGAGTTTACCTTCATCAGACTAGTAAAATAAAACGATGGAGGACTCTTTTTGGGAATGAACCCTTCCTTTCTGAGGTTCATAAAACATATGAGAATGGACTCATCACTTGATGAGCTACATCGAGCGTTTGTTACCCTTTTCAAGATTGTTAAAAATAAAATAGGTACTCATCCTTCACGATGGGGAAATTAAGGGAATGGGAAACATATTTCATTTGTGTTTATGGAAGCTCATAGTCCACCCTTAAACATGACACCTGCCTGCGTTTTCATTTCCAAACAGTTGAGTATTCATCTTGTCCTCGAGTCGATCCACTTTCGTGAGTCATTTAACTCCTTTGATTAAATTCAAAGAATGCATCGTCATGTCCTTGCATTACATCTAGTATCTACTTGGTTGAGTCAATGATTCCAAGTCATTTTTTGTGTCGTTCAATGTTCAAGGGAAAGCTCCTCTGCAGTCTACCTCTATAGTAACCTTACCTTCTTTTGAGTTGGTCATATCTGAGTCAGTCCTATGGTTGTTTTCGTCACTTCAACATCATCTTTTGTTTCATGTTTCATGTCGATGATGGGGGAAACATCATGGCCCTCCTTCGATGAGTCTATTCCTATCGACACCAACACACAATATGGAAATTATACTTACAAACTGAGTCAAATTACCTTGAAGGCTGCATGCCTCAATGGCAGATTTCCTCGCTTTCAATAGCGGCCTTTCATCAATTTCCTCTTCTTGAAATATTCCACCGAGTGTTCAACTTCAAGACCTTTATTCACATTTGGAGGAATGTAATGAGATACCTTGGGAATCATTGACATTAATGGTGATATCCCTCACACTTTTTAACGATATACATCAATGACTGGTAATCAAGAAGTTTCTACCATGTTCGACATCATGACATCTATTTGCATGGTTATAATTGTATCATTTGGGATTAGAATGAAGAACTTGAGTGATTAGGTATTCACCTAAATATTTGCATATACCCAGGTTGCGATGGAGTATTGCCTGAAGTTTTGACATGGATCCACATTTTATGTTCGATGGATGTGTCTAGTATTGATTCAGGATAACATGGATATACCGTTGTATGTTTCATAGACATGTTCCAATTTAAGTCTTGTTGTTCATGGATCTATAATGTGTTGTCAGTAGCCATGATATAATCATTATACATGGATTCGCAGTGTACTGGTCCACAACCATGATTGAGTCAAATAGTTGGTCACTGGTATTGTGTCAAGTCTTTACTGACCTCTCTTTTTCCTCTGATACTGAGATCAATGTCTAGAAAATCATTTCACTTATCGAATTCCTCTAGCTTCATACTTTGGGGGGCATTTTGTTACAGCAAAAAATTGTTCCAATGCTCCAATCCCTTGAAGTTCCTAGACAAAACCTTCTTTTGGGGCCTTACTGCTCACTCATAGGTAGTCTGACGCACCTTGTTGTTTAGCACATGGCACCAAATAGGACTGAAGCCTATTTTACACTGGCATAAAGCACCAATGGCTCATGTCACATGAACACAAGGTGCACCTACGCACTTAACCCTCTTACAAGGAGTGTTGACAGTCCCAAAAATGCGAAAAATAGAATATTTGAGAAGCTTCTAGGAGAAAGCTCTCGTGGAGGATGACCATAACTATGTGGGAGAGTTGGAACTAAACTTCCTAACCCATAGGGATCATTCCCTACCTTCCTCCCAAAATATCTCAACCCATTTGGGCTTCCTTTAGCCTATAAAAGAAAGCTATGTGGACCACATGGGGGAGAGATAAAGAGAGCATCCTTATGCTGTTGGATTGGAGTCTGGTATAGGAGGAAAATAGAGAGTGTTTATGAGTAAGAGATTGTATAGTTGATAGTTTGTGTGATTGAGTCAAAGATTTTGTAAAATCAAAGCTTCGACATCAAGGCTTTGGTTGTAGCTTTCTTTTCTCATATTTAATATAATTTTTTTTCCCTTTCCCATAAATGATTCATGTTCATGTTAATTTTTTATTACTAGTTTCCTTGATCATTTGTATAGATCATTGATTTATCTTGTTGCTCTCATGTCTTGTATTGTTTTTGTGTTCTTTGTAGGTATAGTTGATCTCACAAGGATCTATGAAACAAGGACAACCTTCCACATTAAAGGTAAAGAGAGCTTGTCATTCAAGTAGATTAGTCATCTAGGGAGAGGATATACTCTTGTTTCCTTTTTTTCTAGACTTGCACCATGCCGGCTAGGGGAACAAGCAGTGTCCACATTGATTGAAATATTCCTAGTAACACATCGCAATTAAACATCCACCTAATGTACTCCAAAGCAAATAGTGCATGATTTAAAATTAATGGAAGGTGACTAGGAGCTAATTCTGACCCATAGATTTGAATTTCGGTATGGTCCTCATAGCAGAACTAGTCCCCTACAAGCTCTAAAGGTTTTGACTGTAACAAAATTTTACAGATAGGAAATTTTCTTGGAGGAATTCAATCAAATATCAAGGCATAGACTTTTGGCATGACTACATTGACAAAATCTAAAAATCCTGCATTATCAGGGTGAACCAATGACATATTCAAATAAGACTTGTCAAAGAACCCTTTGTTATGATAGAAGACCATAAATAGGATATATGATTGATATCTAAAAAACCTAAGAGATGCAAAATTCTTTAGTTGATCATGTATCATTTCAACTAGGAAGGAAACAATATCCAACTTTACAGGAGACTCATGACTTATTAGGTTTGATATTAAAAAGAAACCTAAGATGGTATCATATACAACTAAGTCATGATTGTATCGTAATACTTGAAATACCATAGAAATTGTTGACTTGGATGGTTGTGAGAAGATTCCAAGTTGATAAGGCGATAAAATAGCAGGGGGCTCAACATCCAGTGGTAAAAATGTATTTATAAAAACGTGTTAGAAAATAACGATCGTAGAGAAATAACAATTAAACGAGATGTAAATATTAAACACATAAACACATTACAAGAGAGACACTGATATAACATGGTTCACCCAAGCTGGGCTACCTCAACACAGAAATTTCCAGCCCTTTTATTATTATACCGTCCAACAAAATGAAGGGATACATCATACAACAAATCCGCATCGCTTCCTCTTCACTCTCTCACAGTCTATCTCACATAATCACAAAGATTGTTTTGCAACGCTACAATGCAATACACAACCGTAATACAATGATTTTCTTTTATAGGGGAATTACCATGGGAAAATACCACAGGTCATTCAATACCACAGGGTTGTAAACTATTGGCCAACAAAACATCCTATGGGGGGGACGATGACCCCTCACACCCCCTTGTTGGGATGAGTGTATAATAAAACAGGGGTACAAACATGACTGAACAATAACATATCTGAATTAGGAAGATCATGATCCACAACCAACAAATAGTTTCAGCTCTTGGAAGATAGACCCCTCATCTTTTGACCTGGAGTATATTCATTAAAAAATAATAGTTCAGGATCGTTGGTGATTTCCAACAATTCTTTATTTATCAAGAAAATTCCATTTTTCATTATGGATACAATGGCTCTTTATTTTGGGATGTAATGTTCCAAACACCATTGAACCAATTTAGGGAAGGGCCATGTTTTGGTCAGGATGAATTTTGTAATCCAAGAATTCCGGAGGTTTAGGATATCTATGATGTTCTTTGCTTGTTCTTGAAAATCATCGACAACCAGTTTCAACTCAGGAATCAATATTATTGGGTCATAGATATCAAATTGGTTTTCAATTAAGTGATATTCGGTGCTAGAAGGTTCATTCTTGGAAGAGGATGATGTGACTTACACTACAAATTCCATGGTAACTTACTGTGGGGTTGGAAAGTGATGAATTGCACAGGAGGCCTGAATTTTTTTTTAGTTTATGGGAGCACTCGAAAACAACAAAAAAAATGTAGCATAATACATGATTTTTATAGGAGAAAGATTTGAATTTTTTGAAATAAATGAGCAAGAGAAGTGTCAATTGGTGATTGGAAGAGGATTTTAGTGGCATGAGATGCATTTATTAGGGGGAACCATTGGTTTAAAAGATGGTGACATAAAATATCCGTTGGGAAAATAAAGGCATGGTCCTAGGTAAGCGAAGGTGGTAGGGAAAAGTGATTTTAAAGTCGTGCATGGGAAGTTTTGTGAGACTTCTTTTGCAACCCTGAACTACTCCCAGGAGGATGTATGTCATAATAGTTTTAATTTCAGGGTTTAAAAGTAAGATTAAGAACCTTGTATCTTTTGGGGCTGGAAAGCATATCAACTATTGATCTAGTTTTTTAGATCACAAACCTACATGCCAATCAAATCTCAAACTCCCTAAGAGGCCCATAGAATATTCCCGCTATGTTATCAAATGCCGACCACTTCAGATGCTTGTTTATGCATGGTAAGTGGTTTCAGGGTTATGCAAAAGTGGTTTTTAGGAAATTTCTTTTATGGCCCTAACTCACTGCTTGAATGAAACATGGATCAACGATATTTGAGTTAGGGTCTCCTCCATGGGATTAATGATCATGCACCTTGGTGACCCTGAAGGCATAAGTACCATTGATCTTCTCCACAGATGTCGAGGTAAAAGCTGCAGTCAAACTTTGTCATGACCAAGAGGTTATCATTGCATGATGTGACAAATATGTTTAAATGACCTCATCTCTTCTTGTAGCTGCGAAATGGTTTTAGTTTCTTCAAGGAAGCAATAAAATGAAACTGTTTGTACAACCCTGAAGCATATTTGTGTGGACATGTGTATCATAGAATACCGCTTCAAGGCTGAGATGGGATTTTAAAAAGTGTGCATCTTGGTGACCTTGAATGTATTAACACCATATATATTATGCAAGTAATATCTAATCTTAATATCTGTATATATGCAACATCCTTTAGATGACCATTTAAAAATCACATGCTCCTTTCGAACACTCATGTTCATAAGAACACCATCTTGTTATTCATGACCTTATTCAGGATCATCGTGTTAAAGAAATGTAATTGCATAAGATATTATATTTTTTATTATTATTGTTATTACCTATTTCCAATATGTTGTTCCTCTGATTAGGGATGTCATTTATGTAATTGGACATGTAAACTCTTGAGGTAAAACCTCCATTTTAAATTGGGTCAATAGTACCCACAAAAGTATTATTAAAATGTATTTTTGAGTCTCCCAAGGAAAGACAACCCTGATTGGGAGGAGAAGTCAGCCTTGTTGGGTTATTAGGATTCTCCACTGATCAATATAAATAAGGGAGGCGCCTCACTCATTTTGACACATAGAACGCAAGCAGTTGCGCTAGAGAGAGAAGAAACAATCCATCTGGAGGAGAGGAAGCAATCTAGTCTTGTTCTTTGGATCTTACACTGTACTTGGGTGAAGTATATATAGAGCAATTTTTTTTTGGGTTTTATTCCCCACGAGGGTTTCCCAATATACATATTTGTGTTCTATTTTGTTATGTTCTGCTTGTTATTCTTTCAGTGATCCTTTGTTCTATTTGAATAGAAAACTTAACATGGTATTAGATCCAACTTGAAAGAAGACATTGTGCAACAACTAATCCTACAATACAACAAGCTAGGGTTCATTATTTTGGAGACCTCCCTCCACAGATCATTCAGAAAAGAGGCCCATTCAACTCTCACTAGGAAGGGACATATTTTTATTGAAGCATTTTTTCATTCTGAGGATTTTCATTTTTTTGACCTATCATTGTTACCGGGAGAAACTAGGGCATCATATTTTTCAAGGTTCCATCCTCAGATTATGGAAAAGAAAGATACAATCTAGCTCGACTTATGGAGGCACATTTTTCCTCCTCTCACATCTATAAGTGATTACAACTGGAAAATTAGGGGTTTCTAGTCAAACCCTAGGTCATCCTGAAGCTGGTTCTAGAAAAGGTCCTCAAACTGGTAAGTACTATCTTTCAATTTAAGGTTCTCATTAATTAAAAGATGACAAATAATACCAATACAGATGAAAATATTGAGGGAGCAGATAATTTCAGAGTACACAAGTATAGAATTATGCTCATCCTTGAAGAGCATGACCTAGATAGATACATCAAAGAAGAGGTCAAGGAACCAGAGGGAGAAGAGGAAAAATCAAAACAAAAGAAGGATATGATCAAATTCAATAGGATCATAGCTAACTCTATTAAGGATCACTTTATCTCCCAAGTGTCCTCAAAGAATACTCCAAGGAAAGTTTTTGATGCACTAACTAATATTTTTGAAGGGAAAAACATCAACAGGGGAATGACCTTGAGAAACCAAGTCAAGGGTGTGAATATGCAAAAGGAAGAAACCATGCAGTCATACTTCTCTGGAGTATCTAAAATCAAAGAACAATTAGAATCCATTGGTGACATGGTAGAAGAAGTTGAAGTTGTGATGACCACTCTAAGTGGTCTTCCAAGAGAATGGGATTCCTTCATCATAGGAATATGTGCTAGAAGAAAGCTAACCAAATTTAGCAATCTATGGGACGAATGTGTACAAGAAGAAGGAAGGTTAGTAAATAGAGAAGAGAAGTTAAATGAAGATGAAGATAAAGCTCTAGTTGTGCATACAAATAATGGAAGAAATAAAAGGAAAGATCGAGGATATCCAACAAGTATATCACTAGAACTCAAGAAAGGTAAGACGTTTAAGAAGGATTACTCATCCTATGAATGTTATACATTTCACAAGTTAGGACATATCTCCATACATTGTCTACTTAGAAAAAACAAGTTAAAAGAGAAGAACAAAAATTTCCATGCCCATGCAACCGAAGAAAATGAATCAGATGAAGAGAGGACTAGAGAGAATGAAGAATCTAATGAAGATTATGTATTGATATCAGCCCTCACAAGATAAATCTCTCATGGAAGTGATACTCGGCTCATAGATAGTGGTGCTTCCAAACATATGATAGGTCACAGATATTCTCTCTCATGACTAACTCAGAAAGATTATCCACACAAAGTAAAACTTGGAGATGGCTATCAATATCCTATTAAAGGAATGGAGAAGCTTCCTAAAAGCTGAAATCCGGTAAGTCCATGAAAATGAAAGAAGTCTTATATGTTCCAAGTCTAAAGAAGAATATTATTTCTATATCATCTCTAGGAAAGAAGGCTTCAGAGTTTCCTTTGTAGATGGTAAAGTTCTTATTTGGCCAAAAGGAAAAACTATAGATGATATAGTTGTAATAGGTAATGAAGAAGGGCAGTTTTACAAACTAAAAGGGCATACAGAATCAAATTTCACAGCTTGCACTATCAGTCGATGTGAACTATGGCATAAAATACTTGCTCATGTAAACTACAAAGAATTACCAATTGTGAGCAAGGTAGTAACAAGTCTACCAGAAATATAGATGAACAAGGAAGGGGTATGCAAAGGATGTGCTCAAGGGAAAAACACCAAGAATCCATTTCCAATAAGTAATATTAAAACAAAAGGGATCCTAGAGATTGTCAACTTAGATGTGTGCGGACCAATGTCAACTACTTCGTTAAGCAGGTATGTCTATTATGTTTCTTTTATTGATGACTACTCATGTAATACTTGCATATATTTCTTGAAAAGGAAAGATGAAGTATTTGAAAAGTTCAAATAGTTCAAAGCTCTTGTGGAGAATCTCTCTGAAAATAAGATTAAGATATTAATATTAGATAATGGAGGAGAATTCACTTCAAATGAATTCAAGGACTTCTACAAAGAAGGTGGGATGAAGAGGGAGCTTACTACACCCTATAATACTCGAAAAAGTGGAATAGAAAAAGGAAGAATAGATCTATCATGGAAGATTTCAAAGCCATGATTCATGATCAAGATCTACCCATGTATTTATGGGATGAAGTAGCAAAGACCATAGTCTAGGTTCAGTACAAATTATCCCACCATGCACTTGGAAACAAAACTTCAAAAGAAATGTTTACTGGTGAGAAGCCTGAAGTCAGTCACCTGAAGATATTTGGTTATCATGTTTACCTACATGTTCCCAAAAAGAAAAGACCAAAGTTGGACCTATAAGGGAAGAATGGAATTTTTTTTGGATATAGTGATCAATCGAAAGCATACATAATCTATATTCCAGGTTTTTCATAAAATTTAGGTTAGTAGAGATGTCACATTTGATGAAGATGCAGCCTTAAGAAAATCCAGAAAGACCCATGTGGATGAAGAAGAACAAGAAAATCCCAGAGTAGTAGAGATTAGTAAACCACCAGTTAGAGATGAAGAAGATCCTATACCAAAAGTTCAGGACATCGTAGAACCACAAGAACCTATAGAGACACCTCATGAAACAATATTAACAAGGAAAAGACCAGCTTGGGCATGTGATATAATTCAAGAAGCAGAAAGATATGGTGCACCAGAAGTAATCAAGAGACTAGCCTCCACTCCAACTACGTAGCATTAATGTGTAACCTTGTTGATGAAGAACCTACATGTTTTGAAGAATCCTCAAATAAGAAGGAATGGATGGATGCCATTGTTGAGGAATATCAATCTATCTTAAATAATTATGTTTGGGAAGTGGTGCCAAGACCAAGGGATAAATCAATGGTCTCTTCCAAATGGATTTTTAAGACAAAGCATTTAGCTGATGGTAGTATTGAAAAGTTCAAAGAAAGGTTTGTCGCATGAATATTCTATCAAAAAGAAGGTATTGATTATGAATTTTTTTTTCACCAATAGCTAGATATACCTCAATCAGAACCATTCTTGCTTTGGCTTCCAAGATGAGATGGAAATTACATTAAATGGATGTAAATACAACCTTGCTAAATGGTGTCATAGAAGAGGAAGTGTATATTGAACAACCTACAGGTTTTGAGACACATGATGAGAAAACACATGTGTGCCAACTAAAGAGAGCATTATATGGATTAAAGCAAGCACCCAGAGCATGGTACAGAAGAATTGATGACTTCCTGATGAGCCTAGGATTTACCAAAAGAAAAGTAGATTCCAACCTTTACAATAAGGTTGAAGTCATGATATTACTATTGTATGTAGATGATCTATTTTTGACAGGAAAGGAGAAGCTCATCAGTGGATGTAATAAGAATCTTGCGACAGAATTTGAAATGAAATATCTTGGCATGATGCATTGCTTCCTAGGTCTTGAAGTATGGCAGTTCCCACATGAAATGTTCCTAAACCAAGGAAAATATGTAGTTGAGATCCTAAAGAGATTTGGTATGTTGGATTGTAAGGCAATGAACACTCTGATGGTGAAAAACCTAAAGCTCATAAATGATGACTCTTCAGAAAGAATAGATGCCACACTATATAGACATATTATTGTCTCACTAATGTATTTGAAAAATACAAGAGCAGATATATATGTTTTTCCTTGAACACATTAAGTCAGTATATGGTAGAACCCAGACATGTTCACCTAGTTGCAGCAAAACATGCGATGAGGTACCTAAAGGGTACATTGGATTGTGGACTCACATATGCAGCTGATAGTGAGCTAAGATTATGTGGATACACTGATTCAGATTGGGTAGGAAGTATTAAAGACAAAAAAGCACTTCAAGATGTTGTTTTAGTTTGGGATTAAGGGTGATCTCTTGGATTAGTAGAAAGCATACCAATGTTGTGCTCAGTACAGTAGAGGCTGAATACATTGCAACATGTTAATCTTTTAGTGAAGTAGTATGGATTCACAAATTATTGACAGGATTTTTTGATACCAAAATGGATGCAACTGACATTTATTGTGAAAAATAGAGTTGTATCAAGTTAACAAAGAACCTGATGTTCCATGATAAGTCAAAGCACATAGATATAAAGTATTATTACAGCTGGGATATGGTGCAGAGAAGAGCCATGAAGCTCCAGTATGTTCATACATAGGAACAAGTTGCAGATGTGTTAACTAAGCCTATGTCTTGTGTGAAGTTTGAATATTTTAGAGACAAGCTTTGTGTAGTACGAAAGGACCCCCTTGGTAAAAGAGAGTGATGATAAGAGAATCAAATGGTAATGGTATGCAAGTACATATTTTTCCATAATAAAGTTGTGGATGTACAAGAAGAGAATGATGAACCCAAATGATCTAATCACTGTATAGAGATTTTGGTCGTATCTTCGTGGGTAGATCCCAATATGGTTGGTGACATCACCAAAGGTGGATCCTAGTATGACTGGTCGTATCACTAAGGGTAGATCCCAACATGGTTGGTGGCATCCTCATAAGGAAGATAACAAGAAGGTTGGTTGTATATTGAAATAGGAAGATCCCAATGAGATGTGGTTCAACATTCATTTGTGGACATTATGGTTTGGAATTCATTTGCAGACGTTGTGGTATGGAATTCATTTGCAGACATTGTGGTTTGACATTCATTTATGGACGTTGTGGCCTAGAATTCATTTACAGGTGTTATGGTCTGGCATTCATTTGTAGAAATTGTAGCCCGAAATTCATTTCTAGATGTTGTGGTTTGGCATTCATTTGCAGACATTATGGTCCTACATTCACTTGCAAACGTTGTGGTCTGGCATTCATTTGCAGGTGTTGTGGTCTTGTATTCATTTTCATATGTTGTGGGTCTGGAATTCATTTGCGGATGTTGTGGGATGGAATTCATTTGCATACATTTTTTTATGGCATTCATTTGTAGATGTTGTGGTTTGGAATTCATTTGCAGACATTGTGGTCCTGCATTCATTTGTAGATGATCCAACATCTTTAGATGTTGTGGGTGATTTCACATTAAGTTACGATGTTGTGCTTATTGCAGGTGATGTGATGTGATGTGATGCTTGTGATGATGCTTGTGATGTGATGCTCATGATGATGTGGCAAAATGTGATGCTTGTGATGATGCGATACTTGTGATGATGCGATGATATGTGATGCTTGTAATGATGCGATGCTCGTGTTGATCCGACGAGATGTGATGATCATGATGATGAGATGAGATGTTATGCTCATGATGATGTGATGAGATGTAATTCTTTTGATGATGCAATGAGACGTGTTTCTCATAATGATGCGATGAGATGTTCATGACGATGTGGTGACATGTGATGCGATACTTATGATGATGCAACAAGATGCAATGCTTTTTATGATGTGTTGAGATATGATGCTCATATGAATGTGTTCATGACGTGACAATCAAGATGTGATGATCCATGATGGAGATAGTCCATGGATAATGATAATATTGATATAGTTGTGAAAACTTCCTATGACATATAGACTTACTAGTTAGTTGTACAAATGTATTGTTGTGTTATAGAATACCTTCCTTGTTAAGAGGGACAATTAAAGAAATATAATTGTGAAAAATATTCTATTTTATTATTATTATTGTTATTACCTCTTTTGAAGATGGTGTTCCTCTGATTATGGATTCCATTGATGTAATTGGTCATGTAAAGTATTGAGGAAAAACCTCTGTTGTAGGTCGGGTCAGTATTACCCACAAAAGTATTATTAAAATGTATTTTTGAGTCTCCTAAGGTAAGTCAAACCTGATTAGGAGGGAAATTAGGCCCTGTTGGATTATCAAGATTATCCAATCATCAATATAAACAGGGGAGGCACCTCACTCATTTTGACACACATAAAACTCAAGTAGTTGCACTAGAGAGAGAAGAAACAGTCCATATGGAGGAGAGGAAGAAATCTAGTATTATTCTTTGGATATTACACTGTACTTGGGTGAAGTCTATATAGAGGAAGTTTTGTTGGATTTTATTCCCCATGAGGGTTTCCTAGGATAAATCTTTGTGTTCTCTTTTGTTCTGGTGTGCTTGTTATTATTTAAGTGATCCTTTTTTCTATTTGAATAGAAAAATTAACACATCAATCCATAGCATGATGTGCTATGACTATATCATTAGACATTCTATCATATCGGCTTGTTCCATTGTAAAAAATATCTCCAACATCAGCTTCATGGGGACAACTTCTTTATTCAGAAGTGATTAAGAAATGTAGAATCAATCTCTTTAAATTCATTGGGTTATGGAGTCACAACATTCGATCATCTTCACCTCTTGTGAAACTTGATTTCCACATTTATTACAACAAAAAGATTAAATGAAAAGAGTTATACAAAAACAATATCTACCGACAAAGCGTACAAAAGGAAAAAGAGAAATATGTTACATATGGAACAAAAAATAAGTTGTAGAGAGATTAATAGTGGAAAAACCATTTAAGAAACCTGTCATTGATAGGATCTCCGAGAAAGTAACCATACATATGTGATAGTTCATAGGTATTATTATCTTGTACAATGTTTACGCGAAAAGACCAATTCAGAGATTGCTGAATTTGCCATGTTTCTTCTTATCTGCTCTTCTCACATCTCATTTCAAAACTAAATCTCTAGGATGGAAATCCCTGACCACTTACTTTATTTCAAATGTAGTTTTCATTTAGTCTTGGTGTTTTTGTGTAGTGTCATCTATATGTTCTCTAACCTGCTGGATCTCAATCAGTCGATGGATTCTCCTTTCCATATCATCTAGTTCATCTAGTTCAGGTTGAAAAAATTTCATGACTGGTGTTAGCACTCAGAATTATACCCAAGGATGTGGTAGGTAAATACCAAGTTAACAACAGAACCACTTTAAGAAAGGGAGTTGACTTATTCCTTTCTAGAGAGGTATCTATCACATATTTTTAACAAGGCCAGATATAAAATGAAATAAAATCTCAAATTGAATTGGTGGTTGAAACAAGGAAAGCATATATTGGGCTATGGAGTCACAGATATTCATGAATTATAGAACAATTTGCTGGTGATATTCTACAAAGGCAAGGTAGCACTTGATTACAATCAAATAACAGTTTGTCTAGTGATAAAGAAAGAAAAAGAACAATCCATCAACACAAAGCACCTAAAATATGAATTCTACATCAGCTTTGGAAAGAAAGATTGGTGAATACTTGAAACAATAGTCATAGCATAACAATATGAATACTGAACTATTACACACTTATTCCAGATATGAAGAACACATAATGGTGATTTTAACAGGAGAAACATGCACATTGGAAAGGAAATAACAGACTGTAACTACAAATTACACAGGAATATTTGTAGTAACATGCCAGCATTCAACTCTGCAATTTTATTAGTGATAGATTAGAAAATTCATAACCCAAAATTCTCACAGGTTCCAACCCTGTCTTCCTCTATTGAGGGTATATTTATAGTATCATAGGCTCCCGAGACCAACCTTGAAACATAGCCAAATTTATTTACAAACATGGGAATCAAAACCCTAACAAATTCCATGAGGTGGCATATTTTCCATGATCACACAACAGATTAGGAGAGCACGCTGGGATGCACGTGGTGGATTAATTTGGGAATTTCAACAGCAAGGACTCAGGATCGCTTGCTGAAAATGACAGTCAGAACTTCTCCGGTCAGTCTGCCACGGTTTTCTTCATCCTTTCTTCTTCCGCCTGTGAAAAAAAATTCAGTTGTAAATATTGATCTACGAGATATCCTAACCTTCCACAAATGCAGCCTTTAGCCGATTTCATAATCCTTCATATTTTAAAACTTCCTTCTTTTTTCCATTGAGAAATAAACCTAGACCATATATCAAATATCTGCCATGATATTCACCATTCAAAGGTGAGGGGTCTATAAGATTTCACACCCCTGAAATATTTTATCCTCCATGCATGTTCTAGCTGCAAAATGAACACCCACCATAGATCTCTTCCCATCGTTCATCTGGGTCGTTTAAATCTACGGGGTCTACAAGACTTCGTAGCCCCGCAATATTTTATCTTCCTTTCATGTTGCCGCTGCGAAATCCATCTCAACCGTAGATCTGAGACCAAGTGCAATTTGGACCATTGAGACCTGCTCCTTGTACCAATTTCTGCTTATTTGGAAGCTGACTTAACTCATTCACATGTTCCCCTTTTCCACACTGTTGATCTTAGGCAAACATTCTCCGAGCTGTTGATCTGAGGTAAAGATGCAGGTTGCGAAAAGTGGAAGGAGGGATCCCGACTTTTCATAACTAAAAATTTCTATTTCTGCTTTTTGATATTTTCCTTTGCACCTTTTTCTTTTAGCACTGTTGATCTTTGGCAGAAGCGAACTGAGATGTTGGATCTCGGACTGCAGAAAGAGAAAGTCAGGTTTTCCAATCTTGCAACCCAGAAAATTTACCTTTTTCACTTTTGCCTTTTCGCTTCCACCCTTCCACTTTCGTCGTCTTCTTTCGGCACATTTGATCTATGTAAACGCTTTATGAACCGTTGGATCTCAGACTCCAAAAAGTGGAAGTCAAGTTTTCCAATTTTGCAACCTGAAACTTTACCTTTTCCACTTTCACCTTTTTGCTTTTTCCCCTTTCTTTCTGCACCATTGATCTGTGTAGAAGCTCTCTCGATCGTAGATATTGCACATCACAGAAAGAGGGACTTCAAATTTTCACTATAAAATCATTTGGTATTTCCAATTTTCTATCTCTGCCCTATTGTTGTTTTCTGAGCCGTTGATCTTTGGTGAAAGCTCTCTGGGCCATCGGATCTCAGACTGCGAAAAGTGAAAGTTCTAACTCTTTATGACCAAAATTTTGTATCTTCTGCTTTTCGATTTTCACCATTTTTCTTCTCACTTTTCCTTGGACTGTAGATTTGTGTGGAAATGTTATGGGCTGTCGGATCTCGGACTGTGGGGAGCGAAAGTCAGGTTTTATCACTTTTTACACCTCAAACTTACTTTTTCCACCTTTCCACTCCCAATTTTTTCCTTGGATAAAATGATTTTTGTCCTTTGATCTTCTGCGATGTGCATCCCAGCTGTCCATTTGTTGTCATCATTCAACAAAGGGTGTATTTCTTCATTTGCATGCATTTTTCAAGTAAAAAATAAGAATTTCTTAAGTATTTTTCATTTTGAATGTAGAAATGTTCCTTCAAACACTTGCATACCCTCATCAACATTCTTTAAGGTCCTATGATATGAAAATTTACAAACCTTAGTCCTCCTTTTATTTTCCAAATTCCTTACCAATTACTTAGCCCAAAAATGGTGCTAACAACTAGCTCCAACTCAGGATGATATCCTCCCCACAAGGTAGCAAAGAACCCCGTAGACCAGGTGGCAAATCCATTAGGTTGTCCCAACATTTAAAACCTCAAACTTTTTATTTTTGTTTTTTCTACAAGTATAATTAAAGAAAAATAGAAACATGGCTACCCCTCTAGAACTTAGGTCCTTCTCTTCGGGCTTCAAATCCTTTGGCTCACCATTTGTAATGCTTGAAAAGTAAATAAATATATACAACTATGATTCAAAAATTACCTCCTCTCTTAGGACAAGTAATGCTTGAGAAACCTTCCGTTGACTATACCTCCTTTCAACAAAGACCCATCTTGATGCTGTAGAATGGATGCATTCTCACCTTTGTATTCTGTAATGATATAAGGACCTACCCACATGTGATCAAACTTCCCATGTTTATCTTCCATGGGAGCATCCCATTTCAAAACAAAATCCTCAATATGGAATTGTTCTTCCTTTACCTTCCTATCAAAAGTGTTCTTCATCTTTTCCTGATGTATTTGCACTTTACCATAGGATTTTTCCCTCAACTCATTAAATTCTATGATCTGATTTATTCTTCTTTGCACATAATTTGGTTCATCCTGCTATTCCTACAATAAATTCATGACTGGAACTCCCAAAGATGCTGGAAAAAACACCTCAACTCCATATACTAATTGGAATTGTGACATTCCAATTTCCCTTTTTGTGCTGATTTTGTCATCCCATAAAGCATATTTCAGCTTTGTATGCCAAGCTCTTTTGTTATCCTCCAACAAATTCTTAATGATTCTCAAGAGGCTTTTGTTTGAAGATTCAGCCAGTTTATTACCTTGTGGATAGTATGCAGTAGAATGATTGAGACAAATATGATATTTGTGACAAAAACTTATCATTTTCTCAGATTTCAAAGCAGGTGCATTGTCTGTAACAATCCTTTTGGGACAGCCAAATCTAGACAAAATATTCTCTTCTAGAAAACCCATAATTACTGCATATGTGGCCCTTTTTGTAGGTATTGATTCAATCCAATTAGTGAAGTAGTTAGTTGCTATTAAGATCCATCTATGATTTCTTGAAGAATTGGGATTTATTTCCCCAATAAAATCCATTCCCCACTGCTGAAAAGGTGCTTCTACTGATATTGGATTGAGAGGGAGTGGAACCACTTTTCTCTTACCATCAAAGCTCTGGCATTGGTGACATGTAGTAGTCTCCTTGTAAACATATGAAAACATTGAAGGCCAGTAAAAACCATCTCTCAAAATCTTGTTTGTAGTCACCTTCCATGAATGATTCCCACCACAATCTCCCTTGTGAAATTCCTTCATAGTCTGCTTAGCTTCATTCTCCAAGAGGCAATTGAGTAAAACACCACCAGGATATTTCCAATAAAGGTATTGATTAAGAACACAAAACTTGGAAGATTTCAACTAAACTGACCTTTCTCTCGTTTTGCTTAACCCTGCAGGAGCCTATAAATTTTGCAACACATACAACAATATCATAATACCATGGAGATACATAGAAATCAGGCATTACCTGCACCTCTATATCAAGCTGATTGGAATGACTGGTCAAGAAATTTAGCTGCAAGGATTCACAATTGGAATTTGTCATCAACTTTGCAAGTCCTTGTCCTTTAACGAACTTGGTGGGCTTCATTTCAATGTCACATTCCAGTAACACAACAACCCATTTTTCTCTTTTCCCCTCTGGATCTGGCTGTGTGAGGATTCTCTTCACTACATTACTAGGAACATATGCAATGGCATGTGAATGAAGAACATAAACTCTATAATATTTCAAAGATTTAATCATAGCATATGCTTGTTTTTCCATAATGTCATATTTCAACTCTCCATCTCTTAACACTTTAGTAAAGAAGGTTATAGGCTGTTCAACATTCTGATTGTTTTTCTGTAACAATACTCCAATAATAGTGTGATCAGAAGCATAAGAAAAGATCAGAAAATATTTGCTAAAATATGGACCTACCAGAATTGGTGCTTCTATGATAGCGTATTTAATATCCCTGAAATATCTCTTGCATATATTTTCCATTTTATCTCATGGTCCCTTTTCAACATATTAGTGATATTCATTAATATCTCAGGAAAACTGGGAATAAACCTTCTTAAAAAATTTACCTGCCCAATAAAGGATTGTACTTCCTTTTTACTTCTTGGCTCTTCAACCTTTAGGATTGCACTGATTCTCTCTGGATCAATCTTTATACCATCCTTCGAAATAATGTGTCCTAGCAATTATCCTTCCTCCAATGCAAAATTTGATTTTCTGGGGTTTAATGTTATTCCATACTTTTTACATTTCAGAAAAAAATTTCTCCAAATGTTTTATATGGTCACTGTTAGATCTTGAGTACACAATGATATCATCCATGTATTTAACTACAAATTTATCCTTTTCCTCTACAAAAACAATGTCCATGGCACGATGGAAAGTGGCCCCTGGATTCATTAAACCAAAAGGAATTTTGGCATACATAAATGTACCCCATGGTTTAGTAAAGGAAGTATTTTCTTTATCTTCAGGAAACACTTTGATATGATTGTATCCTAAGAACCATCCATAGTTGAAATCCTTTCAGATCCCACCATTTTCTGCAAAATATATTCCATCTTCAGGAAAGGGTAATTATCCTTCAAAGAGACTTTGTTAAGACTTCTAAAATCTACGCAAAGCCTGATTTCACGATTCTTTTTCCTAACATGCACCAAATTTGCAACCCATTTGGAAAATATTAGTGTTACTATAATATTGGCATTGAATTTTTTTTTAATTTCCTTCTCAATAAAAGGCAACAACATTGGATTAACTCTTCTCAATTTATGTCTAAAAGGATTCTCACTAGGTTTTATTGGGATTGTATGTTGTATGATAGAAGTATCATACTCCTTAAGGTATTCATAACTCCAGGAAAATAAATTAGTTTATCTTTTCATCAAATTGACATAGTCTTCTTTTTCTTTTACATGCAGGTTTTTTGACAGTTTTATGATCTTTGGATTTTCTCCAGTTCCTATATTTTTCTCTTCAACAACATCATCATTAGGATTCATTTTTGGATCTATAGAAACATCATTTTGATAAGAAATCTTCTCTAAAAGGATCATGCCTCTGGGGATGTGATTACTCTTCAACTAAACTATATCCTTTCCCCCTAGTGAGTTTTTGAACTTTCTGTTTTCAGCAATTTCTTCTTCACTCTCTTCAACATCTTGTAAGTTTTCAAGATTATAATTTTCACTATCTATCTGAGTATTTACAAACTCACCAGAAACCTCTAAAAATATTTTTATCTGCATATCATCTTCAAATACTTGATATTATTTGGAATTATCTGGTATGGAGGGTCTGTTCACAATATCAACTTTGTACTTTCTTTGGCTAGCAGTGGGAGTTTTAAATTTACCCACAACAACAGCCAAAGAGTCAACTACTGTGTTTTCATATCTAGGAATTAGTATGATTTTATGCTCTGTAAAATAGTTACCAAACATATCCCATACCTCATTTATATAAGCCCTCATTTTGGGATGTTTGGTCTAATAACTGTCATTCACTTGGTTTATTACAAGCTCTGAATATCCCATGATTTGTACCCTCTTTGCTCCCAAATCCTTTAAAGCATTCAATCCTAGTAATAAAGCTTCATACTCTTCCACATTATTGGTACATTAAAAATTTAACTTATATGATAGAGCCTTAAAATCCCTGATATGAGAGATAGTGTATACACCAACACCAGCACTAACTTTTTCCATAGATCCATCAAAATACATGGTCCAAAGACCCTCTTATTTATGTTTCTTTTCCAAAGACTCTTGTCTCTTTTCAGACTCTTCCTCTTCCTTAACTTCAATGGGTATAGGAATTTCAAGATCACAAGGAAAACCATCATTAAAGAAAATGGAAGATCCCAAGTTAGTATCAACAACATAGATAACATGATTATCTGATTTGTCTTGATTGCTAACTACATAAGGAGATATTTTCTCACAGTATAACCTTTTATTCCCCCCATCCATAGAAACGGTAGCATAAGACATATCCATTTCCAAACTACCTTTCAATTTAGAAGTCCAAGACCTTGACAACAATACACCAAATTTAAGAGAATTGTCTGCTACAACAACATCCATTACCACACTCTTAGATGGCATTTTTATCAAATTTACCACCATATCCTTAATCAATCCAATACATTTCACCTTCCTAGAATCAAAAGAATACAAATCTTTATATGGTCTAGTAACTTCCAGTCCCAAAATTTCTACCACTCCCTTGGGAATTAAATTATGAGATGCACCAGAATCTATCATAGCATTGTGCACAATCATATCATGTACATTTAAACTCAGGTAAAAAGGAGGAGCTTCATCATCAGCTGCATTTTCAATTTTTGACCCAAATACAATGGTAGGAGCATCAACAACCACCTCTAAGATATCTAGTTGACATTCTCCCTGACTCCTGACCATGTCTGTTATTTTGTCTCTGTATTCCCTGTTAACAATTCATTGAAAGGAATGGAAACTTTCAATTTTGAGAGCTCTGTCTGCAAGTTAAAAGTGGAAACAACTTTCTCTACATCCACCAGTATTGGTTGCTTAACTTCTTTTGTTTTCTCTGTTTTATTTTCTGATTCTTTATATGCAAGGGGTTGTTTTTGTTTTTCACTTCTCTTTTCTGTATTTTGTTGACTACTAGAAGGGTGATTTTGATTTAACCTTCCTTTATTTATAGTAACATCTCTATTTCTCAATTTTATCTTTCTCTGGACATCATCTATGGCATGGAAATATCCTCTTTGGTACTGCTCTGACTCTTGCTCAAGATCATTATTGGAATCCTCCTGGGAAAACATATTATGCTCTTCCTTTGTGAGGTATATTTCAGAATCCAACTCACCAAAATGGTGAATATGATCCTCAATATACTCAACCTAATCTTCATCTGCAACATAGTTCTCAGGAAAATGTGGCCTTATTTGTTGATCATCTAGATTTCTAGGATTTCTCATATCTCTCTGTCTAATTTGTGGAGGTGGGGGAGGATTGGGTGTTCAGAAGTTTGGGTTTCTGATTTGAGGTTCATTATGTTCTCTATTCAATGGTCTATTATCCACAGTTAGTCTATCCATAAAATTTTCCATTGTTTTCATCATCATTTCAAAATTTACATCATTAGAAGAAGTAGTAGCAGAAGCAGAAGGTACATTTTCTTCTCTAGCTTTCCTTGTTTCTACTTTATGCTTTATGTTTCCACTTGCCATCATATTAGCTTCTACTTCTAAAGCATATTGAAACATAACAGGAAGAATTGCTGATTTTCTCTCTCTCAATAATAATTCAAAGTCACCATTAAAGGCATCATCATAAAGGAGTTTTGCAGATCCTACAAGGGGTTTAATATCAACAGGAATAGAGTTATACACCCTCATAAATTGTCTAGAAAAATCATGGACAGATTCAAAACCTCCTTTCTTAAGATTATTATATTGAGAAAGCACTTGCAAAGGACTTGTCTTATTACCCCATCTTTCTAAGAATAGAGTTTGGAAAGCTTCAAATGTGGCAATGGACCTAGCAGGTATATCTCTAAACCATTTCTTTTCCTTAGTACAAACAACCTCATCTTAATATCATCTTCATCAACCAACTCCAAGTCCACATAATCATCAAATCTATCAACATGTTGTCTTGCTGTGAAATTTCCATCCCCATCACAGAAGGGAATTTTCTGGACATAATTTTGAGGAAGGTCATGCAATACAACAGGTAAGGCCAATGGAGAAAACCTAGCAACCATTTGTCTAGGTGGATTTGGAACAAAAGGAGGAGCTTGAAAGGCTGGAGGGGTTTGAATAGTTATTGGGATATAAGGCTGAAAGATTTGAACAACAGGGTTTCTTTCTTCAGTTTTCACAGAGTTTTGAAGGTTGTAGCAAAGAGAATCAATAAAATATGATTCTAACCTACTGGTATTAATTTCAATTTCCTTCAAATTAGATTCAGATTTTGATTTCACCAAGAACCTTACAAAATTTGTTTCCCACCCAAAATCCCAAATGCTATGAAATTATTGAGAAGATGAAGCACCAAACTGATAAATATCTATTTGTTATTTTCCCTTATTTCTAAGCAATCTTTCTGGATTTTCCACACTTAGTAATGTTTCAGTGTTAGGGTTACCTCTTGTATGTGACCTCCTGGGAGTTAGGATGCCGTTTGAAATCTTGCTCAAAATCAATGTGGAGTCGCCAGGGAAAATATACAACATATTTCAAATGCAGAAGACTTTGTTTTCCCACAGAAACCCTTTCTTCTTGGAATATTTGTTGTCTCCCATGGATGATTTTCACTTTTGTTCCTTGAAAATGGCGCCAATTCGTTAGCACTCAGAATTATACCCAAGTTCGTGGTAGGTAAGTCCCAAGGTAACAACAAAACCACTTTAAGAAAGGGAGCTGGCTTCTTCCTTTCTAGAGAGGGATCTCTCATAGATTTTTAACAAGGCCAAATATAAAATGAAATAAAATATCATATTGAATTGGTGGTTGAAACAGGGAAAGCATATATTGGGTAATGGAGTCACATATATTCATGAATTACATAATAGTTTGAAGGTGAGATTCTATAAAGAAAAGGTAGCACTCAGTTACATTCAAATAGCAGTTTATCTAGTGATAAACAAAGAACAAGAACAGTCCATCAACACAGAGCACCTAAAACATGAATTCTGCATCAACTTTGGAAAGAAAGATTGGTGAATACCAGAAACAATAGTCAGAGCATAACAATATGAATTTTGAACTCTTACACACTAATTCCATATATGAAGAACACATAATGGTGAGTATAACAAGAGAAACATGCACATAGGAAAGGAAATAACAGACTGTAACTACGAATTACATAGGAATCTTTGTAGAAACAAGCCAACACTCAGCTCTGCAAATTTCACAGTGATAGATCACAAAATGAATAACCCAAAATTCTCACAGGTTCCAGCCCCATTTTCCTCTATTGAGGGTATATTTATAGTATCATAGGCTCTCGATACCAACCTCAAAATAGAACCAAATTCAGTTACAAACGTGAGAAACAAAATCCTAACAAATTCCATGAGGTGGCAGTTTTTCCATGATCACACAATAGATCAGGAAAGCACGATGGGATGCACATGGTGGATTAATTTGGGAATTTTGACAGTATGGACTCAAGCTCGCTTTCTGAAAATGACAGTCATAACTTCTCCGGTTAGTCTGGCACAATTTTATTCATCCTTGCTTCTTCCACCTGTGAAATAAAACTCAATTGTAGATCTTGATCTACAAGACATCCTAACCATCCACCAATGCAGCCTTTAGCCGATTTCACAATCCTTCATCTTGTTAAAATTATTTCTTATTTCCATTGTGAAATAAACTTGGACCATAGATCAAATATCTACTATGATCTTCGTCATTCAAAGGTGTAGGGTCTACAAGATTTCACAACCCCGAAATATTTTATCCTTCATGCATGTTTTGGCTGCGAATTGCACACCCATCGTATATCTCTTCCTGTTGTTGATATGGGATGTTGAAAGGTACGGGGTCTATAATATTTCACAGCCCCGCAAAATTTTATCTTCCTTGCATGTTGCCACTGCCCATATCAACCGTAGATCTGAGACCAAGGGAAATATGGACCGTTGAAATCTGTGCCTTGTACCAATTTCCACTTATTTGGAAGCCCACTTAACACGTGCACATGTTCCCATTTTCTTCATAGTCAGTCTTAGGCATACATTCTCCGAGCCATTGATATGAGGTAAAGATGCGGGCTGCGGAAAGTAGAAGGTGAGATCCCGACTTTTCATAACCAAAAATTCCTATTTCTGCTTTCTAATATTTTCCTTTTCGCCCTTTTATTTTTTCACCTTTGATCTTTGGTGAAATAGATCTGAGCCGTTGGATCTCGGACTGCAGAAAGTGGAAGTCGTATTTTCCAAATTTTCAACCCGAAAAATTTACTTTTCTGCTTCTTCCCTTCCACTTTCGCCCTCTTCTTTCCACACCGTTGATCTGTGTGGAAGCTCTGTAAACCGTTGGATCTTGGACTGCGGAAAGTAGAAGTCAGGTTTTCCAACTTTGAAACCCAGACTTTACCTTTTTCGCTTCCTCCCTTTTCTTTTCGCACCGTTGATCTATGCGGAAGCTCTCTCGACCGTAGATCTTGTAGATTGCGGAAAGCGGGACTTCAACTTTTCATAATAAAATTGTTTGGTATTTCTGCTTTACGATCTCTTCCCTCTTGTTCTTTTTTGAGCCGTTGATCTTTGGTGGAAGCGCTCTGAGCCATCAGATCTCAGATTGTAGAAAGCAAAAGGCAGAAGTTCTAACTCTTTACGACCAAACTTTTGTATCTTCCGCTTTCTGATTTCCTCCATTTTTCTTCCCTCTTTTCCCTGGACCGTAGATTTGTGCAGAAACGTTCTGGGCCATTGGATCCTAGACTGCGGGGGGTAGAAGTCAGAGTTTATCCTTTTTTACACCTCAAAATTTCTTTTTGCTCCTTTTCACTCCCGATTGTTTCCTTGGCAAAAATGATTTTTGGCCTTTGATCTTCTGCGCTGTGCATCCCAGCCGTCCATTTCCTGTCATCATTCAAATAAGGGCGGCTTTCTTCATTTGCATGCATTTTCAGGTCAAAAATCAAAATTTCGTAAGTATCTGGCATTTAGAATCTAGAAATGTCCCTTCAAACACTTGCAGACCCTCATCAACGTTCTTTAAGGTCCTATGATATGAAAATTTACAAACCTTATTCCTCCTTTTATTTTCCAAATCCCTTACAAATTACTTAGCCCAAAAATGGTGCTAACAACTGGTAAGCCAATTTGAATAGGAAGAACTCCTTATTTGACACAAGCTAATTGAAAAGGTGAGGTACCAATATCTCTCTTGATGTTGATTCTATCGGCCCATAAGGCATGTTTAAGTTGAAAATCCCAAGCCTTTGCATCTTCTTAATAATAGTAATTAGACTTTTATTTGTTGACTCAACTAATCCATTTCGTTGAGGATAATACGATGTTGAATGTGCTAACTCAATATTATAATATTGAAATAAATTCACCATTTTAATAAATTTGAAAGCTTGTGCATTATCAATAATAAGCTTCCTAGGGCACCCAAATCTTGCCAAAATATTTTACTCCAAGAATTTTATGATAACAATATCTGTTGCATTTCTCGGTTGTATGTCTTATACCCACTTGGTGAAGTAATATTTATTAGTAAAAATCCATTTATGTTGTCCACTTTAATTTGGATTAATATCACCAATGAAGTCTAATCCCCATTGTTGGAAAGGTGCTTCTACCTTAATAGGTTTGAGTGGTAGTGGTCGAAGCTTCTGCTTTCTAGCAAATATTTGACATTCCATACAAGTCATGACAATTTTATTTTCATTTTAAAACAAAGTTCGCCAATTAAAACCATCCCTAAGGACCTTGTAAGTGGTATCTCTCCATGCATGATGACCTACACATACTCTATGGAATTCTTGCATCAAACCTTCTATTTCTTCCTTTACTATACAGTTGAGAATAATTCATAAATGATATTTCCAAAACAAGTATCCATCAAGAATGTAGTATTTCATAGCTTTGAGCTTAAGATATATTACTTTTTCTTTGTCAAGGTGAGGGGTACAAGATAGTTTTTGCAGAAAAATATACTATATCTTTATGCCACTTAGATTGAACAAATTGAGCAGCAACATTTAGTGGGAGGTTATGATGATTACCTTCATCAAAATCATTTGTTAATATTTCTATTTGATTTATTTCTAATACATGACAATTCGGCTCAACCAAAAGTTTGGCTAGGTCTTGACCTTTAACCAACTTTATTGGTTTGATTTCTAGGTCATACTCTTGGATATTAGAAATACATCTTCCTCTTCTTCCTTCTCTATTTGATTGGCAAAGAATATACTTGATTGTGCTACCAATAACATAAGAAATGCTTTTTGAATGCAGAATACAATTTAGAAAATATTTTATAGCTTTAACTAATGCATAAGCTTAGTTCTCCATTGTTCTTTAACTTAATTCTGCATCTCATAGTGCTATACTAAATAATGTAATGGGTTGTTCATGTCCTGTATTATTCTTTGGTAAAAGGACTACTGCAATGGTGACTTCAGAGGAAAACAAAAAAAATGTAATACTCTTTAGTATAGTCTAGGACGATAAAAAATTGTGCTTGACCCAGAGATATTTTCATTTGTTTAAAATAAGACCAAGGTTTTGTGGTCCATTTGATCTCAACATCCTTCTTAAGCATATCAATGATTGTCTTCAAATTTTCAACAAAATTTGGAGAGGAATCTTTAGAGAAAGTTAATATTGACAATAAAAATTGGACCTCTTTCTTATTTCTAGGAAATTTAATTTGATTCATAGAATATACCCTATATAGGTCTATTTGAACTCCATCTTTGGACACAATATGAACAAGTGACTTTCCCTCAAGAATAGAAAAGAAAGACTTCTTAGGATTCATATACAAACCAAACTTTTGACATTTTATGAAGTTTTATTCAAGATGTTTTAAATGTTTACTGCCATATTTTGAGAATACAGTCATGCCATATAGATAAATTACAATGAATCGGTCCTTCTCCCCAACAAATTAAATATCCATAGCTCTTTGTAAAATATCTCTTTGTTGAAGAATAACTCTCTTTCCAACTATTCTCCAATGATTCTTCTATTCTAAATTTAGATCAAAGTTTGTCGGTGATTGCTCAAGAATATGAAGAGGAATTCGATTCCTCTCTCTCCATTGTTGCTGATGGTGTGAAAAAAGTGAAATTTGGATGTTTTGTAGGTAAAATAATATTTTTGGAAGTGATCCATTCTCCCTCACTGGTCCAATGCTTCCAACAAGTTCCTACTTGATTGCTTGCAACATTCTTAGAATTTTATTGAAGATGGAGAAAACTGTGAATTTTCTCTCTTAGTGGCGGAGATGGAACACATGTCTCCCCTTCTTGGAGATGATTTTAACTCTCATGAATCAAAATTTATGCTCCAATACCTTTCAGTTATGCTTGGGACTGATCTCATCACTATTGGTGCGAAAAATCAAGCACCTCAAGTCTCTAAAAAAATTGTTGCTGGGGATTCTATATCAGTTTCTTCTCATGAGTTTGCTGATATGAAATGTTGTAATTTCTTGGATATTTTGGATTTTATATCACATTATGGATATCATAAATTCTCTCTTCATAGTCCAATTCCTCCTTTTCTTTCCTACATGGTCACATGCTCATTTCCTCAAAATGCTAGTAAAAATTGAGGACACCACCATTTGCTTGGAGCTGATATAACCACATTTAGTTCAAGTTCTCAAGAACCTAAAGACTCATTTATACATGATATCACCTTCTTTGGTACAAAGTTCAAGTCTGAAGAGAACCTACATTGGCTCTTTTTTTAGATTACCTGAGTTTCTCTACCTGGTTTCAGTCTCCATTTTGCAGTTGTCTATGTTCCTGATTCAGTTGAGAAGATTCATCTTCTTCCCAAGAATAAAATCCCTCCAGACATAATCATCTAGTTTGGAGAATTTTTTTTTTTGTTTCCTTTTCATGTCCATTTTTTAGGAAGTATTTTCCCATGTGGTTTTTCCTTTTTCCTCAGTTTACATGGATGAATAATGTAAATAGTGACCACATGCTTAGTCTCCTGGGCCCTATATTTTTTTTAATTCTCATAAGTTGGGCTTAAGGAGGGGTGTTGGAGCATATTTTCCATCTATATCTAAGTCATGCATGAAACCATGCAGTGTGCAACCATGCAACGTGCAACCATGGATCGTGAAAGCATGCAAGGTGCAGCCATGCAACATGCAGCCATGCAACGTGCAACCATGCAATATTGTTAAACTGAATAGTGTTTAGACCTTGCTTTTGACTTCCTAGTGCCTCAACCCTTGTCATGTTTGACCTTATTACCCACTATTGTTCCCTAATAAATTATTTTAGGACCTCATGCACCCTCTTTATTGTTTTTATCCATCCACCATTAGTTACATTTAGTTAGCTTGGCTACAATCAGCTAACTGGGACACCATTCCCATATTTCATCACTCTGAGATGATAGTGAGATCCCATGACCACTGTTAGTCAAATAAACCTTTGTCTCAAGTCTAGTGATGGCTTCTATGCTATTTTAATCTTGCCCAATGAGAGTATTCCAAATTCCTCCTTAGGATAATGAAATTCTCCTTTGGAGATGTATTTATAATGTATACTTCTTTATGATTAATATACAATATGGATTTTATTCAATTAAGTTTCTTCTGATATGTATTTTGCTTAGTATTTCTTGACTAGTTTTGCTGCAAATCTTTGTTGTTAATATCAATAGGATTACATTGTGATTTAGATCCTTAGCTATGGAATTTCTTGCTGCCATGAAGGATATATAAATATTACAGTGGTAAAAGAAATTCTTCCTTATCATCGAGATGCATTTCTATCTTAGTATAACCTGAGAATCCATCCATCATGGAGATTCAGGTTGATCCCACTACTCTCTGAAGATTATTGTCCATCTTGGGTAGAGGAAAGTGATATTTTAAAGAAAATTTATTAAAGTTTATGAAATCTACACACAACTGATTTTCACCACTCTTTTTTATTTTTTCTACAAGGTTAGATACCCAGTCAGAATAACATAGAGGAAGTATGATTTTAGAATCAAGTATTTTTCCAACCTCGTGCATGCAACATTGTTGACCTCCCTAGTGTTTAGACCTTGTTTCTGACTTCCTAGTGCCTCAATACTTGTCATGTTTTACCTTATTACCCACTATTGTGCCCTCATCAATGATTTTATGACCTCATGCACGCTCTTTCATGATTTTATCCATCCACCATCAATTACATTTAGTTAGCTTGGATACAATCAATTAACTAGGCCACCATTCCTAGATTTCATCACCTTGAGCTAATAGCGAGATCCCATGACCACTGTTAGTCAACTAAACCTCCTAAATTCAACCATATATCATTATATATAGTTAATTAAATCCATCTTGCACCATCCATGTCCAATTACCTTCAATTACACTAAGTTAACTGAGCACATTCAAGAGTTAGGACTAGTTCTAAGGTCTAATGATGGTTTCTATGCTATTTTAAGCCTTCCCAATGAGAGTATTCCAAATGCCTCCTTAGGATAATGAAATTCTCCTTTAGATATGTATTTATAATGTATACTTATTGATGATTAATATACAATATGGATTTTATTCAATTGAGTTTCTTTTGATAAGTATTTTGCTCAGTATTTCTTCATTAGTTTTGTTGCAAATCTGTGTTGTTCATCTCAATAGGATTACATTGTGATTTAGGTCCTTAGCTCTGTGATTTATTTTTTCCATGAAGGATATATAAATATTGCAGTGGTAAAAATGTTTTTTCCCTATCATCAATATGCATTTCTATCTTAGTATAACCGGGGAATCCATCCATCATGGAGATTCAGGTTGATCCCACTACTCTTTGAAGAATATTGTCCATTTTGGGTAGAGAAAAGTTATCTTTTAAATAAAATTTATTAAAGTTTCTAAAATCTACGCACAATTGAATTTCACCACTCTTTTTCTTATTGGTACAAGGTTAGATACCCAGTCAGAATAACACAGAGGAAGCATGATTTTAGCATCAAGTAATTTTCTAACCTCTTTTTCAATGACAGGAAGAAACATGGGATTGAGTTGTCTCAAATTTTTCTCTACTGGTTTAGCATCTACTTTAAGTGGAATTCTATGCTTAATTATGGAAGTATCATAAGTATTCAAATCTTCATATTTCCAAGAAAAAACATCAACATATTTTTTGAAAATAGACGCATACCTGGGCCTCTGATCCTCCGGTAAAGACTTGGAGAGCTTTATAGTTTTCGGATCCTCATTAATGCTAATGTTTATTTCCATGACAAATTTAGTTTTTGGATGCAAAACATGATTGATGGTTGCGTTGTTATTGTCGAATAATTGTTTAAGAGGAATCAAACCTTTTGGAATAAAGTTACTTTTGAGATGGAGAATATTGTGACCAACTATCTTAGGGACCAACTCTTGAGCTCTTGTTTGGTCCACTTGGGGCAAGAAATCATCTTCCTTCTCATCACCTATATCAAGGTTTATGCCTGAGAATTCCTCAACCAGTTTAAGAAACCGCTTGACCTCTACATCATCTTTGAAAACTTTTCGATGTTTGATATTATCTGGGATAGAGGGGTGATGCCTCATTTCAATTTCATACTTTAATTGTGGCTAATTTGGAGTCTGAAACGTACAAGCATCCACAACTAATGAATCAACTTGCTGATTGAGATATCTAGGTATGGAATTTATATTAAAAGCATCAAAGAAGTTTTCAACAATATCCCAAACAAAATTTCTATATGCTCACAATATTGGATGTTTGGTATTGTAAAATCCCCTGATCTGATTTATGATTAGCTCTAAATCTCCGAACACAATTAACTTCATAAATTTTAGCTGTATAGAATATTGTAATACTAGAATAAGAGCCTCACATTCAACAATATTATTAGTGGTTTCAAACTCTAGCTTGTATAATAAAGAAATTTTTTCTCTAGAGGGAAGAAATAACACAACACCTTCATACTCATCTCTAGTGGATGCTCCATCAAAATACATCTTCCAAACCTGTTTATTTTGGCTTTGAACATGTTGTGCAAGTGAATACTTAAGATAATATTCCTCAAAAGCTTCATCAAAAGATAAATTACAACATCCCATGTCATATTTAGTGGTATATTGTGGATGATTTTTTGGGCTATTTTGATCACTTATGACATAAGAAAAATTGGCTTCCCGATAAAGCCTCCTTGTTTCTCCTACAAATATAGGTACAATAGCATACTTCATGTCCATCTGTAGGGCAGCAACCAATTTTTTATCCCAACTTCTAGATAAAAGAATCCCGTACTTAGGTCATAAATCAACATATACTACATCCATCACTATACTTTTTGTAGGTATCTGAACTAGAGTAACTATCAAATATTTTATCATTCCCAAGCATCTAAATTTTCTTGAATCAAAGCTGTCAATATCATGGTAGGGACTAGTTATTTCTAGCCCTAGCTGCTACACGATAAATTTCGGCATGAGATTATGAGAGGCACTAAAATCCAACATGCAACTATGTAGAAAATTATCATGCACACTAAGAGTAACATAGAAAGGAGCAATCGACTCTCTTTTATCATTTGCATTAGGACCACAACAAATCGCAAGAAATTCATCAGTTAGGTTTATTGTATCCTGCTAATTGAATGCTTGGGGATGATCTAGTAATTTATTGATTTACTTTTGATATGCAATATTTTTAATGAGCTTAAACAACATGATAGGGACTTTAAGTTTGTTCAATTCTTGTTCCAAATTAAAAGAATGTTTGTCAAGTTCTTTAGGGGGTTGCTAAAAATTTCTAGGAAGATATTTATCAGTGTCTTAAGGAGTAAGAGTTTTGGATTTTTCTTTCCTTTGGCTCTGAAATGGGGGGTTGGCCTTTGGAGTAGGAGAAATATGAGGAGTTTTATTAATAGTTTCTTGACTATGGTAAACTTGGAAGATGTATTTGTTAGATGATGCCTACGTCTGAGGTCATACTTACTTTGTGACTCTACTTGAAAATGAAGAATAAGTGTCCTCGTACACATAACTTTATTCATAAGGAAAAGAGTAATTACATCACATCAATAAAACTCTCTTAACATCTCATAGAGAAGAGAGCTTGTTTATATAGCTCAATCCTAGACTAGAAAGTAGGAAGACAACCAATCATATAATCACATGAAAATGATAGGTGTGATTTACAAAGAAGCAGTCCTATTCAAAGTCTAATTGCCCACTAAACTAATTTACTCTTTAATATAATTCTAGAAAATACCTAGAATACAAAGCTTAGGATTAAGAGGTCTAACATTCCCCCCTTTAATCCGAAGGTTTTATATTTACAAATTCCAAGTTCATCTCTGAACTTAGTGAATTTTATTCTACCAAGTGGCTTGGTAAAATATCTGAAGTTGTATCTTTCAGAAGCCTTCATCTATGCTTCAATGAAAAAACTTCCTGAAAAACCGTCAAATCTGTATTCTGAATGGTTCATCTAAAATGAACTTGAAGAGAGCTGATTTTATGGAGTGAACAGCTGCCATGTCTGAACATTCCCTATATGCTTGACAATTCCATCATTTGCCAAGTGATTTAGCTAGAATAGGTTGGTGTCTTCTGTTAATTGGTGAACATATGAAATCACCATTATACAATTAGTGAATCACTGAAATGCTCCCTAATATTTTAACACTGTTATGTGTCGATCAACATGCCAATGCATAATGTATTTGAGTCTGTCATCTTCAAAATTTTGTTGTTTGTTTCCCATTTTGAAAATTTGAAGTATGTCATCTACAATCTTTTGTCCATATTCATAGTTGTGTATTAGAGTCTTCCATCTATATACTTTTATCCATATTCAGAGTTTTGTTTCAGATTCTGCCTTCTACAAAATTTTTTTCTCGAAACTTGAAGAATGACAACCATTATAAATATTACCCCCTTTTTCAGCTGAAAGGTGAGAATATATGGGTTTTCATGTGGGTTACCCTGAACCAATTCACCATTGTATCATAATTACCCCCCCCTTAAGACGCAAGCGAGTACCATTTAGATTTCAACTCAAAGTGGGAATGTGAAAACATCCACATGTTATCTCATACCGTGAGGGCCATTTTCAAAATCTACGCCATAAGGGGACCACTGGAGTTATACTCTATCAGATACAAAAAGACTATGTGCTACAAGATGAGTATTTACTCGAGATTGTACTCTTCGATAATAATGATGTAATTTCTTGGTTGTTGATGTCTATTGCCAAGGATTGATCAACCCATAGTGAATCTTTAATATTGTAGGTTTGTTTCTCTTGGAACATTTTTCTGATGCATGATTACATTCTCCATAATGCTGACAAGGACGGAGATCAAAACATTGATATTCCATATGACCAACGCTTTGGAAATATTGGAACTTAACACTTTGTAGCTTAACTGGAATAGGTGAAGTCAATTTTCATGAAGAAATCCTGCATTCACAAATTGAATTGGTTTGGATTAGTCTGGAATATGAAAAGTCAGATCATTTTCATATCTAAGTCCTGTTTGTTAGAAAAACAGGACCGCAGAGCAATAACAATTATACAGTTAAATTAATAAACAAGATGCAAAACCACATTAAACATTACAGAGAGACACAGATATAACGTGGTTCACCCAAACGATGGGCTACGTCCACAAACAAATTTTCCAGTCCTTTTATTTCAGTCCAGAAAGATGAAGGGATACGCCCTGCAACAAAACCGCTGGACTTCCTCTTCATGCTCTCACAGTCTCTCTTCCAGCACAATACAATGCCCACATCTAGTACCATACAGTACTCACATACAGTACCATATAGTACTCACATCCAGTACACTACAGTACCCAGTACAATTTACAATGGAGCCTCCTCAAGCCTTATAAAGGCTTAATCACATGCAATACCATGGGACAATACCATGGCCTACAACAAACCATGTGCCCAAACCATGTGCTAGACCTAACCACCTTTGACTCAATCCCGAGTCAAGTTTAACACATGCAATACCATGGGACAATACCATGGGCTACAACAAACCATGTGCCCAAACCATGTGCTAGACCTAACCACCTTTGACTCAATCCCGAGTCAAGTTTAACACATGCAATACCATGGGACAATACCATGGGCTACAATAAACCATGTGCCCAAACCATGTGCTAGACCTAACCACCTTTGACTCGATCTCAATTCAAGGTTAACCCTAACAATCCCCCCTTTAAACTTGACTTGGAGTAATCACCAACTCCCCTCAAGTATTTACTGAGGAATATTACATACACCCCCCTATCACCTAGGTATATCTCCCTACTTTACCAGTGAGTTACCAGGGGTATGCATGCCTTACCAGGTCTTACAACCATATGCCCATTTACATGCAAACCACTCCATTACATTTTTATGTGCCTTCATGGTGACTAATCACAGCAACTCTACCGCTGCTGCACTTGCTGGACCTTGGACTTGGCAAATTTCTTCTTTTCACCTTCATGCTTTAAGGCCAATAGAAACTGAGCAGGAACTCAGTTTCTCTCTGGTTACTCCCTTTGTCAACATGTCTGTAGGATTCTGGCTAGTGTGAATCTTTTCCAGTTTTAACAGTTCTTCATCTAGAATAGATCTTATGAAGTGGTACTTGAGTTCTATATGTTTAGTTCTTGAATGAAATACTGAGTTCTTTGCAAGATGAATGGCACTCTGGCTATCACTGTACAGCCTACTATTCTCCTGTTTCTTACCCAATTCTTCCATGAACCTCTGCAACCAAATCATCTCCTTACTAGCCTCTGTAGCAACAACATACTCTGCTTCTGTTGTTGAAAGTGCAACAACCTGTTGGAGTTTTGAAATCCAACTTACTACTGTTCCACCTACAGTGAACACATACCCTGTGGTGCTCCTCCTGCTGTCTTTATCACCAGCCATATCTGCATCAACATATCCCTGTAGAATAGTGTATGAACCTCCAAAACATAATGCATGAGAAGTGGTACCTCTCAAATACCTGAGAATCCACTGTACTGCTTTCCAATGCTCTTTACCTGGATTATTCATATACCTGCTCACAACTCCCACTGTGTGTGCAATATCTGGTCTTGTGCACACCATGGCATACATCAAGCTCCCAACTGCTAATGAATAGGGAATCTTGGACATGTAATCTATCTCTTCCTGTGTCTCTGGACACATATGCTTGCTTAGTTTGAAATGGCTTGCCAAAGGTGTACTGATTGGTTTTGCATCCTGCATTCTAAACCTCTGCAACACCTTTTCTATGTACTCACCTTGAGACAATGTCAATTTGCGATTTTTCCTGTCTCTTGTTATTCTCATACCAAGGATTTTCTTTGTAGCACCAAAATCCTTCATCGCAAATGATTTAGCTAGTTTTCTTTTGAGCACATTTATATCCTTCATGTTAGACCCTGCAACAAGCATGTCATCCACATACAATAACAAGATAATATATCTTCCGTTATCTAGCCTCTTGAAATAAACACAGTGGTCAGAATGACATCTATCATAACCTTGTTCTGTCATAAACTTATCAAATTTTAAATACCACTTCCTTGGAGCTTGCTTCAGGCCATACAAGCTCTTCTTCAACTTGCAAACCAAATTCTCCTTCCCTTTGACCTCATACCCTTGTGGCTGCTGAATATAAATATCTTCCTCCAAATCCCCATGGAGAAAGGCCATTTTTACATCTAATTGTTCAAGATGCAAATCTTCTACCGCCACTAGACTTAAAATAGTTCTAATTGAAGTCATTTTAACAACAGGAGAAAATATTTCATCAAATTCTATACCTTTCTTTTGTGCAAACCCCTTTACAACAAGTCTAGCCTTGTACCACTTCTTTCCTCCATATTCTTCCTTCAACCTGTAAACCCATTTATTCTGCAATACCCTTTTTCCTGCAGGCAACTTAACCAGATCCCAAGTCTGGTTTCTTACCAATGAGTCCATCTCCTCATCCATGCCTTGCTCCCACTTCTTTCTAGTTTCTACTTGCATTGCTTCTTCAAAACATTCTGGCTCACCAGAATCTGTCATCAATAAATAATACAGTGAAGGAGAGAATCGTTTAGGGGGTCTACTTAACATGGTAGACCTTCTTACAGTTGCAGGAGTTTTAGGTACCTGCTGCTGCTCTTGATTTTCTGGTGCTTTTGGAACTTCATTTTCTTTGATTTCATCAAGCACTGTGTACTCTGTGTTTTCCTTTTCTTCTTTCTTTCCCTGCAAATGATCTTTGTACATGACCTTTTCATTGAATACTACATCTCTACTCCTAATTATTTTGTGATTTTTAAGATCCCATAAGCGATAACCAAAATCATCAACCCCGTATCCAATAAAGGTACATTTCTTGGATTTAGCCTCAAGCTTTGTTCTATCACCTTTATCAATATGGACAAATGCTTCACAACCAAAAGTTCTCAGAAATGAGTATTTTACCTATTTACCTATCCATGCCTCCTCTGGAATTCCACCATCCAAAGCGCTTGAAGGCCCTCTGTTATTAAATAAACAGTAGTGTTTACAACATCAGCCCAAAACTGTAAGGGAAACCCTGCATGCAATCTCATACAAATTGCACGCTCCATGATCGTTCTGTTCATCCTTTCTGATACACCATTTTCTTGGGGTGTTCTAGGGACTGTCTTCTCTCTGCGAATCCCATTGTGTGAACAATAACTGTCAAACTCCTTACTGCAGTACTCGCCTCCATTATCAGATCTGAGACATTTCAACCTTTTTCCTGTCTCATTCTCAGCCAAAGCTTTCCACTTCTTAAAAGTATCAAACACATCATATTTCTGTCTAATGCAATAAACCCAAGTTTTTCTAGTTGCATCATCAATAAAAGTAACATAATAATGAGAGCCTCCAAGAGATTGTACCTGAGCTGTTTCCCATACATCTGTATGGACAAGCTCTAAGTTTTCACTCTTCTTTTGTTTCCCAACCCTGAGAAATCTAACTCTCTTCTGTTTTCCATAAACACAGTTCTCACAAAATTCCAAACTTACCTGCTTCATATCTGGAAGCAGTTTCCTTGAGTGGAGAATCTACATCCCCTTCTCACTCATGTGGCCAAGCCTATGATGCCACAACGCTGCACCTGTTTCTGTGGAAGCTACAGAAATAGAATAATCAGTGTTACAAGGACATAAATATAACGTACCTATCCTATTTCCTTTTGCAATTACCATTGATCCTTTAGTGACCTTCCACCACATTTCTCCAAACGTAGACAAACATCCGCCATCTCCCAACTGCCCTGTTGAGATCAGATTTCTTTTGATAGCAGGAATGTGCCTTACATCCTTTAGCAACCAGTCATTTCCATTATTTAGTTTAATCCGTACCTTACCCTTTCCAACAATTTTACATGGTTCATCATCCCTCAATAACACATGCCCAAAATCACCTTGAACATAATCATAAAAGAATTTCCTATGGGGTGTAGCATGACATGAAGCCCCTGAATCTACTACCTAGTAATCACTAGTATTATCTAATGCAAGAATCAAAGCATCTTGTAACACATCACCTGCTACATTTGCTTCCTGGGTAGTCTCTTGCTACCTCTCACCTTTCTTCTTTGGTGCTCTGCAGTCTTTCTTTAGATGTCCTTTCTTACCGCAGTTCCAGCATTCTATTTTTCCGAATCTGGACTTGGATATTCCCTTTTTAGAATTGCCGCGATTTCCTAGGCTCCTTCCTCTCTCTTTTTGTCTCCCTCTGCTCTCCATGGTCAATGCATTACCTGATGTCTCACCTGTGATTTTCCTTCACATTTCCTCGCTAAGAATAACACTAACAACATCATCAAACTTAAGAGTGCTTGAACTAGGGACAACGTTACTTACAGCCATGACCAAGCTATTCCAGCTTTCTGGCAATGAGCACAAGATTAGAAGAGCCCTAACCTCATCATCAAAGTTCACTTTTATAGAACTTAACTGACTAGTAAGTGTATTAAACTCATTTAAATGGTCAGCCACAGATCCACTTTCCGACATCTTCATATTAAATAAACGCTTCATTAAAAATACCTTGTTAAAGCCGAGGGTTTTTCATAGAGCTTACTCAATGCGCTCATCACACCCTCTGTTGTTATTTCTTTTGAAATATTGAAGGCCACCGACGAAGCCAGGCACAATCATATTGTTCCTAGTGCCTTTCTGTCAAGAACCTCCCATTCTTCATCCTTCATAGCCGCTGGCTGTTTTTCTTTTCCGCCCAATGGCAGGTACAGATATTTCTGGTACAGATAGTCCTCCATTTGCATCTTCCATAACTGATAGTTTTGGCCATTAAATTTCTCGACCCTAAACTTTCCTTCTTCCGCCATTGCTCCCACTCGAACCAGGAACCCTTCTTTCCTGCGAGTTTACAAACCAAATAGACCTTTTGGCTCTGATACCAATTGTTAGAAAAACAGGACCGTAGAGCAATAACAATTATACAGTTAAATTAATAAACAAGATGCAAAACCACATTAAACATTACAGAGAGACACATATATAACGTGGTTCACCCAAACGATGGGCTACGTCCACAAACAAATTTTCCAGTCCTTTTATTTCAGTCTAGAAATATGAAGGGATATGCCCTGCAGCAAAACTACTGCACTTCCTCTTCATGCTCTCACAGTCTCTCTTCCAGCACAATACAGTGCCCACATCCAGTACCATACAGTACACATCCAGTACCATACAGTACTCATATCCAGTACACTACAGTACCCAATACAATTTACAATGGAGCCTCCTCAAGCCTTATAAAGGCTTAATCACATGCAATACCATGGGACAATACCATGGGCTACAACAAACCATGTGCCCAAACCATGTGCTAGACCTAACCACCTTTGAATCAATCCTGAGTCAAGGTTAACACATGCAATACCATGGGACAATACCATGGGCTACAAGAAACCATGTGCCCAAACCATGTGCTAGACCCAACCACCTTTGAATCGATCTCAAGTCAAGGTTAACCCTAACACTGTTCTGTTCTTGTTGTTAATAATTTCTTCCCAAGGTCTGATGATGGGCTTGGAAAGAATGTTCTGCATCGATTGTTTTGAAGTCTGTGAAGTTTGATTTGCTGCATACTATTGCATCATTGAAATGTTTTCTTCATTGAATGCAAAAGAAAACACTTGAACTATAGGTTCATAGATAGATTCATCTTCATTGGATACTACTTTTGGATTTGGCCCACTGAATTTCTGTTGCACTCTTTGTTGATATGAAACATCATCATTATCATTATCATCATAGAAAGGATTGTTCCGAATAAAAACTAATTCAGAATGTTATCGATGCTGGAGCTGATTGAAAACATCATATTCAAATTTGTTTATCAAGGATTCCTTCTCATCACTAGATAAGGAATCATCAGTCATATTCTTTGTTTCACCAAGTTGTACTAGGTCATCTGTATCACAAGTCGCATTATTCATTTGCTTTTCAAGAAATTGTAGTTGAAGGAGTTTAATCACTTGCTCCTTCATTTCAAGTTGGCCTTGAAGTTAACAACTTGATTTTACAATTTTTCTAAGGCTTCTTGAAGGTCTTTGATGTTTTGATTATCATTTTGTAATCGGTTTCCTCCTTTACCCATTGTCACTCTCGCTTGAACTTGATTGCTTGCACTTTCTTGTTTTTTTTGCTCGCTTGTATTTATGTCATGCTTGCTTCCTTGTATGCCAATTTTAAGATTATGTGCACAACCGATCATGCACCCCAAAATGTGTTTTGACAATGATCTTGTAACAATATTTATTTTAGACTCAGAGAATGGAGAGTGTCGGGTTGAACCGAAAATGCACCCAATTACAAATTCAACTTGAATTAATTTAAAAAAAGACAAGTAAACTTACAAAAAAGGACTATTTGTAAGTTACAATTAATATTGATTTCATGGTTAAATTGTGATCTTCAACTTTGAATTCGTTGTCGATGCGTTGAATCCTTGATTACTTGATTGTGCATTACAGGTGCTTAATCACATATGCTTGAATGATGAAACTTGATCTTTGTGTTTACAAGTATTTAACAAATACTTTGATTGCCTTCAATTGCATATCAAATGTGATGAAGGTTAAGTGTCAAGTATCCAAAAAGACATGCAGCATACACAAGCAAAAAATGTCTTTAATCCCCCTATTCCAATTTCGAGATGGATCAAGAACACATCCACCACTAAAAATTGATCTTTTATTAAAAGCTTTGATACATTTACGCTTGACACTCCTGAGTTCAAACGTTATATTCACACCTCCTTTTATAAGCTCAAAGCTCCTCCTCTAAAAAAAACTAAGTCTTCACCTAACCTTGCAAACCTTCAACAATGAGAACCAAGTTATCTTTCATTTTTTTTTTGTTGGAACCATTATAAATAATCCCTTTTGAAGTAAATGATTTAGCTTACAAAACTGAACCCCCTTATAACTCCCTTTTGAAATGAACTAAAAGTTCACTTATAAACCTTTAATAAATACAAAAATCCCTCTCAATATAATCTTTTCAGGTTTTGAATGCACTTACTTCCAAATGAAGAAGTGTTTTATTTCAAAAAATTAACAAATATATGTTCCCCTTTTTTCAAAATTACAGTCTTTAAAGTCTTTATGCTCCTAGATCGGGGCATAAACAATTGATGTCAAATCGCTGCGAGGATGTGAGCACAAATCACGTGTAGGAAATGTTTTATCAGAATGTAAGTTCAAATCGTTGTTGCATTACACCATTCGTGTAATTAAGAGGGACAAAGAAGATCGAACCCAGATTTGAGGATAATCAACATGCATTCCATTCCTGTAAAATCAATAGTCTTGTCCACGTTCCATTTCTGCAAAATCTCACTCAGTGCTGTAGATTCATCATAAGAGGTCTTGTCCTTATCTGACTCATTCATCTGCTGGCAAGAAGTCCATGCGACCGTGTAAAAATTGCTACTGTTGTTCCATTCTGGAGAATCACAAGGAGAATGGTAGTGTTGTTGTGATCCATATCGAAATCCTATTGTTGGAGCAGGGCCTCACAGCTACAGGAAAATCTGCTATATCGGGACAAGAAAGTCAAAGAGAACAGTACCTAAGCGGCCGAGAAGAGAGAGCTCACCCACTGCAATAAAGGCAGCAGTCGAGAAGAGAGAGCTCACCCACTGCACTAAAGGCAGTGGCCGAGAAGAGAGAGCTCAACCACTGCACTTAAGGCAGCGACGAAGACAGGAGGGCTCAGCTACCCTCATAAATGGAAAAGGGAGAAACGGGTCGAGGTATTGAAGACAAAGGACAGAAGGGGAGCGATCGAGGAAGCGGCGCCTGTACCCACGATCAGCGTCGGGAAGCGTGGAAGACTGCAGAGAGCTGTGGTGTGATGAAAAGCGGCAGTTCAAAGTACATATAGGTCGACTGTCACAGTTAGGGTTTATTTTGGGTTACTGTTGGGAAAGGCCCACAGTTTTGTAATGGCGAGAGCTTTGGGTCTCCTATAAAATCATGTATTTTGTATTGTAAAAGGTTAGCTGTTCAGACATTGAGCTATTCAGATAACTAGCTAGCTAGACATTCAGATAGTCAATTAGTCTGTTAGTTCATAGACAATAAAGCTCTGGTTCTATATTCAGTCTATAGTCATCTTACTGTAACCAGTAGCCAGCATGAATGTAACAATCCGCAGGGATTGAGAGAGAGAGGGAGAGAGGAAGAGTATATTGTAAGAAGGAAATATAAGAAGAGAGAAGAGATCTAGGAGAGAAGGGCTCCCGACAGTGTGCGTGGAGTTACCCAGAAGATCTCAGCTGCATATGAGGTTGCAGCGGAACTGTGTTTACTCTTCCAAGTTATAATATATAAATCAGTTCCCGTGGACGTAGCTTCTACCCTGGAAGTGAACCACGTAAAATCAGTGTGTCGTGCGATTGATTCATGTGATTGTGTTTACTTATGGCTATCTGTCATTCATTACATGAACTTTGCTTATAGTTAATGTATGTATGCTATCTTTCAGTTACAAGTAGCATAGAGGTTTACATGCAATTTGAACGAATTAAGTATTCTGTGTATGAGTTTACCAGTGCTTGATTCACGATAGTAACAGTTACAGTAGTAAGCGACTTACGTTTACAAGTCCAGCAAGATTGTGCATAGTCTATGTTAAGCACATTAGACTGTAGAAGTCTAAATGAGGCTGTTTAACTCAGCTAGTATACCTAAGGGAGAGAGCCTTTGGACCTTGAGAGTCTCATTGAGTCTTACCATAGAAGAGATTGCAGTAAGTAAGGCGATATCGCACCGTCAGAGGAGCTGCGATGTGAGATATCGCAGGAGCCAAGTTGAGAAAAAGGGATAGTTTGCACATCGTCTTAGGAGCTGTGATGCGATAAGAGTCACTCCCTTGTCAGGGCCAGTGAGTGAGAGAAAGACTGTGCCTCGCAGTGAGGCCCAGCTAGATAAGAAGAGACACGAACCACTAGGATGCTATAGAACCTGGTTGAGGACACCTGAGTCTTCAGCCAACCCATAAGATCATTTCGGGTGAGACTTCAGGCCGTTCTGCGGTCTATTTCCGAAAGGGCCAGTGAGCTAGGGTTATTGTTGGTACAATAAAGTAAACCCAGGTCTGCCAAGTAGTAACCAACAAATGGTTCTGTTGCCGGCTTTGAACACATTGCAGAGCTAATGTTCTGTTGGAATCCTACGAAAGAAGAACTCAACTAGTGGGTTGGGTCTAAGGAAAAAGAATTTGCTGCGACAGAAAACAAGAGTCCTAGACTGAGTACAGAGGACTGGTTGCAAAAACATATCTTCATAGACCTGCATACGATATTTTTTGGGACCTACGCAAATGAGTTGTACGACTGGTTATCAAAGTTGACTGATAAGAATATATTCAAGAAGAAAAGAAACATCGTCTGGACACTGGAGCTGATTCAGACCGTAAGGAGCGTCGATAATCCCATTTCATGAGCAGTAGACTTTTGGCTTGCGAGTGTGCTAGAAGGCTTCATTACAGAGTTTGCAGTTGATCAAAGAAAAAGCTTCAGTGAAGCCGAGCGGTACTTCTTCAAAGGATATCGTGGTAAGTACCTGAACTCTTTAAATTTGTCCATTAGGACGTTATTACATGAAAAAGGAGTAATGGATATGTTTTCAGACCAATAAGCTAAGAAAGTGTAATGTCACAAGAGTTTGAGAGTGATTTTGATGACCTTGAATGTACACATAGTGGTAAGAAATACAAAGTAGATTTCAGATCCTCTCTCTTTGAAAATAGTTCAGACAACACTAGAGAACAGAGTCATAGTAATATAGAGAGAACAGTAGGGGGTATCCCTTACCACCCTTATACCCCACAGAAAACAACCGGGACTCAGAATAATCCCGCAGGAACTATATCTAGTAGTTCACCCACAACACATACTACCGCTACAACGCCTACATCTATATCGCCGAGTGGTAGTAATACAGCACATCAGCATCCACCACATAGAAATAGAATGGGGGATGACATGAAGTTACCTACCTTCAAGGGTATAGGGGCAGAAGACCCAGAACAACATTGGTTCCTATGCGAAGCCATATGGACCATCAAACAGATTCAGGACAATAATACTAAACTTGTACAGTTGGCTACCACACTTAGAGACAGAGCTCTAACATGGTATATGAAGTATACCACAGCGCAGCCTAGAACGCTCGTACAGGTCAGGACCGCCATGATCAAAGAATTTAAGAAACCTAAGTCTGAGTCACAGTGCATTACAGAGCTCAAAGACATAAAAAAACTACCCTTAGAGTCAGTATGGGACTTTGACCAGAAATTTAAAGCTCTTATAGACCAGGTCAGCTTTGAGTTTGCGCCAGAGCAGCACAAGGAATTGTTCATCACAGCATTGCTCCCGCATATCAGACTTCCCCTCATGCAACAGAGACTCCATACGCAGGATGAAGCGTTGGAGATGGCAATGAAACTAGAGGCTTCACCTCTAGCTGAGACCAGTATAGGTATGACAAACCTACAAAACCAGTTAGCTAATCTCACCGTACAGCTGCATGAGATTAGAAAAGGAAAAGAGATTGCACAAGAACTATGGTGCACAAAGTGTAAAGGACAGGGCCATACTAAAGATAATTGTCCAGTATTTGTTGAATATTTAGCAAGTGGGGCTCCTAACCCTTTAATACAGACCCAAGGGCCATGGTGTGAACTCTGCAGAACCAGAGGACATAGACCACAAGAATGCCCTTTACTTCAGAAGTATGTACAGACCCCTAAGAACTTATACTGTAACTTCTGTAAGTCTGTAGGACATGATGAACATAATTGTAGAGCTTATGATATCATGGTCGAGAGAAAACATGACTTGTACAGAGTCCAATCAGAGACACCAGGTCCAGCAACAGGACCACAGCATGAACTGGCTCATGTTGGCCGTGGTGGAGGATTTAGAGGACGAGGCCGTGGAGGAGGCTTTGGCCATGGTGAAGGCTTTGGCCATGGCCATGGACCGATCACTTGTTACAACTGTGGAGTTGTAGGACATTATGCTAGGGACTGTCAGAACCCTACTACCACATGTAACTATTGCAAATCTTACGATCATGCTAAAGAAGAATGTCCTACCTTGATAGCCAAGATCAGGGACCCTAAGGCAGCAGTACACCAGAACATTCAGCTTATTGCTGCTGAGCAGAAAGAGCCAGAACCACGAATCAACATTGTGACTTGTAGCGGTGCTTCTACTAGTAGAACATTGCATGATACTAGAAAGAATATAGGTTCAGAGTGGGTGCGCAAAGCCACTAATAAATCAACACCACTCGACCTATATAAGAATAAAGAAACATTTCAGGAAGCTAAAAATTTCTTTAATGACCCTACACCATCAGGATCACAGGTACTGCTACGTAGGGGTGTATCACAGCAAACACCTTGTGGCGTTAGTCCTGTCCAGACATCGCAGGCTACCACATCAGGAAGATGCGACGAGGATGAGTCAACAGGAAGCATACAATCCTTCCTACGGAGTTGCTTAAAACTTGTGAGAAATGAGAAAGCTATCGGAGAGATTCAGCACATTATATACCAGTGTCAGCAGTCTTCTTCTGTGAGCAGTGCGCAGTGTGCTGTTCATAGTATTATGGGCCATACAAGAACAGGAAGAGAGATGCGAATCATAGCCCAAGTTGGAGAATTTGAAATGGATGAGGTAATCCTAGATTTAGGATCGGAAGTTAATGTTTTGACTAAGCAGACATGGGAACAGATGGGTAGCCCTAAGTTAGCCAGATCACCTATCCATCTAATATTAGCCAATCAGCAGAGGGTATCACCACTGGGTCGGTTACCGCAAGTGCCAGTTGACATTGACGGAGTTCGCAGCTTTGCGGAATTTGAAGTTATAGAAATCATTGGCGATAGTAGACCATATCCAGCGCTACTAGGTATTGATTGGGCAATCGATAATAGGGCTGTTATCGATTTAAAGAAAAGACAAATGACCTTTGAGGATACACAGATCCGGGTCATCGCACTGTTGGATCCTCTTCAAGGTCCTAGATATATTGAACCTATCCAAGCAGAGGATGAGGTGCGTAATATGGAGAGCCTCTATCAGATGACCGCTAATCAGAGTAATTACATCAATCTGACCACAGAAGGAAACATTAGTTGGTGATGCGACAGCTCATGCGTATCAGACTCGGATGTTGGTCTAGAGAACTGGCAGAACAGACTTTACGAACTCTCAGCTCGTATATGTGTGTTTAGGACTAAGTCATTGCGATGGATTGGCGTAGAGATTAAGGATACTCCGTCGTTTGATGGCTTAGCAGACGTCAACGACTTCCTACAGTAGTTTGAACAAGAAATTCCTCAGGAGTGGAGGATGTCTGCTATTGACCTTGTAGTAAGAGCCACACCTGCAAGATGGTGGCATACACATAGAGAAAATATCGCATCATGGGATGACTTCAAGAGATTGATGGCGATCAGGTTTTCTAATGACAAGGAGTGTCTACAGCAGAGATACACAGGAGAAAGTGACCCTAGGTCACATATTAAGATGTGTGAACAGAATTGGTTGGACATTCCCAAGGATGAATGGGTTCACCTATTCATTCACACTTTAGACCAAATTCCAAAGAATTGGTACACCGAGACCGAGTTGCGTAGAGGAACCATTACATGGCCACTTATGATAGACAGCTTTGAACTCACTTTCGCTTTTGAATCTGAGTATCAAAGTATTGATCAGGCCCTATACATTTTCAAGACTAAGATATTTGAAGACCGTACCCTATCAGTGCATATTCAACCCGAATGGGCCATCCAGTTAAAAGATGCGCTCGAGTGTTATAAATTCACAGCAGAATCAGATGATGAGGATGAGAATCCTCGTAGTATCAACATTCCAGAGTCAGAAGGGACACGCGACGTTGATGGACCGAAACTAGAGATTCCCGCCATCACAGACCCTATCAAGATTAAAAAGATCAACATTGGCACTGAAGCAGAACCAAAGTTTGCCTCAATTGGAGACTATTGGGATGATAAAATGGTAGGACACATTGCAGATCTATTACATGACTATCAGGACTTATTCCCACAAAGTTCACATAAATGAAGGGAATAGTTGGAGACTTGGGAGTAATGAGGATACCATTGAAAGAGGATGCCAGGCCAGTTAAGCAGCATCCATACATATTAAAACCTCGCTATAAAGAAAAAGTTAAGGATGATATCGATAAGATGCTAGCAGCAGGCATCATCGAGCAAGTAGAAGAAAGCGAGTGGGTTAGTCCCATGGTCGTGCAAGAAAAGAAAACCAAAGGAGAAATCAGAATTTGTGTCGATTTGCGCAAACTCAACGATGCATCACTTCATGACCCATTTTCGACACCATTTACTGATGAAGTTCTAGACAATGTGGGAGGACAGGAGGTCTACTCCTTCACTGATGGATTTTCAGGCTATCACCAGATCAGAATCCATCCAGAGGATCGCCATAAGACCACTTTTGCGATAGAATGGGGCTCATTCCAGTATACGGTAATGCCCTTTGGTCTTAAAAATGCACCAGCTATCTTTTCCAGAGTAGTAGTTGCTGTATTTAAAGAATACATCCATAAATTCTTAGAAGTCTATTTTGACGAATGGACTGTATTTGGATTAATCGACAAGCATATAGGAGATTTAAGACTGATGTTAGAGAAATGTAGGCAATATCAAATTTCTCTTAACTTGAAGAAATGTATATTCTGTGCGCCATTTCGTATTTTGTTGGGTCATATTGTTTATAGACAAGGCTTGATGGTAGATCCTGCAAAGATTGCCATCATTGTCAATCTTCCAGCACCCAACTCGGTCAAGCAATTGAGGACAGTGCTCGGTCATACCGGGTACTATAGAAAATTCATCAAGGGTTATGCAAAGATCACAACACCGATGGAAAAGATGTTGAAGAAAGACGTGCAATTCCTA
>LPNX010772206.1:4590-17090 GCA_001517045.1 Pseudotsuga menziesii | reverse complement strand
GTACCCCTAATTGTCACCTAAAATCAAAGTTTTCCGTTTATTCTAGAATTATGTGGCATCTAAAGTGTCCTTAAAGGAGTCCATGATTGTGCATCATCCCATACTTCTTCATCTATATATCCATTCATAAATGCTCACTTAACATCCATTTGATAAACAAGCCATTTGTTTTGTGTGACAATGGCCAAAACTGTTCTGATTGTATCCATGCATCCAACTGGTGCAAACGTTTCATTGAAATCTATGCCGGGTTGTTGTGTGAACACTCTGGCTACCATTATTGCCCTATGATTTTGCACATTCCCATCAACATCCTGCTTGGTCTTATAAATCCATTTGATGCTAACTACATTTTTATCTTTTGGTACATCAACCAGTTCCCATGTCTGGTTTTTCTCAATGCATTATATTTCTTCATCCATGGCTTGTGCCCATACATCTTCTTCAACGCATTCCTCAAATGTTAGTGGATCATCTATTGAGAAAACAATGCAAAAAGAGAGAAGGAATTTGTTGTACCAGATTCATATATCTCACGTGGACTTCTTGTCTTCACTGGATCTGTTGATCTTGAAGTACTTGATGGAGTCTATTGTCCCCTTGGTGTGCTTATCAGTGTAGCATGAGCTGCAACTTGTGTCGATATTCCTTTTGTTGAACCATGTCGCAGTGTCATGGGAGTTGAGGGTGCTGCAACCGGTTGATTTACTTGTGGTGTTTGAACCACTTCCTTTGTCATGTCTTCATGCTCGACATTTGACACAATCTTGACATTCTTCTCGACGATTCCATCCCATGATTCATTTTCAACAAATTGAACGTCGCGACTAATAATTAATTTCTTTGTGACATGGTCATACAACTTGTATGCTTTTGTGTCTTTAGAATAGCCAGCAAAATACAATTTTGTCCCTTCTTGTCTAACTTCTTTCTTAGCTCATATGGCACATGAGCATATGTGACACAACCAAAAACTTTTCAAAGAGACACATAATGATTCATACATGTCCATGCTTCTTAAGTAACCTTGTTCTTCACACTCTTTGTTGGAAATTTATTCAAGATGTATACAACATTTGTGATTGCTTCATCCCATTATTCATTTGGCAAATTCTTAGCTTCCATCATGTTGCACACCATCTCCATAATGGTTCTGTTTTTTCTTTCTGTGACACCGGTATGCTGAGGTGTATACCGCACAATGAATTGCTTCTGTATGCCATGAGTTTTGAAAAAAAATAGAATTTCATTTGAAACATATTCACCACCTCTATCTGTCCTTAATATTTTGATGCGGTGACCACTCTACTTCTGCTGAAAACAACTAAATGCATCAGATTTATGTTTCAGAAAATATACCCATTTTTTTCTTGAGTAGTCATCAATAAAAGTAAGAAAATACTTGCAACCACCAATAAACGTTGTCTGCATTGGACCACAAATATCAGAGTGCACGATCTCAAGTGGTGTGCGTGCTCTGTATGACTTTCCAACTGGAAAAGTTTCTCTATGCTTCTTGCCAAAAATGCAGCCTGGCACATATTCTGTCTGGGTTGTCAATCAATGGAAATCCTTTTACCATATTCTCTGTCTGCAGTAGCTTCATCCCACCAAAATTCAGATGTCCAAATATGAAATGCCATAGCCAGGAATCATCCTGAACTTCTGTCTGAAATGCAACCTGAAAATCGACGCTGTCATTTTTTTTCTTGTCGCAGTGAGCAACTTCTTCTTTACTTTCTTCCTTGAATGCATCTTCTGTATTTTTTGGAACTATCTTCAATGGAAACAAGTGATTGCTTGTCATTCACACTCTTGCTATTAGCTGGTTGCTTGGACGTATATATTTAATCACACAGTGATTGTATTCCATGTAGACTTTGTAACCTTTCTGTATCAGTTGTCCAATACTCAGCAAATTATGTTTCAGACCTTCGACACGATAAACATCAGACATATACTTATTCTCCCCCTCTTTGGTTAAAATACTAACAGTACCTTTTCCCAAAACAGTAACCTGGACATTATTTCCAAGTGTAACATCAGTTTGAACTGACTTATCTAGACTGGAAAATAAATTTAAATTACCCGTCATATGATTGTTGCAGCATGAATATAAATACCATATGTCACATGGAATTTCTTGGATGGTATTACATTCAATTGGGGATGTGCATGCCATCAACATTGCGCTCGACGAAATGTTGGTTTTTGTCGACCGATTCTGGCTTTGCTTTCCTTGGTCATATTGCTTCTTCCTGCATTCATATGTAGAATGACCAAATTTCTTATAGTAATGACATTGAATATTTGATTTATCAAACATGTGACCACTTGGCTGACTTTTGTTCTGATTCTGTCATCTACCAGCAACATCTGCAGGACTACTGTTGCATCCTCCTCTTGAGAAGTTTTTTCCTCTGCCTCTGGAATTATTTCTCCCCGTGCCTCTTCCATGGCTTATAGATGACTGTGCCGCAAATGCAACTTCCAATGATGTTTGTGTTCTATTGATCCTATGTTAATGATTGATGAGTGAAGCTTGTAGCTCATCTATGGTAAATGTTTTCATGTTTATGTGTTCTTCCAAGGTCACACAACAATGTAGAATACTATACTTAGGCACTTTGTCCCAACATAGCAATTTTTGTCCGAAGAGCAGTGAAACACACATTGGTGGAGAATTATGAGGAAGAAAATAAGGTAGAAGCTGAGCTTGACAGCATAAACAAACACACTATAGAACCATAGGTAAATGCTTTTAGTGGTAAAAAACCTATGTTGTTAACCAGAACTAAGGAAGAACACTAAACTAAATTAGAAAATGTGGTTAAGATGGTACAAAAACTATCAAATAAAATTGTAGATCTGGAAAAGGACAAAGAAGTTAGTTCATCGAAAAAATAGTTTAAACCTTATTTCAAGAAAAGACAAGAAAGTGGAACATCTCAACCACCTATGTATAATTCTTCTGTTTTGTATTTCAATAAAGTAGGAATAGATAATTTCTATACTTTTCATCAGGAACCTCATTCTGAAAATAATTTCCCACAATGGATTAACTCAATGACTCTAGTTATGAATCAAATATTAGATGTTCAAATAACAGATCGTGAGGTGGAAGAAGAAAAAGCAAATGAACCAGAAGAAACACATGAAACCACGATGGTCTTATGCGACTATGCACCTACACTGGGATTAGATGAAGAGGATCCTATTGAAGAGATCTAACTTTCATCAGTTAATGTTACAACCAGAAGCAAAGGACTAGTAATGGATGAAAGATTAATACTACCTAAGATTAGGAAGATACAATAAAATATGAAGAAGATTAGCAATAATACCCAAAAAAAATCTAAGTTTGATTTGGTCACCACAAAAGATAAAGTTCTAGCAGTCAATAATCCTATAAGGATAGTGGAGATTAGTAAGAAGGGTCCAGTAGAATATGATATGGGGTATGACATAGTAGAGGGCATCAAGAAAATGAAAGCAAATATTTCTTTATTTGAATTGTGTAATTTACCCTAGTAAATAAAGACGCTTCTGGAGGCTTTTGATCCACAACCTAGAATATCCCAGGATGACATTCAATATGACAAAGAAATTAATGAAGCTAGCATTGGAGGGAAGTCCAAATCTAAAACATTTGCATTCTTATTGTCTTTTTAGATTTTTAATCATAATTTGCATAGTTATTGGGTGATTATGGGTCTTCATATAATGTCGTGGCACTCTTAGTATGTAAAAAGCTCAATGGTCAACCTACACCATCCTCATGTAAGATCATTCAGTTGGACAGATTTGCAGTCAAGGTAACATGTGAAATGAAAAATGTGTTGATTTGGTTATCTGTAGATGAGAGAGTTTGCCAGTTTATAGACATTATGGTGGTAGATATACCAGATGCCTATGGTTTCATATTGAGAAAGCACTAGTCTACAAAACTAAATGGGTACTTCACAACTGATTGGTTCACATGTGGCTTCCATATAAGAACAGTCAAAATCATATTAAGGTGATGAAGGAACCACACATGAAACACAATGTAACTCAATTGGAAGGAAAAAATGAACCTATAAAATTCTCATCTTCGGTCTTGGGTAACAACTTTTTAGAACTTGAACCTGGAAATTATCAAGCTAAAGAATCCAGTCGTGAGTCAAACACGCATTCTGAACTCCTTCATTTTTCACGGATTGATGATATTGATTATACTATAGTTAACTTACTTTCTAACTTAGAAACTAACACTACACAAGTAGATTTAGAAGATAGATTTTGGTTTTTGTACTTTGATGGTTCCAAGACACAAGAGGGAATAGGAGCCGGTTGTGTCCTGATTGATTCAGAAAAGAACAAACATTTTCTCTCTTATCCACTAGAGTTTGAATGTACAAATAACACTGTTGAGTATGAAGCTTTAGTCCAGGGCTTGAAAAAATCCATTGAACTAAACGTTAAAAACTTAAAAAAATTTGGTGACTCTGAGATAGTAGTGAGGCATGTTAGAGCTACAATACATTGCTTATCACCACACCTAAAAGGGTATCAATCTGAGGGATGGAATCTGATTTCACATTTTAATGCTTTCAATATAAATTCAATCCTTAGATTACAGAATGCTACAACAAACTTCTTAGTTGTTTATGTTGCTAGGTCAGTTTCTACTAATAATAAATGCGCTATTAAACTCATTTTTAGGCCAGCAGTACCAGATAATGTTACAAACTTGAGCATGCTTGATGATGATGAGCAAATTATTGATTTCCTCACAAATGAAGAAAATTTAAAAGACTATGTTATTGATAATCAAGAACATCAAGAAAATATGTAAAACAAAGAAGTAACTAATGGGAATTTTATGCCCAAAGGAGTGAGAACACTAGAGGGGATGTTTGATGTGCATAACAAGTTAAAGAATCCAGCAAATGTCAAAACTAATAGTTCATCTATGCAGTATGAACTGATTAATCTAGGAACAAAGGCTGAACCCAAGTATGTAAACTTGCAAAATTTTGGTCACCAAGAGAAAGAAGAAGATTTATAGGTTTGTTTCAGCAATATAAGGGGGTGCATCCATGGAGCTTGGTTACACTTTTTGGTAAGGCACTTTCAGAAAAAACTCAAAAACTCTCCTCGATCGATAAATTTTTAAACCCTCGATCAAGGTCATAATAGCTCGATCGAGGTTTTCTTAAACCCTCGATTGAGGTGTTAAAACCTCGATCGAGGGTTTATCAAAACCTCGATCTAGGTTTTAAGAATACATCGATCTAGGTTTTAAGACCTCGATCTAGGTTTTAAAAAATAAAACCTCGATTGAGGGTTTATCAAAACGTCGATCTAGGTTTTAAGAATACCTCGATCTAGGTTTTAAGACCTCGATCTAGGTTTTAAAAAAATGTCGATATAGGTTTTAACACCTCGATCTACGTTTTAACACCTAGATCTAGGTTTTAAGACCTCGATCTAGGTTTTAAGAAAATCTTGATCGAGGTTTTAAGACCACGGTTGAAATATAAGTAAATATTTTTTTCAATAAATATATTTATAAATATTTATAAACAATAACTTTTACAAGTCACATATGAATTATGAATTAAATTATAATAACTATATTTTTTAAAAGTGTTTCATAATAATGTAATGTAATGTTTCATAATAATAATAACTAAACTTGAAACTCCTATAACTCTTATTATGCTTTATATTTATGTGGATAATTTTATGGCTAAAAGAGGTTACAAATAATTTATTTCAAGATTACCTAATTACTCTCTGGTGTCCTTTGTTGCTCACCTAAAATTTTCCACAGCGCACCAACCAAAGAGGATAATGTTATCTGAAATTCATTCGTGTTCCATACGCCCCTATACGTTTTCGCGAACAATACCAAGTCCATGCATCTAGAGAGATAGTTCTTCTTCATGGATCACTGCTCCCTTGGCTACAAGTCTAGTCATAGTTGGAATTTTCTTGAAATGCATGGAACATACAACTAAATACCATATTTTGAAAGTCCAAGCATTAAGACTTCTTAACAAAAATAGTTATAGCTTTGAAAAATGAAAAAGAATGAAGAAAATAGCGCCATGGGAGGTGACGGCTATGACAGTAATTGAGTGGCGACACTTGAGTTACTGATAGATGGATTCCCCATACCAAGCAATAAACGATCTAATTGGGGATGATTATTGGGGAGAATCCCTAGACGGGTACCTAGGATTTTCCATGAATCAACAGTTTTGGTGCTAGAAGGAGGGCCACTAGTGCATGGCTGAAAAGGGAACTCCGTTTACAAGAAACTATTCCACTGGTGATAGCTCTGAAACTAAGTTTCCGAAAGATTTTATTTTTGAATAAAGAGTAGGTTCTAAAGAAGAAGGTTCATAAAATTTATATGTTGTTCCAATTGAAGAAGTTAACCATTTAAGAAGACATACCCGATCTTATGTAAAGAAACTTGGAGGATTGAAAGCAATTCATGTATTACCAAGAAGGTAGGCTTCCATGAAAGTACTTGCTTACACTAAAGATTCGATTTTGGTGGGAAATTTGGAAGAGTTGGTAAATTTTTCCATACAAGATATTGTCCAACCACTTGATCAGTTGAGATTAGATTCCCCTATTTTTTAGTCTCCATTATAGTCACATGTTCAGTCTCCACCACAGATTCCTCGTCGAATTATGGCTAAAATTATCCACCCCCAAATTCTAATACTAATCAACCCAATCCACCAGCTTCGAGAGCCAGAACACCACTCAACCTGACTTCTCCTTTACATGGTTTTCCTAAGCATCATAAAAAGGAATTACTAAAGTTCAACCCCAAAAAAGGAATTTACGTAGAAGACCACCTACAAAGTTTCTATTTGTCTCTAGAAATTTTGGCTATTGAACACAAAGATGTGGTATGCAGACTTTTTCCATATATCTTTGAAGCTAAGGCCTCTGCTTGGTATTTCAGTTTACAATAAAAGTCAATAACAAATTGGAATACTTTTGAAAGGGTGTTTAAGAGCAAGTTTGGTAGTCAACGAACCATTTCCACTCTGATGAAAGAGTTTCTCTGTCTAAGGATGGATAAAAGAGAAAAGGTTACAGATTTTAACCAAATATTTTCCGCTCATCTCAGTAATTTTAGTGCTACAACAAAGCCTACTGAAGAAACTCTAGTAGAATACTATACTTAGGCACTTTGTCCCAACATTGCAATGTTTGTCAAAAAGAGCAGTGAAAAACACATTGGTGGAGAATTATGAGGAAGCAAATAAGGTAGAAGATGAGCTTGACAGCATAAACAAACACACTATAGAACCAGAGGTAAAGACTTTTAGTGGTAGAAAGCCTATGTTGTTAACCAGACCTAAGGAAGAACACTAAACTAAATTAGAAAATGTGGTTAAGATGGTACAAAAGTTATCAAATAAAATTGTAGATCTGGAAAAGGACAAAGAATTTAGTTCATCGAAAAAACAGTTTAAACCTTATTTCAAGAAAAGAGAAGAAAATGGAACATTTCAACCACCTGTGTATAATTCTTCTGTTTTGAATTTCAATAAAGTAGGAATAGATCATTTCTACACTTTTCATCAAGAACCTCATTCTGAAAATAATTTCCCACAATGGATTAACTCAATGACTCTAGTTATGAATGAAATATTAGATGCTCAAATAACAGATCCTGAGGTGGGATCTGCGAGATGTAGAACAGTTGGTGGCTGGGTATGGTTAAGGCACCCCCTAAGTTGGAACGTCGTTGGTTCTAATCCCATTGGATACCAAAAATACAACCATGTTAAGGGTTGGTGCGGTCCAGGCCAGGTGCGATGCCCGGGTGATTTTGATGGCTTAGATGCCCCTGGTTCGTGGTTACTTAGCCAATGGAAACCCTGCTAGTCAAGGGGGTTCCACCACTTTTCCAACAAAAAAAACAGATCCTGAGGTGGGAGAAGAAAAAGCAAATGAACCAGAATAAACACATGAAACCATAATGGTCTTATGCGACTATGCACCTACATTGGGATTAGATGAAGAGGAGCCTACTTAAGAGATCTAACTTTCATCAGTTAATGTTACAACCAGAAGCAAAGGACTAGTAATGGATGAAATATTAATACTACCCAAGATTAGGAAGATACAAGAAAGTATGAAAACGATTAGCAGTAATACCCAAAAAAAATCTAAGTTTGATTTTGTCACCATAAAAGATAAAGTTCCAGCAGTCAGTAATCCTGTAAGGATAGTGGAAAGTAGTAAGAAGGGTCCAGTAGAATACGATATGGGGTATGACATAGTAGAGGGCATCAAGAAAATGAAAGCAAATATTTATTTATTTGAATTATGTAATTTACCCGAGGAAATAAAGAAGCTTCTCAAGGATTTTGATCCACAACCTAGAAAATCCCAGGATGACATTCAATCTAACAAAGAAATTAATGAAGCTAGCATTGGAGGGAAGCCCAAATCTCAAACGTTTGCATTCTTATTGTCTTTTGATATTTTTAATCATAATGTGCATAATTATTGGGTTATTATGGGGCTTCATATAATGTCATGCCACTCTCAGTATGTAAAATGCTCAATGGTCAACCTACACCATCCTCATGTAATATCATTCAGTTGGAGAGATCTACAGTCAAGGTAACATTTGAAATGAAAAATGTGTTGATTCAGTTATTTGCATATGAGAGAGTTTGCCAGTTTATAGACATTATGGTGGTAGATATACCAAATGCCTATGGTTTTATATTGAGAAAGCACTGGTCTACAAAACTAAATGGGTACTTCACAACTGATTGGTCACACATGTGGCTTCCATATAAGAACAGTCAAAATCAGATTAAGGTGATGAGGGAACCACACATGAAACACAATGTAACTCAATTGGAAGGAAAAAATGAACCTATAAACTTCTCATCTTCGGTCTTGGGTAACAACTTTTTAGAACTTGAACCTGGAAGTTATCAAGCTAAAGAATCCAGTCGTAAGTCAGACACGTAGTCCAAACTCCTTCATTTTTCATGGATTGATGATATTGATTGTAATATAGTTGACTTACTTTCTAACTTAGAAAGTAGCACTAAACATGTATATTTAGAAGATAGATTTTGGTTTTTGTACTTTGATGGTTCCAAGACACAAGAGGGAATAGGAGCCGATTGTGTCCTGATTGATTCAGAAAAGAACAAACATTTTCTCTCTTATCGACTAGAGTTTGAATGTACAAATAACATTGTTGAGTATGAAGCTTTAGTCCAGGGCCTGAGAAAATCCATTGAACTAAACATTAAAAACTTAAATTTTTTTGGTGACTCCGAGATAGTAGTCAGGCATGTTAGAGATACAATACATTTCTTATCACCGCACCTGAAAGGGTATCAATCTGAGGTCTGGAATCTGATTTCACATTTTAATGCTTTCAATATAAATTCAATTCTTAGATTACAGAATGCTACAATAGACTTCTTAGTTGTTTATGTTGCTAGGTCAGTGTCTACTAATAATAAATGCACTATTAAACTAATTTTTAGGCCAGCAGTACCAGATAATGTTACAAACTTGAGGATGCTTCATGATGATGAGCAAATTATTGATTTCCTTACAAATGAAGAAAATTTTAAAGACTATGTTATTGATAATGAAGAACATCAAGAAAATATGCAAAACAAAGAAGTAACTAATGGGAATTTTACGCCCAAAGGAGTGAGAACAGTAGAGGGGACGTTTAACGTGCATAACAAGTTCAAGAATCGAGCAAATGTCAAAACTAATAGTTCATCTATGCAGTATGAACTGATTAATCTAGGGACAAAGGCTGAACCCAAGTATGTAAACTTGGAAAATTTTATTCACCAGGAGAAAGAAGAAGATTTATAGGTTTGTTTCAGCAATATAAGGGGAGTGCATCCATGGAGCTCGGTTACACTTTTTCGTAAGGCACTTTCGGAAAAAACACAAAAACTTACCTCGATCGATCAATTTTTAAACCCTCGATCAAGGTCATAACAACTCGATTGAGGGTTTAACAAGCTCTCGATCGAGGGTTTATCAAACCTCGATCTAGATTTTAAGAATACCTCGATCTAGGTTTTAAGACCTCGATCTAGGTTTTAAGAAAATATTGATCGATGTTTTAAGACCGTGGTTGAAATATAAGTAAATATTTTTGCAATAAATATATTTATAAATATTTATAAACAATAACTTTTACAAGTTACATAACATGTAGTAATGCTTATCCAAAAGAAGGCATAATATAATTTATTTGGAGATTAGCTAATTACTCTCTGGTGTCGTTTGTTGCTCACCTAAAATTTTCCACAGCGCGCCAACCAGAGAGGATAATGTTATCTGAAATTCATTCGTGTTGCATACGTTTTCGCGAACAATACCAAGTCCATGCATCTCGAGAGACGATTCTTCTTCGTGGATCGCTGCTGGCTTGGCTACAAATCTAGTCGTCGTTGGTATTTTCTTGAAATGCATGGAACATGCAACCAAATACCATCCTTTGAAAGTCCAAGCATTAAGACTTCTTAACAAAAATAGTTACAGCTTTGAAAAATGAAAAAGAATGAAGAAAATAGCGCCATGGGCGGCGACGGCTATGACAGTAATCGAGTGGCGACACTTGAGTTAGTAGGAGTTTTTACAGATTGTTGGGATTGATTCAAACTTTGAAAAACGAAAATTGAAGCGTACTTAAGCTCTTATTAGGCTTTAAATTTATGACGATTCAGCGCCTAAAGATGTTACGAAGGTAATTTACTTGGGTATTAGCTTACTCTATGGGGTTGTTTGTTGTTTGGCTTACTCTGTGGTGTCGTTTGTTGTTGACCTGAAATTTTCCAGAGCGCGCCAACCAATTTTAGAGAGAAAATTTTATGTGAATTTCATCCGTGTTGCATAATCTCTTACCAAGTTTTCGCGAACAATCCCGCATCCATGCATCGAGAATGACGTTCTTCTTTGTGGAATACTAGTTAGAATTTTGGGTGGAATACTATCTATGCTTTTTCATCTACCAACGAGAATGAGACAAGTGTACTGTCGAGATTGATTCTATGTAGTCGTCCAAGATTAAAACGAGAATGAGACAAGTGTACTGTCTTGATTGATTATATGAGTGTCTTCCAAAATTAATAATTAATAATTTCGAAAAAATAAAAAATAATTTAATTAACATGTGATAAGTAGAGTTAGTGATACTTGTAAAAATTAAATTTAATCTTGAACTATTTGAATATTAGATACAACTACTAACTCCATCGATTATTTGATACAACTATTTGCTTAACACAAATGTGTCTAGAACTATTAGCTTAACTTCAACTCTAATCAAAGTTATATTGGATAACTATTAGCTTAACTATTATATGCAACTATTATGTTAACTCCAATGATTCTAAAACTATTAGCTTAACTACAACTCTTGATTCTACAACTATTAGCTTAACTACAACTCTAATTACGTAAATCTTAGTCCAAGTGCATTTGGCATCTAGGAGTCTAGCTGCACTTAGAGGCATGGTATTGTGCAACTCATGTGACACTCGAACTCCACCTACCAATTGGGATTCCACTTAATGTGCATAAGGCTTACTTGAACTCCATTTCGAAGCTAGAAGTCACGATAACTCATAGCTCTTTTATTAACTACAATAGATTTATATTTACGCCGCCGATAGTCGTATATACTTTAGAATTTTCGGGTGGAATACCATCTATGCTTTTTCATCTACCGATGAGAATGAGACAAGTGTACTGTCTAGATTGATTATATGAGTGTTGTCCAAAATTAATAATTAATAATTTCAAAAAAATAAAAAATAATTTAATTAACATGTGATAAGTAGAGTTAGTGATAGTTTTAAAAATTAAAATTAATCTTGAACTATTCGATTATTAGATACAACTACTAGCTTAACTCCATTGATTATTAGATACAACTATTAGCTTAACACAAATGTGTCTAGAACTATTAACTTAACTTCAACTCTAATCAAAGTTATATTGGATAACTATTAGCTTAACTATTATACGCAACTATTATGTTAACTCCAATGATTCTACAACTATCAGCTTAACTACAACTCCTATTAGCTTAACTACAACTCTAATTACTTACGGCTCAGTCCAAGTGCATTTGGCATATAGGAGTCTAGCTAATGTGCAATCATGTAAAATTCGAACTCCAAATAAAATAGTTTGAACGGGCCTGTGCAAGAAGATGAGGGACCTTTTTGTGCACGTTAGATGCAATAGAAACCTGAAAAATTAGGCATCCCTCAACTTACTTGGATTTTTTGAGATACTTATGCAAAATATCTTGCATTGAGTAAAAAACATGAAATGTAGGAAATTGAATCACCTTTCCGAATATATAACTTTTATGTATCGAAAATTTGCATAGCTATGTCAAATTTCATTTTTCCTAACAGGCACTTTTTATTTTTCACGGAAATTATAAGGTATATGTTTTTGTGGGTGCATCA
>LPNX010772199.1:33308-57451 GCA_001517045.1 Pseudotsuga menziesii | reverse complement strand
ATCACATCCCAATTTATCACATGGTTAGGGTCATGTATATATTTCTTAAGCAAAGAAACATGAAAAACATTATGAGCTCTAGTGCTAGCAGGAAATGCAATTCTATATGCAATTGGACCTATTCTTTCAAGCACTTCAAATGACCCACAATATCTACGGGACAACTTGGCACAACTCCCCAGCTTCAAGGAACTCTTCTTTGCCCTCACTTTAAGGTAAACATGGTCCCCAACACTGAACTCTCTGTTCACTCTATGCTTATCAGCATAGCTTTGTTTCCTGTCCTGGGATGCTTTCAGGTTATGCCTAATCTTTACAACCTCTTACTCCATTTCCTTGAGAAATTCTAGACCAAGCACAACACTGTTCACTGGATTATCCCAAGTCACTAGTGTTCTACACCTTCTGCCATACAAAGCTTCATACGAACTCATCCCCAAGGATTCTTGTTGTCCATTATTGTAAGCAAAATCAACCAAGTGTAAATAATCTCCCCACTTGGTTGGCTTGTCCATCACATACATGTGAAGCATGTCTTCAAGCACTTGATTTACTCTCTCTGTCTGACCATCAGTCTAAGGATGGTAAGCAGTGCTGAAGTTCAGCTTTGTACCCAAATCTGCAAACAAACCCTTCAAAAAATTGGAAGTGAACTTGACATATCTGTCACAAACTATTGCCTTAGGCAATCCATGCAATTTGAAAATCTCCTTCATGAAGATCTTTTAATGTCATTAGTATTATGCGTAGACTTCACTGGTATAAAATGTGCTACCTTCATCAACTTGTCCACCACAACCATGATGGAATCATGTTGTCTCCAAGTCATTGGCAATCTTGTAATAAAATCCATGGAGATAATTTCCCATTTCCATTCTGGAACTGGAAAAGGCTGCAACAAACCTGTAGCGTGTTGATGCTCAACCTTTACCTGCTGACATTTCATGCACCTTGAAATATACTTAGCCAGGTCCTTTTTCATCCCTATCCAGAAATACTGCTTTCTGGCTATAGCAATTGTCTTTTGGTATCCTGGGTGACCAGAGTACAGATCTTGATGGATCTCATCCATAACAAATCTTCTCATATCTGCTACATTTGGAATGTAGACTCTATTCTTATAAGTAAGGATTCCATCTCCTGCCAGCTTATATCCCTCATACCTCTTCTCGTGACTTTGCTGCTGCAATTTGTCCTTAATCTGCACATTCATTTCATCTGCAGTAACATGGTTAACAATCTACTGCCTCAACTCCGATTGGAAAATACTAAGATATGCCACATGCATTTCCTGCACCTTTCTATTGAGTGCATCAGCTACCTTATTCTCTTTTCCTTTTATGTGCTTGATTTCAAAATCAAACTCACATAAAAACTCCAGCCATCTAGCTTGCCTAGCATTCAGAGTAGGTTGATCGAACAAATACTTCAGACCATAATGGTCTGTCCTCAGCTCGAATCTTCTTCCCATCAAGTAATGCCTCCACATCTTGAGAGCATGTACTATGGCTGCAAGCTCTAGATCATGAGTAGCGTAATTCTTCTCATGTTCCTTCAACTTTCTTGACTCATAACTTAAAACGTGTTTGTCTTGCATAAGGACTCCTCCAAGCCCTTGACCACACGCATTTGTACACACCACAAAATCCTTCTCTGGGTCTGCAACCTTCAACATTGGTGCACTGGTGAGAATATTCTTCAACTGCTGGAAGCTTTCCTCACACCTCGAGGTCCATTCAAACTTTATCCCCTTCCTTTACAAAGAAGTGATGGCATGTGCAACTTTGGAGAATCCTTCAATGAATCTTCTGTAATATCTGGCAAGACCCATAAAAGATGTCACATCTGTCATACTTCTTGGAGTAGGCCAATTCATAATGGCTTCAATCTTTTCAGGGTCTATAGATATACCCTCCTCGGAGGCAATGTGAACCAAATACCGAATTCTATCTTTATATAAGTCACACTTGCTCAGCTTTGCATACAGTTGATGCTCCCTGAACAATTGCAATGTCAATCTCAAATGCTCTTCATGCTCTTCCTCATTCTTGGAATAAACAAGAATGCCATCAAGGAAAACAAGAACAAACTTGTCCAAATACCTGTTGAAGACACTATTCATAAGGCACATAAATGTAACTGGTGCATTTGTGAGACCAAATGGTACCACTACAAACTCATAATGTCCATACCTTGTTTTGAAGGCTATATTATGAATGTCTTCAACCTTGATTCTTACCTGATGGTAACCAGACCTCAAGTCAATCTTGGAAAATACTCTTGCTCCACTCATTTGATCAAAGAGGTCATCAATCCTAGGAAAAGGGTATTTATTCTTCACTGTGACTTTGTTCAACTATCTGTAATCAATACACAACATGAGTGTACCATCTTTCTTCTTTACAAACAGAACTGGTGCTCCCCAAGGAGACACACTGGGTCTGATATACTTCTTCTCCAACAATTCTTGCAGCTGCATCTTCAACTCAACATTTCTGGCGTGCTCATTCTGTAGGGTGTCTTGGACACTGGTGCTTCTCCCGACACAAGTTCAATGGTGAAATCAATGTCCCTCTTTGGAGGAAGTGCTGGAATCTAATAAGGAAACACATCCCTGAATTCCTGCAACACAGGAAAGTCCTCCAACCTAGTAGTTTCACTCTCTGTTGCCTCCAAAATATGAGCTACATACAACTGGCAACCTTTCCTATAGAACTTCTTGTGACTGCATTGTTGAAACCTTCCTCACAGAAATCACCTTTGGAATGCCCTTCACAATCCTTGAGTTGCCTTCTTCATCCAAGAACTCAAAGGCCTTATTATAATAGTCAAGATTTACTTTGTGAGCTTCTAACCAATCCATTCTAATGAGAACATCATAGGAACCAAGCGGTAGAACATTCAGATCTACACAAGTGACCAAGCCATTCATACTCAATGGAAATTTCTCTATCACTTCACCAACCTTTCTCTTAGTTCCAGTGGATAACTGAACTAACCAATATTTTCTATTCCGTTTTTTTCTTAAAGGCACAAATCTCCACTACTCTAGGAGTAATGTAACTGTGAGTAGAATCGGGGTCAATAAAAATAGAAACAGATTGCTTAGCAATCTTACCTGCAACTTCAACCACAGTGGACTAGTGGTTTGCCTGGCGGTCCTCCAGTACGGCATAAATCCTAGGGACGACCCTTGCTACTTGACCCATTGTTTCTGCTTCTTGAATGTTGTAAGTTGGCCTTGCACTCTCATTCTTGAGTGGACAATTCCTACGCATGTGGGGTCCTCCACATATCCAACATTGGAGTGTTTCTCTGTTCTGTTGTGGATCTCTTGGTTTCTCTCCCATCACTCTGGCTAGTTGCTTCTTAGCTTGTGATGGATGCTTCTGCTAATTCCTAAAACTAGAAGGTTTGAAACCTTTCTTTATTTGGTCAAACTTCTCATTCTTCTTGTCCTTCCATGTCTTATGGTAATCAAGTTTCCCTTTGCTTTGCTCATAGAAATACTTGTCCTTCCTAATTGCTTCTTTAAGAGTTCTAGGCTCATAAAACTCAATTCTGTCTTTTTAAGATTGAGGCAATCCACTTAGGAAACGCTGAACTTTCACCTTTTCATCCTTGATGTACCTGACATATCTCAACAGTTCTAGGAACCTATTTGCATACTCTTCAATGGGTTGTTGTCCCAGTCTCATCTCATGGAATTCTTTGATCTTGTCATCATACTACCTGTTAGAGAGATATTTCTGCTTGAAATACTTATGGAACTGTTTCCATTTCAGTTTCCTTTCACTGATATTCCTAACTTGCTTGAAGTGCTCCCACCAAATGGATGCCCTTCCATTTAGATTGAATATGGAAACCCTTGCCTTCATGTTTCTCGAATAATCCTGAAATTGGAAGTACTTCTTTATCCCAAGAATCCAAGCTTTAGCTTCTTGTCCAGTCTTTACCTTGCCATCAAATGTAGGAGGTTTATCCTTCTTAAATTCATCCTGAGAGCGATCTCTATGGGGCCTCTTCCTCTTTCCCTTATGAGAAGAAGAGATTGAATCCCCACTGGAATCCTCTGATTCAGATGACTTACTAGAAGTCCTTCTTCTTCTTCTAGTACTGCTCTTACTGCCTTTGGGTTTCACTATACCCTGTCCAGAGTTCATCTTTCTTTGCAAGTCTGACAAACTCTGCAACATGGCAGCATTCAACTGATGCTGCTCTTCTTGAACTTTAATCAGGCTTCTCATGGTGGTTGCAATATCTAGCGGTGTCTCTTGGAATCTCCTTCCATTAAACTCTATGTCATAATTCCTGACTCAGACATTTTTCCCCATGGCATCTCGTGCATGCTCATAGGAATCCCGAGCATCATATCCGTCATGGGTTCTCATGGTTGAACCACCACTTACTTTTCCAAATGTACTATGAATCTGCAAAATGTGTTACCAACACCATTTTTCAGATACACAGTAAGTTAAAATCAAAACCATTTACTTACTGTCACCTGGCTTATCTAGGCCCAATGCTACAACTCACAACTTGGATACCACATTCTAGGGTACTCTTGACTGCTCTTCGACCCATCCAAGCCCAATGCTGCAACCGACAGCTTTGATACCATGCTGTCACGTACCCATACCCCATCATTATGCGGAATAAAATTTTCATCGACAACCTTCACTATTCATCGAACACAGGACATGGTCGTGAACCACATCTTCGACAATTCCATCACTGTCACGCTCCCTCCCGTCCCCCATAGATCGACTCGACAATCTGCAAGGAAAGATCTCAGAGGAGATCGGATGATGGGGAGAAAACGTGACAAAATCAATGATTGTGAACGATCCCGCAGACCAGATCTAAATCAACGGTTCAGAATTCGCTCGCAAAATCAACGATACAGAAAGCCTGAGATGTAGGGTTGTAATTTCACAAAATATTGATCTCACTTCCTGCAGCCCGTAGCCTGCATCCCGCATCGGAAACAGATCTACGGCGAAGATCGACGGCATAGAAACTTTGACTTGTGGGATTGGGAATTATGGGAACTCGCAACACCGTGATCCCACATCCCACATCCCGCAAGTTGAGGAGAGGAAATAATGGAGGGAAATCTACAAAACCAAAATCTGCCACACGGTTTCCCGCATCCCGCATCCCGCAAACCTGTAAATTCATGCAAAGGAATATTTCTAGAAGAAAACTCAACTTTTCAGCTGAAATATTGGATCAATCTAATCATCCAGGCCATTACTAAACTGGCCAATCTACCCCACAACTTAGTAAAATGCATTGAAGGAAAAAAATACATAGATGCCTACCATCGCATTTATTCAGGGAACAATGCATAATTGGAAACATAGCAACATGTTCATCACATTCCATCAAACAAATACAATGCAAGAATTATAATTGTAGAGAACAACATAATATCATAGGCAAGAACACTTATCTTTGAACAGAGCTTTCTCCACAACCAGCTATGTCGCTTCAACGTTCCTCCCAACCATAGGCCAGTGTGCTCCTTAATCTCTCAGCAACACTGCCACCCCCGAGTTGGGCATGTTTCCTACAATGATAAGGGAACACTAGAAGACTCATACATAGTCAAGGATGAAATTAAACCCAGCCAAGCCAACACAGTTGGGTTTCACAGGATGCAAGGGAAAAACATTCGTCGGATGAGTTTCATAGACCACTCAGCCAAGCCATCTCACAGTTGGGTTTCATAGACTGTTCACAATTAATCCAACATTCACCTTTAAGGACTAGTCAAGCCAACAGATGGGTTTATCAGACTGTTCACAGTCAATCCATCTCCCTGCTAGGTTTATCAGGCTACCTAGCTAAGCCAGCATCAGCAATTGGGTTTATCAGACTATCCAGCCAAAGGTTACTTACCGGGTCAAGTGCAACAGACACAGCCAAGCCAACAGATGGGTTTAACAGGCTACCAGCCAGCTATCTTTCCAGTTGGGTTTATCAGGGTTCTAAGGAAATGGGCAGGAAGAACTGCTAAGCTAGGGAGCTCATCGACAAAGCTAAGGACACCTTCACAAGATCTATCTGGCCTGGATCCCCCTTTGCCCACACACCCAACACAAGGAAGTGTCCCCTTCTCTACTCCACAGTCCCTCAGGCTATACCTTCCCTTCCAGTACTCTTCAAGATGTGCATGGCAGGTTCACCAACCACTCTTATCTTACTGTGAGGCTCCACACCAAGTTTATCAAGCACACTCTACGTCTCTCCCATTCCTAAGTCTCGTACACAGTCATACCCGATCCAGGTTTCACAACACAACAACCACAGGGAGACTCTACATCATAGGCTTACTCTGAACATGAGTATCAAGGTCTCATATGCTTTGTAGCCTAGGATAATGCTGCAACACAGTGAATACCACAATGTCGAGGGAAAACATACTCGCAGAACGTGAGGGATACATACATAGAGGAAAGGCTCTGCTATTTCTCTGCTTCTACATGACGACTGAGGAGTGTAGATGATGAACGAATGGTTGAATGCAATGAATGAATGATGAATAATAATAAAAAAATGCCCCCGCAACTCTCAAAACGTGAGAGTAGGAACCAGACGTGAATGCATGGGTCAAACTGACATACGGTTCTGGTGTTTTCTTGTCCTTGCAAGCAAAACATGACACTCTAGAACTGGGTGCTCTACCCCATTCGAAATTGCCCATACTCTTCCCCTTCCAAGCAATAACTACCTCAACCACTTCCTGGTAGAATAAATAGTTAGGAAGAAAAGACAGGAAAGAGGGTAGTTGACAGTTCTAATGGGTTCTCCCCATGACACATGGATTTTCCCCAAACATTCTCAAGGTTAACATTCCCACCCCTTTATCCTTAGGAAAATCATGCCCCCATCTCATTATTCGTTGCATTGGCATAGCTGGCAGTGGGTTTTCATTATATTGCATATTTACATGATGTTTACAGGCGTGCTTGACTTAGCATAGAAACCATAGGCATTAACCATGATTTCCTATACACCAAACATCAATTAATGACAGGGCCTTGGCCCTGAGCTCCTTGTCATGATTTCATATAATATTTACATCACATACATTAATGCAACGGGGTCAAAACCAGGGTGTTACACATGGTGTGCACAAGAATAGATATTACACATGCAGTGGGAGTTGAGAGCTATATGAACAATCTAGGTAAATAGCATTGGAAGTATTTGAGAGGTAACACTTCTCATGCATTATGTTTTGGAAGACCATACTATGTTCTACAAGGATATGTTGACGCAGATATGTCAAGTGATAAAGACAACATGAGGACCACCACAAGGTATGTTTTTACTGTAGGTGTGTTGCTGCTGCAACTATCCCCAAAAACAATTTGTACATTTTTTTAGGACCCCTTGAAAGTCTTAGTTACCTCTTAGGCACTTTGAGTTTTGATTTTCGGCCTTTATGGTTTCTTCAATCTTGGAAAACTTCCAAAGTTTCTTTTATTTCACTAAGGCATAAATGGTTTTTGATCCACCACGACGAATGGTTTCCCAAGTTGGAGCCGCTACAGCGGATAGTTTTTCATCTCAGAGCTGCTACAGAAGGCAAACCCTTTGGTTCCTAGCCGCAACGACGGGTGACCTTTGATATTGAAGATCGGAAAGACTCCCAATTTTGTTGGCGCCCGCTATGGTGGAGAGTTCTTGTTTTTCTAGCTGCTACGGAAGAAAGTGTTTTGAATTTGAGCCGCAACAGCAGATGCATTTTTTTGGTTGACTTTTCGTTTTCTTTTTCGCTATAGCGGGTGAATTTTGATTCGCTTTTCGAAATGGCTTCCGATCTTTTCAGCCGCAATGGCGGATGTTCATCAGCTTCAAAACCACTGCAATGGCTGGCTTTTATCTTTTGCATTCGCTTATTTTTTATGAGAGCTTGGCCGCAACGGTGGGTGTTTTCCTTTCCTCCTAGCCGTAATGACGGGTGGGATATCATTTTGAGATCAGAAAGACTTCCGATTTTTTGCGCCCATTTCACCGGAATATTTTCCACTACCTTGCCGCAACGGCGGGTGAAGTTCCTCCAATCGTCCGATCCTCGCCAAGCCGCTTCGGAGGAAGGATTTATTTTGTTGAGCCGCTACGGCGGCAGCCTTCTTGGTTTGTTTCCCGATATGTTTTGACCACCGGGGCCATAGGGTAAATTGGGCGCGTCTCGGGTTTAAGCCGGTGTTGCGGCTCCATTGTGGAGTATGTAGAGCCGTTGTGTCAGGGTTTTTTGTGAAATGACTAATTGGCTCCCTCCTGACGTAAGGTTTTTGGTGCCAACGATTTTTAAGCCATGCATGTGTGATTTAAGTGATTTACCTACCACGGCTAAAGGTTTTTTCACCGGCAGTTGTTTATTTATGCCCAAGGAACGGGTTTTTTTTTTTTTACCATCGTTGATTCGGTAAAGAGTTGGAAGTGTTGTGGAGATCTTACCCATCTTAGATCCCGCACGATTGGTGGAGTTGACCTACGATCCCTACTTGGTGCATCCTAACTGAGTACCTTGACTACGTGTTTACTGCCAGGTAGGATTTCATCCCTTATTGTGGTTGGACAGATGTTAGGGTTTTGTTTGTCATTGGTTTTTCTTCCGTGAAAGTTTTGGTAGGTGGTTGTTGGGTTTAAAAAGGAATTTTTCCCCTTTCATTTCTAGATTACCATTTCTTTTTAGGGTTAGAACCCGCTCTTGCCGTCATTCATGCGCTCATAATCTCACCCATTCAACCGTAGATTTTTCCCGTAGTCTACTTGGTCATGGCAATGTCTTGCGCACCCGATTTTCTCGCCGACATGTAGCAGTGTGGTTGCTCGCTTGCAGGAGTTTTTAGGGTTCACCCGTCTTCAGTCTTAAGAAGACCCAGTAGGTTTTGGGGCTTTATTTTTCGGCCGCAGGATGTTATGCACAGAGATGGCAAACTTAGGGCATCACTGCCCTGTGCGTTGAAGAGGCTTTAGGGCAGTGTTTTTTCAAGGTTTTTGGGTCCATAGTGCGGAAGAACCTTGCAGTGATTAAGATCATGTTTTTCCATGTTAGGATACAGAGGCCAAGGTTGTCTACGTCCAAAGTTTTGTGACGAGCTTTGACCCATTTGAATTATATTTTTCTTTTGACCTAATGGCTCAAGAGATCGGGGTAATGCAAATACCGATGATTGTTTGAATAGTTTGATCAGCATATCATATCCAGTCAGTTGTTTTATTTAGTGCATGGGGCTTATTTTATGATATAATGCTAAGACAATTTTGTGGTTTTTGCAGTCAACGCTCCCATCCAATAGTATGAAAAGGAAAGGTAGAAAGAAAGCTAAGATTGTTGATTATGACTCAGATGAAGACATAGCAGAAGTGCCGACATCGAGGATATAAATTGTCTATGAAGACACCAAGGCAATAACTAGAGCTAAGATCGAGTTAAAATGGGGCCATATTTATCACTAGCTGAGAGAAAAGAAGGTTCCAGAATCAGGGTTGGAGGATATTTCCTTGTACGATAATGTGCTAAGATCTGATATTACTAAAGCGACTACTAGACTTGAAATATTCCCTTGTGCAAAAGTCATTCGCTAGATTCTGTCGAGGGTAGACCCAACAGGAATGTTAATGAATGATGTGGAAAATAAAGCATTTGCATCCTTTACTCCAGAATTTTTAGTAGCAGCTTACAGTCTGCTTGAAAGGGAGGTTAGTTTGACAATAGAACGGGTAAAGGGATTGAAGTTTGATTACACTACCAAGGCTAGGATGATGATGATTGATGGGAATTTTTTTAGAAACAAGCAGTCAAGAGAATATGAGACAACTCACTTAAAAACCCCATACATATTGATAGTGTTGTTGTTGAATAATATTTATGGCAGAGCCAATGGGAGGTTCTACAAATTTGGATGGATTGCATAGATATACCGCATATATATGAAAGGAACAGTTTTCAACTGGGCCGACATTATAGCCAAGAATATCTCTACCACTATCAAAGCAGCCCAGGAAAGTCTGCACCTTAGAAAATCTGAATTTTAAATGCCTTCCTTTCTCGTAGATTGCATACTATATCGACATCGGTTTGAAGGACTAAAAGGTACATGGAAGGAAGGAAATGCCCCCATATATACCGCCTATCAGATGTTGGGGTCTCACAAGTATCATAATCATTATCAAGTGATCTTTGAGGAGTTCTTGATGCCCTTGTACAAGTTGATCTTTCTGGAATAATGCCCATGCTTATCTGAAGGAGCTTTAGATTCTATTAGAGAATATGGAGACTATTTTTGCATAGAAGAAGGCACGCATTTAAGGATGTATGGGGGAACGAAAGCTCCCTTATTACTACCTAAATACGCAACAGATTATATAGCCCACAAAGAAGTTGTCAGGAATCTCTTTCTGAATGGATTCAGGAGCCACTTGTTCGATTTGAAGAAGGTTGTTTTCCCACCCTTACCCTTCTGTGTGGGTAGTTACAAGTTTACCAAGGTGAAGAACGCCCCTGAATTTGTCAAGGAGCTTGAAAATTTCCATTTTGGGGAAAAGGAATTTCATCGAAATGACTCCTAAGGAAAGGTTGATGCCTATAAGGCAGCACTCAAAGTAAATTTTGAGTATACTGATTATGTAGACAAAGAAGAAGAGAGGTACATGAACATTTATAGCTTGACCGCTGTGAACAAGTAGCTGAAGCTGAAGACAATATTAGTTGGAGATAAAATCAGTGGAAGCAACACTCTAGAATCAAAGAGTCAAGAAGAGGAAGCTGCTAAGAAAGCAAAAGAAGAGACTGCTTGAAGAATGGTAGAAGGGGCCAGAAATCTCTTAGTTGAGGAAAAGAAATGAGAACAAGAAGAAGAAGCTGCCAAGGAAGAAAAGAAAAAGAAGGAGGAGGCCATCCAAGTTAAGATTGATGAGCTAGAAAAGGCCATAGCTCAAGAAGCTTTGAATCCAAGACTAGAAGGAAAAGACCTAGAAGACTGTACTGAAGAACGAAGTAAGAAAAATTAAGAAGATCTAGGCGATGAAGACCAAGAGCAGAGTCCTGCCCGAGATAACCTAGGAGACCCTACATCCACCTCAGGAACCATACTTACAGGAGGCCATCTTCCCATAGTTGAAATGGGACTAGTACCATTTAATCCCTCTAAAGAATATGATGTGTCTTGTCTAGAGGACGTGTAGTTCGATCACAAAATGAAGTCAATCGTTTGGAGAACAGAAAAGAGGTTGAAAATGGGAGACCATCCCCTGGTCACCACAATCACAGAGAGAACAGTTGTGAAAAATGTCGAAGATAATCCAAAGCTGAAGCAAATATTTATTCGCTTGTATAGTAATATTTACCAAAAGATCTGGAATATTAAATAAGCCATAATAAATTATAAATTGATGATATGAATTTGATATGATTGAATTACAATGGTTGGACTTATATATGTCCATTCGTGACTTTTCAACCTATGGACATGACTCTTTGATAATTATTAATTATTAATTAATAATTATCTCATAATATTATTTTTAATATTTATATATTTTATGTTCGTTACATTGCCTTCCCCTTAAGGGAATCTTTGTCCTCAAAGATGTATTTGACATTTATGTCTGATTTATCTTATCATCTCAGAATTCTTTGTCCTCAAGTCAATCTTGGAAAATACCTTTGCTCCTCTCATTTGATCAAAGAGGTCATCAATCCTAGGCAAAAGATATTTATTCTTCACGGTAACCTTGTTCAGCTCTATGTAATCAATACACAACCTAAGTATACCATCTTTCTTCTTTACAAACAGAACTGGTGCTCCCCAAGGAGACACACTTGGCCTGATATACTTCTTTTCCAACAACTCTTGCAGCTGCATCTTCAACTCTAGCATCTCTGGTGTACTCATCCTGTAGGGTGTCTTGGACACTGGTGCTACTCCTGGCACAAGTTCAATTGTGAAATCAATGTCCCTCTTTGGAGGAAACCCTGGAATCTCGTCAAGAAACACATCCTTGATTTCCTGTAACACCTGATAATCCTCCAACCTAGGAGTGTCATCCCCTATTGCCTCCAAAATATGAACTGCATACAACTGGAAACCTTTCCTACATAACTTCTTCAACTGCATTGCTGAAACTTGCCTTACTAAAATCACCTTTGGAATACATTTCACCACTACTGGGTTCCCTTCTTCATCCATGCATTCAAAAGTGTTATTATAACAGTCAAGCTTTACCTTGTGAGCTTCTAACCAATCCATTCCAATGAGAACATCATAGGAACCAATTGGTAGAACATTCAAATCTACACAAGTGACCAATCCATTCATGACCAATGGACATCTCTCTACCACTTCACTAACCTTTCTCTTAGTTCCAGTGGCTAATTGAACTAACCAAGATTTTCTATGCTTTACTTTCTTAAAAGCACAAATCTCTACTACTCTAGTGGTAATACGAATTACGGATTCCACAAGAGAATTGTCGCATATCATCTCCTGTGGTCCATCCTAGATCTATTTTTATCGGAGCTTTGAGATCTTTTTGTGGAACGATCTGTCTTGATTGTTGCTTAGTATGTCGATATTTTCGCATATCCACACAAGTCTTCTGTGAATATTCATTTTCACCCTGTCGTTGGTCAAAATGACGATTATAATTAGGATGTCTGTAAGGTATAGGTTTCGTTTGTTCTTCTTTCCTTTGGACTGTGACGGGAACTGTCTTCACTTCTTAGATTTTGGATGCATTTTCCTGGATTGTGCTTCTTGGTTCTCTAGTAGATTGTTCATGAATTGGAATCCTTTCGATTCTTTTCTCTTGCGATTTTTTTTCAATTTCTAGCTCCTTGATTTGGTTATGTAGTTCCTAATTACTATTAATTAAACACTGGTTTTCTTCTTGCTTTTCTAGTAATTTTCCTTCGAGGTCTTCACCGGATTGTTCCCTCTTGCTGTTGTTTTTCAATTTTTTGATTTTTGTAATCAGGGTTTTGTTGTGATTTCTTAATCTGAAAATTTCTTCAGAATTGTTGGATATTATTTTATTACTCTTTGCGATCTCTAGCTTGTATTCTTTTTTTGAGTCGCTATTTTGTTGTTGAAGAACTTTTATCTGTTGTCGATACTGGTCGACCACTGATTCTTGATCTGTTAATTTCTGTTGTATGTGCGTCAGTTCTTCATCCTTGTTGTTAATGATTTTGTTCAAGCGGATTGTTTCTACTTCGTAATCACTTATTTCTTTCTTTATACCTTGATTTGTTAGTCTCTGATTGAAATCACTTTCGTCTTTTAATTTCTTAATTTGGGCATACAATTTTTCTATATGATTGTTCTGGTCAGAAATTAATTGTTCCTTGCGCTCTTTTTCCATATGATGTAATTTAATCAATATTTCCGATTTCGTATTTGTGTGTCGTAATTCTTCATTCTCTCTTCGATAGCGCTTTAATTTGGCTTCTAATTTCTCTATTTGTGCTTGCAAACCAGCTTCCATGGTCTCTGATTTCTTGGACAATAAATGGTCGTCTAGACTATAGATTTTTACTTCGATTTTCTTCCACTTGTTTTCTTTGTATTAGGTTAAATAACCCTTTTTTTTCGCCACAACAATAATTTTTTTTTTAATAAAATAATAATTATTATTACTATTATATATTTTTTTCTTGGACTTTTTCCTTCAAAGATAATAATAATAATTTTTATTTTTTATAATAATAAAATGGTTATTTTATTATTTATATAATAAAACAATTTGAGAATATTATTTTTTTGTTTTGTTTTTTTGAAATATTATATAAATATAATATATATATTATATTATAATGCTTTTCTTTTTTCGTTGTGTTTTGTGCAGGTCGTGGGGAGTGACAGCGTGAGGCTAGCAGGAGTGGCGAATGGAGGATGTGGTGAAGGGTAGGGTGTGGCGGATGGGCAGGGATGGTTTGGATGGAGTGGCAGCCGATGGTGGAGGAGCACATAGGAGGCGCGAGGGCAGCATCGTGGAGATGGGGTGGCGGTGGTGGGAGTAGAATGGAGTGAAGGCAGCGCGAGAGGAAGGCAGTGTGTGATTGGAGGATGGAGAGTGGTGCAGACGGGGATTAGGAGGTAGGGGTGTGGAGAGGGCGCATCAGCTGGAGGGCGTGTGAGCAAGGCGAGGGAGCTGTGCACGGCTACGTAGGAGGGAGAGCGTGTGAGCAAGGCGAGCAACGGAAGGGAGAGCGACAGGAGGGTGGAAGATGGAAGGCAGCGTTGGGAGGCTGAACACAGATAGTTGAAGGGGGATGATTGGGACGTGGAGAGAAAGTGAGCGAGGCGGAACAAGGGATGGGAGAGGACGTGGCTGCGACGGCGTGGTGTGGCAATGTGTGGAGTGAGAGAGGAGCGCATAGATGGAGGTCCAGTGGTTGGAGGAGAATGGGCAGCACAGTTAGTGGGTTGAAGGAGATGTGAGGAGCAGCAGGGTGAATTTGATGGCAGCGAGATGGCAGCTAATTTTTTGTTTTTTGTTTTTTTGTTTTTTATAATATATATAAATTTTAAGGGTAGGAAAAAGGTCAAGGACCTATGACTCAGGGAAACCCTGTATTTTTTTCAAACAAGGTCTGAATTTGTTGACCACAGGTCAGATCGAGTAACAAAAGCTCTGATACCACTGAAGCAAATATTTATTCGCTTGTATAGTAATATTTACCAAAAGATCTGGAATATTAAATAAGCCATAATAAATTATAAATTGATGATATGAATTTGATATGATTGAATTACAATGGTTGGACTTATATATGTCCATTCGTGACTTTTCAACCTATGGACATGACTCTTTGATAATTATTAATTATTAATTAATAATTATCTCATAATATTATTTTTAATATTTATATATTTTATGTTCGTTACACAAGCAAATGGCTTCCATGGGCATTGCATATGCGTATGTTAATGCTCACAATATTTACAAACTCACAGAGACCCTTGAGCAGTTCAAGGGCAAAATGGCCGAGATGAAAGTTGTTTTGAAGAAAGAGGAAAGAGTCGGCAGAGAATCCGAGAGAAATTATGAAGATACTCTCCCAAACTATGAAAAGATGCAGCAAGATTACCAAGCTCTGGGAGAAGAACGTGACACTTTGAAGCAGTCCAACATGAACCTAATTAAAGAAAAAGGGGAGTTGGAAAATAAGATTACAGAGCTAGAAGCAAAAAATGCTGTAATTGATCAGAGAGCAAAGCAATATGAAGACCAAGAAGCAGGATTAGAAGCTCAAAGAGGTTATTTGGAGGTGTTGTTAAAGGAAACAAATGAACAAAAGGTAGATATTGCACCTTTCAAAAAGCAGGCACTCTTTCTCAGGGAAAATATTTATCAAATGCATATTCATATCATAGAGGAGGTTTTGAAGGTCAGGAAAATAGAAGCCCAACTAAATGAAATCTCAGTCATAGCTTCTCAATTCAAAGACAAGACTCATAATTTCATGGAAATCATTAAAGGAAGATTAGCATGGTTGGAAACAACCAAGGAGCCCCCAGCAAATGCACCAGGAAAGATTCGGAGAGAATGCATCTTGAATACAAATTGATAGGTTTTGGTAATAAAGCTGCTAATAAGTTGTTAGAGGAAGTCCAGAAAACTAAGGTACAGTGCATGGAGTTTTGTGAGAAAGTATTGGAAACTCACAACAGGTGCCAAATATCATTAAAGAAAAGGTTAGATGAACTTCCTGCACATCAAGAACATTTGAAACAATTACATGATATATTGCAGGAAGATGAGTTGGGATTATAGATGATTAAAAGCTTGGACCACAAGGTGCTTAAAAGTATAATTGCTCAAGCAACAGTAAACAGTTGTCGTGTGGAAGATCAACTCCGATTACTTCCAGCTAGAATGAATAACATAAAGGTTCAGGTTGCCAAGCACGAAGTTACTATCAGATTTTTGGAGCCATCCGACTTTGAGAAAATAGTTACGGATGCTATGGGATGGAAGCAATTTATTTATGAGTTAGCCGGGTCCACTTGAAGTGTTTTGTCTTATTGACACATGGGATACCTATTTTGTAATATTTATATTTTTGTCTTAATTATCGAGCACACTAGATGACAAATCCTTTTGTAACCGAATGATAAAAGGAAGCCCAAAGGGCAGGGAGATCAAAGGTCATTTGGAAATGTATAAGTATAGGTAAAATAGAATGATAAAGGACTTTTCTAGCTTGCTTATGTGAAACACTTATTGCAAGAGGAACTATTTTTTATTATAATAAAGAGGATAGAATTTCTGCTAGAGAAGGAGTTGTTGAGTTTCAAATGCATTTTGTGTGGATGGCTAGATAGAACTATTTCTGTGTTGGTTGGCTATTTAATTAGTGAGATCATTCTAACTCGGAACTATTTCTTAGTAGTGAATGACTTCATTTCCTTGTTTTGAATCTTGTGCAACAAATCAGTGATGAAAGTTTAAATAAACAATGAGCTATCTCTATGTTGATCTTTCTGTTATTTTCTATGTATAATGAATTATATCAGCTATCTGTAAGATTCTATATGTGTGGAATATAGTACATTACTCACAAGAATTACCATCATGCTCCTTAGGGATAGGTTTAGTTTAGCTATTATTTGATTTTTGTGATTCGGGAACAAAGGAGATAAGACGAGAGGTAAGAACCTATGCATCACATTGTGAACCCTTTTCTTCCTAATCAAGATGCATTTAATTTTAGGCAATTGCATATCATTATAAAACATAAAATAAAATACACATAAATGGTGGATCGGGCCGCAACCGGTAAAACAGATTTAAACCGTTACTTAAATCTACGGTAGCTGGACCGTTAACCAGACGGATTCCCCATACCAAACAATAAGCGAACTAATTGGGAGTGATTATTGTTGAGAATCCCTACTGTCGATACCTGGGATTTTCCAGGCCTCAATAGTTTTGGCGCTAGAAGGAGGGCCTCCAGTGCATGGATGGCCGAGGAAAGCTATTTCCTCGAAAACATTCTACCAGTAATAGTTTGGAAGCTAATTTTCCCAAGAGACCAAGCCCTGAAGGAAAAGTTAAACCTGATTCAAACGACACAGATTATTTCTATCCTGTCTCTAAAGAAGTAGTAGATCATTTGAGAATAATCACAAGATCGTATGCAAAGAAGCTAGGAGGATTGCCAAATATTCCTGCCCTACCTAGAAGACAAGTTCACAAGAAAGAATTCCCTTACCTAGAGGATTCTCTGCTGGTCAGATATTTTGAAGAGTTGGTAGATTTAACCTTGCAAGAGATTGATCAATCCCTTGACCATTTGGGACCTAATTCACCTGTTCGAACTCCTTTCCAATCTCCACCTCAGTATCCTAAACCGATCATGGCTGGAAATGTACCTCCAAACCCTAATGCAAATCAGACCAATCCATGTGCACCAGCTTGGAGGGAAAGAACACCATTAAACTTAGCTCCTCCAGTGCATGCTTTGCTGCAGAACTATGAAAAGGCGTTGCCTAGATTTGACCCAGGGGAAGGCACATCTGTGGACGATCATCTACAGAGTTTTTTCCTGGTTTTGGAAGCACTGGCAGTTGAACATGAGGATGTAGTTTGTAGACTGTTTCCTCATACTCTCAAAGGAAAAAGCAGTGTCTTGGTATTTTGGTTTACAAGCCAATTCAATCACTGATTGGGACACTTTTGAAAGAATGTTTAAAAGCAATTTTTGTAGCCAAGGACCACTGTCGCTTTGATGAAAGAGATGTTAGCTCTGAATAAGGAAAAGAAAGAAAAAGTGCAGGACTTTACCCATAGGTTTTCTGCTCACTTTAAAAATTTCAGCGCAGCCATAAAACCCACCGAAGAAACTTTAATAGAATATTACACATTAGCTCTTGGCCCCGAAATGGCCATGTTTGCTAAAAGATCAGTTAAAGCCACCTTGGTTGCAACATATGAAGAGGATGAGAAGATAGAGGTTGAGATAGAAATTGTAAACAAATATCTGGTGGAGCTAGAAGAAAAGACCTTCAATAACAAGAAACCTATGTTATTAGCCAAACCTAAGGACGAAAGATCACATGAATTGGAGGGAGTAGTCAAGATGGTCTAAAAGTTATCTAATAAGATTGTTGACATGGAAAAAGAAAGGGAAACCAAGAAGCAATTCAAGCCCTATTATAAGAGAAAAGACGAAAGTGGTACTTCACAACCTCCTACCAATAATCCTTTTGTCATGAATCTCACTGAGGTTGGGATGGATAACTTATGCACTTTCCATCAACAGCCTCATTCTGGAAAAAAATTGCCCACAATGGATTAATTTTATAACTTTAGTTATGAATCAGTTACTTGATTCTAAGTTAACTGAACCTATGGATGAGTAAGAAAAAATGCACGAATTAGAGGAAGCACCAGAAGAAACTATTATGGTTTTGTGGGATTCTGCACCTATGCTTGGTTTGGAAGAAGAAGAACCTAATGAAGAGATACAATTGTCGGATGTTAATGTCACAACCAGGAGTAAGGGTCCAATAATTGAAGATAACACACTGTTGACCAAGATTAAAAGAATTCAAGAAAACTTGAAGAATGTCAGAAGTACCACTCAGACCCAAATCATACCTGATTTGATCATAATGAGGTAGGATATTCCAACGATTGGTAATCTTGTAAAGGAGGCTGAAAGAAAAGTAGAAGGTGTCAAGAAAAACTCAACAGACTATGAGATGGAGTATGATATAATAGAAGACATCAAGAAGACCAAGGATAATATTTCATTATTTGAGATGTGTAGCTTACCCCAGCAAAAGAAGAAACTTTTGGAAGCATTAAACCCACCAACCAGCAAGCCCTAAGAAAACATTCAATCGAAAGAAGAAATCAGCGAAGCTAGTATTGGTGGGAAGTCCAAATGCAGAAGTTTACCTTTTCTGCTCACGTTTGAAATTTTCAATCATAATGTGCACAACTGTTTGGTTGATTCAGGAGCATATGCTAATGTTATGCCTTTGTCAATGTGTAAAAGGATAAATGGCCAACTGAAGCCATCTGATGGAAAGATAATACAGTTAGATAGAACAACTGTGAAAGTGGTAGGAGATATGGAAGACATGCTGATACGTTTATTCGCAGATGAGGGAGTGTGTTAGTTCATAGACATCATGGTGGCTGACATACCAGAATCTTATGGATTAATCTTGAGCCGAGACTGGTCTATGAAACTAGATGGATATTTTGCAACTAATTGGTCTCATTTATGGTTACCTTATCAAGGATGCCAAAATCAGATTAAAGTAATGAGAGAGTCACATATGAGACACAATGTGACTCAATTAGAAGGGAAGAATGAGCCGGTAAATTGTTCGCAACCTGTGTTGGGAAATTATCTCATTGAGCTAGAACCAGGAAATTACCTAGTTGAAGAAGTAGTTAATGGATCAGATACATAGCCAGATCTCCTTCGGTTGGTCATTCGTAGTCAAATATTGTCAACCATGGTCAACCAAAGTGAACTAAAGTCAACCAAATTCAACCATTGTAAAAAAATCAACCATAGTCAACCATGGTTGATCAAAGTGAATCATTCCTAACCACTATCAGCCATGAACATCTAAAGTTAATCGTGGTAAGGCATAGTCAATTGTGGTGAACCTAAGACATCCATGCTCAACCATACTTAACCATGGTCAATCATACTCTACAATGGTCAAACAACCCTAACCAACCCACAATAATCAACGATGGTCAACCATAATGAACCTTAATCCACCAAAGTAATCCATAATCAACCATGGTAAACCATAATCAACCATGGTTAGCCTTAATCAACCATAATCAAACATAATCAACCATGCTCAACCATAGTTAGCCACTATTAACCAATTAGGGACAACCATGCTTGACCATGCTTGACCATGCTTAACCATGAACAACCATCGTCAACCATAGAAATCCAAAATCAACCATGGTTAACCATAGTTAAGCATGGTCATCCATAGTCATCCATGGTTAACCATCATCCACAATGAATATCCAAAGTCAACCCCACATAACCATAGGCAAGCATGATCAATCATGGTTGCCTACAGTCAGACATGGTAAACAAAAGACGAGAATATCCAAGGTCAACTATATCCAATATCGTCAACCATTATTAAACGTGAACATTCAAAGTCAACCATGGTAAATCGTAATTAGATATGGTCACCCATAGTCAAGTGTGGTCAACAAAAGTTAACCATTCTATACTAAAATTAGCCAACGTCAACCAAAGTCAACCATGAACATCCTAAGTCAACCCTGGTTAACCATAGTCAACCATAGGAAACCACAAACAACCACAGTCAACTATGAACAACCATACTCATCCATAAATAACCGTAATCATTCATAGTCATCCATGGACAATGATGGTTAACCATAGTAAACCATGAACAACCATGGTTAACTATAGTCAACCATGGTAAACCAACATTGACCATAGTTAACCATGAACAACCATAGGCAATAATGTTCAATCATGATTAACCACAGTCAACCATGGTTAGTTATGAATAACCATGGCCGACCATGGACAATCATAATCAACCATGAACAACCATGGTTAACCATAATAAACCATATACAACTAGGGTCAACCATCTCCAACCATTGTGAACAAACTATAGCCAACCATAGTTAACAATATTCAACTAGGGTTAATCATTGTCAACCATGGCCAACCATATTAGCCCATTTTCAAACGCAGTTAACTATAGTCAACCATAATCAACCGTAGTCAACCATAATTAACAAACTATGATCAACCATAGTCAACCATGGTTAACCGTATCCAACCATGGTTAACAAACAAGGATCATTCATAGTCAACCATATCCAACCATTAACAACCATGGTAAACCATAAGCAACCACATTCAACCATACTTATCGATGACCATCCATAAGCATCCATGAACATCCATAAGCATCCATGAACAATCATTATTAACAATGACCAACTATGGTCAACCATACTTAATCATGAACAACCATGCTCAACCAAAGTCTACCATAGTCAAGCATGGTCAACTATAGTCAACCAAATATAATTATATTCAACCATCTCAACCTTCGTCAGGCATGGTCAACCATAGCAAAATATTGTTGACCATAGTCAACCATAAACAAATATTGTCAACCATGGTCAACTAAACTCAACCATGATCAAACAAAGTCAACCCAATTCAAAAATGGAAAACTAAATTCGATTGTGGTCAACCAAATCCAACCATGGTCAACCCTTATGAACCATAGTCAACCACGGATGATCATAGTGAACTGTGCTTAACCACCATTAACCATGAACATCCAAAATTAACCATGGCCAACCATATTCAACCATGGTCAACCAACCATAATCAACCATTGATAACAATAATCAACCATTGATAACAATAATCAACCATAATCAACCTTAGTCAACCATAATCAACCATGGTCAACCCTAATTAACCATGGTCAACCATAGTTAAGCATGGTCAACAAAAGTTAGCCATCTTATAAGAAAAGTAACCAAAGTCAACCATGGTCAACAATGGTCAACGATGCTCAATTATGAACATCCAAAGTCAACCTTGGTAAACCATAGTCAATCATGGTCATCCACATCCAAATATGGTCAACCATAGTCAAACATGGTAAACTATGAAAAACCATCATCAACTATAGTCAACCATGAAAAACTACAGGAAACTAACTAGTGTCATCCATGGTCTACCATAATAACCATATTCAAACATGGTCAACCAACTAGGATCAACCATAGTCAACCATGAACAACCGTAGGAAACCATGAATAACCACTGTTAACTCTGAATAACCATGCTCATCCATGAATAACAATAATCAATCATAGTCATCCATGGATAACCATAGTTAACCATAGTAAGCCATAAACAACCATGGTCACTAATAGTTAACCATTACTGACCATGGTTAACCAACATTCACCATTGTCAACCGTAGGTAACCATGGTCAACTATGAATAACCATGGGCAACCATGGACAACCATAATCAACCATGAACAATCATGGTTAATGAATTAGAATCAACTATAGTAAACCATATTCAACTAGGGTCAACCATTACCAACCATGGTGAACAAACTACGGTCAACCATAGTTAACCATATTCAACTACAATCCATTGTCAATCATGGCCGGCCATAGTAAACCATGGCCAAACATAGTCAACAACAATCCACCATAATCATTCATAGTCAACCATGGTTAACCTGCTAGGATCAACCATAGTCAACCATGGTCAACCATAGCAAACCATGAACAACCACGATAAACCATAAACAACCATAGTAAGCCATGGTCATCCATGAATAACCATAACTAACTATAATCAACCATGGATAGTAATTATCAACCATGAATAACCATGCTCAACCATAGTCAACAATGAAAAACCATGGTCAACCAAAGTCTAACATAGTTAAGCATGTTCGACCATGGTCAACCATGGTAAATCAAAGTCAATCATGGCAAAGTCAACTATTGTCAACCATGGTTAACTATGGACAACCACTGTAAACTATTGTGAATCATGAATAACCATGGTCAACCATTGTCAACTAAGGTTAACCATGGTCAACAATAATTAACTATGGTCACCTAAAGTCAACCATGGTCAATGAAAGTCAATTGAATTTATCCATTGTAAAAAATTCTAACATTGTCAACTAAATAGGATCAACCATGGTTAACCACAGACAACCATGATGAAGCAGTTAAAAGCTTCTTTAACGTTCGTAAATTCTCTAAAATGCCCACAGGTAATCTGAATCCCACATGTTGGTAAGTAGTAATAAATATTGAATAAGATAAGATGATGAATTACATATGAGGGTCTGTTATTTATATTTTGGTGAAATACCCTTTCATTAATAGTCATGTCTTTTCATAAAGACATTATTAATTATTATTATTTATTATATATATATATGTTTATTATTATTATTATTATTATTATTATTTTATTATTGTTTGTTGTTATTATTTAAGTTTGTTACATTGCCACTCCCTTAGAAAGGCTTTGTCCTCAAAGCCTTATAATGTTTCTGCATCATCTTGTGTGCTGTCACAGCTGATGACACGTGTCGATATGAAATACTAAGAGTTGAGCACAACTTTTGATATGTGGATGAATCAATCCATCCCAAATTGATTTGTTGTGGAGTGTTGGCATTCCGTACTGATCTATCGTTAGGAGATTTGATCACATTGATACCGCTATCTTTTGACATTTCCCACTTTTTAGAATATCTGTTTTTATGGTTGGGGTGTCGATATGGAATTTTCGCAATGTCATTGTCTTTTATGAGTGCCATTTTTTTAGCATTGATGTGAGTAGGAAGTTGTGTTTTCGTCTCTTGAGGTTTTAAAGCTTCGTTCTGTATCTTTTCTAACTGCATGTTATCATTTTGAAACTTCTTAATCACTTCTACATGTGATTTTCTGTCATCTTCAGACTTCTTAAGTTGTTCCTTAAGATCTTCATTATGCCTTCTGATACAACGATTTTCTTCCTATTTGTCTAGAAGTTTTACTTCAATGTCTTCCGTAGATTGTTCTGTCTTCCGACTACTTTTCAACTTCTTAATTTTTGTGACTAGTGTCTTGTTATGATTACCTAATCTGAAAATTTCTTCGGAATGGCTTGATAAAATCTTGTTGACTTTTGTCAGTTCTAACTTATGTGTCTTCTTATTGTCATCATACTGCTGCTGGAGTTTTTCCTTTTGTTGTTTATGAAGATGTAACTCTGCTCCTTGATTTTCTAACCTCATCTGGACTTGCGCCAATTCAGCATCTTTTTCCATGATGAGTTTGTTTAGATGCTTTATTTCTTCTTCTAATTCATTATCGCATCCATATGATGATTTGTTGTCATTTTTTAACTTTTTGATCTGGTCTTCTAGGTTTTGATTATGAATTTTTAAACATGATATTTCATTATCCTGATTAGACAACATTTTTTTGTTATCTCTTATGGTTCGTTCTAGCTGTCGATTTTGATTCCATAAGCAGATATTCTCATCATCTTTCCACTCTTTCAACCACTTTTTTGTCTCAACCTTAGCTTGTAG
>LPNX010772199.1:1909-33168 GCA_001517045.1 Pseudotsuga menziesii | reverse complement strand
AATAAGATAAGATGATGAATTACATATGAGGGTCTGTTATTTATATTTTGGTGAAATACCCTTTCATTAATAGTCATGTCTTTTCGTAAAGACATTATTAATTAATATTATTTATTATATATATATATGTGTTTATTATTATTATTATTATTATTATTATTATTTTATTATTGTTTGTTGTTATTATTTAAGTTTGTTACACATGAACAACCATAGTAAACCATAAACAACCACAATCAACCATGATTATTCATAAACATCCATAATCAACCACAATTGACTATGAACAATGGTTTTCAACCATGAACCACCATGGAAAACCATAGTTTTTACCATGAATAACCATGGTCAACCAAACTCTACCATATTTAAGCATGGTCAACCAGAGTTAACCAAAGTCAACTATAGTTAACCATGGTTAACCGTATTCTGCCATCACCAACCATGAACATCCAAACTCAACCATGGTTAACCAAGGTCACCAATGGTCAACCATAGTCAAGCAAAGTTAACCATAATCAAATATGGTCAACCATGGTCAAATAAAGTCAACCATGTTGAACCATTTAAAAAAATTCAACCATGGACAAAAAAATTGACTATGGTCAATCAAAGTCAACTATTGACACAAAATTCAACCATGGTTAACCATAATAAACCATAGTCAACTATGTTTGATCATAATGAATGGTGGTTAACCACCATTAACCATGAAAATCCTAAGTTAATCATGCTCATGCATAGTCAATGATTACTTAACCAAAGTCAACCATGCTCAACCATAGTCAAGCATGGTCAACCATAATCTACCATGGTTAACCAACTTTAATCCACCTATCATAAACAACCATAATGAACCATAATCAATCTTAGTCAACCATAGTCAACCATAATCAACCATGGTCAGCCTCAATCAACCATGGTGAACCATAATTAACTATAATCAATCATGTTAAACCATAGTTAAGTACGATAAACCATATAGGGTCAACCATGGTTAACCATGAACAACCATCATCAACTATGAAAATCCAAAGTCAACCATGATCGACCATGTTTGACCATAGTTGGCCATGGCCAACCATCATCAATAATGAACATCTAATCTCAACCTTACTCAACCATAGTCAACCATGGTCTACCAAAGCTAACCATTGTCAACCATAGTAAGCATGATCAACCATGGTTGCTTACAGTCAAACTTGGTCATGAATATTCAACCATGGAATACCAAATTCAACTATAGCCAACATGGTCAACCATGGTAAACTGTAGTCAACCATTGTTAAACGGGAGTTTCGAAGTCAACCATGGTTAACCATTATTACGCATGGTCAACAAAACTTAACCATTCTACACCAAAATCAACCAAATCCAACAAAAGTCAACCATGGTTAACCATGAACATCTAAAATCAACCTTGATCAACCATGGTCAACTATGGTCAACCATAGTAAACTATGTTCAACTAAAGTTAACCATGGTCAATCAAAGTCAGCCATTACAAAAAGTCAAACATGGTTAACCATGGTGAGCCATAGTCAAGCATGGTCAACCATAAACAACCATAATCAACCATGAACAACCATGGTTAACTAATTAGATTCAACCATAGCAAACCATATTCAACTAGGGTCAACCATAGTTAACCATATTCAACCACGGTCAACCATTGACAACCATAGCCAATCATAGTAAATCATGGTCAAACCTAGTCAACCATAGTCGACCATAATCGTCCATAGTCAACCATGGCAACCAACTAAGTTCAATCATAGTCAATTATGGTCTATATACCATAACAAATCATGAACAACCACAATAAACCATAAACAACCACAACCAACGATGCTCATCCATGAACAACCATAATCAACCATAATCGAACATGAACAACCATGGTCACCATAGTCAACCATGGTCAACCAAAGTCAACTATTGTCAATCACAATTAACCATGAACAACCATAGTAAACTATTGTGAATCATCAACCATGCTCAACCATGGTGAATAATAATAAATATTGATATTAAATAAGCCCACTCAGCTCCATGGGTGTTTCCCTTACCCCAAAAAATGAATGATAATAATAGTAATTAATATTATTAAATAAATATTTATATATGATAAGTAAATTTTAATATTTGTATTAAAAATAATTGTCATTAAAATGAAAATTATTTTTATTAGTATTAATATTAAATCATTTCTATTAATATTAGATATCTTATTTACTAATATTAATAATAATATTATAAATTATTATTATTATTATTATTGTTATTATAAAAATAATAATTAATTTTAGATAATATTAATTTACCATTCCTTTCTTTCGTGTTAGTCGTAAATTAGCAACAACCACATTTTTAAGTGATTGATAATTGCTAATCAACATATATCAACCATTTTTAAATGTGTGGTTATGGTTAATGTACATCGATCAACGAATATTAACCACTTTTAAAAATGTAGCCATAGTTAATATAAATCAATCAATGAATATCAACCACTTTTAAAAGTAGTAGTTACTAATATCTATAATATTCAAACTAGCTATAAATAAAATAAAGATACCACCCAGAAAAAACTATATGTGAAAAAATTGCAAAGCCACATTGTATTTGACAAAATTCAACGATGTGAAACAACACTTTGCTTGCTTAGCAAACTTCAATGAAAGAAACATATATGGAAATGGATTACGTTTGGTGTATTCAGAATAGAATTTGAGCTTGCTTAGCAAACTTCAATGAAAGAAACATATATGGAAATGGATTACGTTTGGTGTATTCAGAATAGAATTTGATTACCAAAATGTTTGTTGGGCAAATTCAATGAAAAAAACTTTACATCCATTACTTTGTGTATTCAGAGATGACATTCGATTTGCAGAATCTCTGTTAGTGGTTATTTTATTTGCTAAATAAAATTTTAAAGGAACACTTATAAAGGAAATTATGAAGAGGCCCCATTTAAGCTTCACTCGTCAAATAACGTATCCTTGTAAATTAAAATATTATTTGTAATATAAATTGTCGCATACACGTTTTCTTCGGCGAGCAATACTCTGCTGCATGCAGAGTATTGTTCGCCGTTTTCTTCACACAACCAACATGTGCGAGAAAGGATTGGAACGGATCCGACGGCGGACAGTGCGACCGCCGTCGCATTAAATACTCTGCTGCATGCAAAGTATTGCTCGCCGTTTTCTTCACACAACCAACATGTGCGAGAAAGGACAAAAATTCTTATTCACATGAAAGAACAAAAACAGGTTAATAATTTGCATGTTTATCATAAAATACATGGCACTAAAGTTATAAGTTATATATTAAAAAGAATCAAAATTAAATTAATAAAGATTATAAATTTTAATTAAGTAAACTAAAATATTAGCATAGGTTTATTTTAAACTTAAGATTTATTAAGTATTTAGAGGGATTCAATTTCTGAGTATTTGATAGATTTCTATTTAAAATAGATTTATGCTAGCTTTTTTAAGTTTATATGTAATTTTTATTTTTGTTGGGTAGGAAAGCACCTCACTTCTCTTGATGCAATAAAATTTAACTATAAAAATGATAACAAAAACACATTAAAACTAGTTAATATTGTGAAGAAACTTAATATCATATTGAATAATATTAATTAAAAAGCATCTCCCTTTGGTATTGTGGATAAAGTTCGTATAATATTAAAGGGTTAGTTTAATATCAATTGGTTAGTTTTTATAATGGAAATAAAAAGGTGAGGCAAAAATGTGGCCAGCGGTAATTAAAGATTATGATGATATTGAAGTTAAAGTTTAAATAGATTTCCTTAATCAATTTTATGGGTATAAAGAAATTATATAGAGAGAAAATGTGTTAGAAGGATTTTTTTTAAAATTTATTTTAAATTTAGGTATGTTAAGAAGGTAATTTATAGAAAATAATAAGTCAAATTATATTATGAAAAATAAGGAAAATTTAAGCTATCTATAAAAGATTATATTATATAAAGATTTTTTTAAATTTAAATATATTAAAAAATAATTTATTGAAAATAATAAACCAAATTATGTCATAAAAAATAAAAAAGATTCTAACTATCTATAAAAGATAACACTATATAAATTTATAACTAACTAATAATAGAGAAGGTGTAAAAAGAACAATTATAAAAGATAACGCTATAAGTTTATAATTAATTAGTGATAAAGAAGGTGTAGAAAGAAAATTAGGAAAAATCCATGTTTTAAAACATTGTTTTTAAAACATTTTTGCTTAAATAACTAAGCAATAATAACAATACAAATTCAATAGAAATTTCAAATTTCAAACATCAAAATATTTTGATGGTTCGCAATTATAGTGTAATTTTCATGTTTTATGAACAAATTGAAAAATGAAAAATGAGTAAAAGCTATGGTAATTACACCAATCGGCGGATCAACCTGTATAGTTCCGATTTATTTTATGGTCATCAATTTGTTCATAACGCATGAACAAATTATCTAGTTACATGGATAGTTGGGACTTTTTTGAGCCGATCAATAAGATTAACGGAGTGCAACAAGTGTACACTTCGGATTCATTTTATGGTAGTTGTATTTTGTTATTCTTAAATGCATCTTGACTAAGGTTTAAGAATCCACTATTTAATTGTTTATAAATCTATAATTCACTCAAAATATCAAATTTTTGTTTTTTATTTTTTTCATATAGGATTTTGTTTTTTTGTTTATTTAAATAGTATTAGTTTTATGTTTATGTTAATTAGTTTAATGTTTATGTTATATCATAAATGGATAATTATAAAGATTTGGCAATTAGTTTAATGTTTAGTCTTTCCATCTCCACAAAACTAAGTGATTCAATGTTTACCAACCACTTAACTTCTTGTTGTGCTAATAGCTTGCAATTTAGTCATTGCATATTAGATATTAGATAATTAGTCGTTGATTATTTCTGATATTTTAAATCTTTATCAATAAAATATTTTAAAAATTAATATATAATATAAAATACAATAGATTATAAATATTTGATACACATTACATTTCCATAGGTCAACGATCTACATTTGATATACTGAATTTGATTTTATATAATCTTTATTATAAGTTTGATATACCATTATTAATTCTCAACCTTAAACATTACATAATTTGATCACACTCAAACTGAAATCTTGTGAATAATTTGTTTCGCATGATTAGTGTCTAACCCAATGTGGAAAACTGCAATGTGAAAGTCTACCCATCTCATTGTTAAAATATATGTGAAGAAAAACTTTCATTGTACTTCATAATATATGTGGAGAAAAAACTTAAGTTGAAATTACTTTTAGTTGTGCTTTCATTGAAGTTTCAATTATATATATATATATATATATAAGCCCGGTGGGATAGCTCAAGTGGTTGAGAGCTGTCTATGCTAGTTGAAGGTCTTGGGGTCAAATCCTCGGGTGGCTATGTAGGGGCCTCACTCGATGTCCCCATTGAGTTAGGCCCTGTAATCAGGGCCGACAGTTTACCTCGGCTACCATCCTAAAAAAATGGGGAAGTACCTAAGGGTTTCTAGAGCGATGTTCCATTATATATATATGTCGTGCTAAATTATTTTTTTTATGGCTTTACAGATAGAGTGACACAGTTACGAGCAAGAGAATATGTCATCTTCCTGATCAATTAACAGATTTATTTAGGAGTTGGAGAGTGCTTGGAGGGGGGAGGACTTTCGGAGAACTGCAAAGGTTGGAGGAACGACGGAAGTATGGAGGATGGCAAAGGGGGAGGCATGCGATCCTCCCCAACGATGTCCTAAACAGGGTTACAGATAAGGGACATCCTAATATCACTAGATGAAGACCAAAACCTGAAAGGAGGAACGATAGAAGGAAAACCAAGGAAATGCATGCCCAAAGCGACCTTAATTCCTTCTATGTAGCTCAGATCGTTGAAGATCAGGGATCGTATTTAGTATATGCAAGATCATGCTCTAATTGGGAAATTTGTGGGAATGCAACCTTCATAGAAATCCCTAGTCTGGTGGATAAACTCTTCCTGGAAACCTAAGGGACATTATGATCTACATTTGGGTTCTAAGGGTTTCTTTACCATATCCTTTTTGAACATGGAATATAGGAACATAATCCTGGATGGTGGTCCCTATTTCTTTTATTTGGTAGGCTTATTCTTAAGACCCTGGAAGGTAAAGTTCTTCCCGAAAAGGAAGATATTAAAGTAGCATCAGTCTGGATTAGGTTGTACTCTCTATCGTGTGAATATCGGGATCCATAAATTTTAGAGGACTTGGGGAATACATTGGGTAAATTCATCAAAATATTAGAACAAACCAAGGCCCAAATATACACAGCATATGTGAGGATCTGTGTCTACATGGATCTCACCAAAGAACTACCAGAAGTTGATAGAATTCCATGGGATGATGAGGATTGGTTGCAAACCCTTGATTATGAACATATCCCATTTCGGTGTCGAAGGTGCCATGAATACGGTCACCTGTTTCGGGAATGCCCCATGAATACTCCAAAGCCAACACTTAGGAAGGAGGAGGAAAAGAATGATCAGGGGTTTACTCAGGTTCCCTTGTGGAAGTGAAGAGGGCAAAAGCAGGATAACTAGGAGGTGAACAAAAAGATATCAATGTACAATAAATTTGGGGCACTTGAAGACCTATCATAGGAAACCCTTCCGCAACATCCAGAAGGAAAGTAGGGGGATCAACCCCACCAGGAGACGACGAAGATTCCTATCAAAATTAGGGATGAGGCTACAAAAGACAAACACCACGACATTATGGATCGAGACACAGGGGATGAAGCAGAGGACATGGACATAGGGGATTTGGATCTGGAAGGAATTGAGCAAGCATGTGTAGATGTTGAAAAAGGATATATCCCGCAAGAGCAAGTGGTATTGTTAAAGGAAGCCATGCTCAAAGCAAGGGCGACAAATCAACTGGGGATTAGTACAGGATTCACAAAGCGAATAAGCAGAAGTACGATGGTCCAAGTAAGAACAAAGGGAGGAAATCAAACAAACAGAGCGTAGCGGAAGCAGGCCTATGACTGGTAGAATCAGGTCAGTATCCTACCACTAAGGAAGCTCTAGGTTTGTAATATGTTTTAATGAAGATCATATCTTGGAATTTTAGAGGCTTAAATAGTTCCCAAAAAACAAAGATCCTAAACAAGAATATAAAGAGGACAAATATGGCCATTGCGTTTCTTCAAGAAACTAAATTCCTTGTGACTCACATCCATGAAATTGGAAAGAAAATATGGAAAGGAAATGAAGGAATAGGCATAGACACAAGAGGTTATGTGGGGGGCCTAGGAATCTTGTGGGACTCCAACAGAGTGAAATTAGAGGGATTCTATGGCAACCAATGCTTCATCTCAAAAGAATTTAAGGAAATTGGGTTCCTTGTAGAGGGAGTGGTAACAAATGTTTATGGGCTCATAACGCATGTGAAAAAAGGAGTTTTATATTGATTCCCTTCAGAAAATCCATGAAGAGACTAAGGGGAGACACTGGGTTTTAGGGGGATATTTCAATCTCATAACCTCTTCAGACAAAAAGAAAGGAGGTAGGTGTCGATTGGAAGAAGAATGTGAGATTTTTAGAGATACTATTGAAGAGTTAAGATTAGTAGACATCACCCCAGGGGAAGGAAGGTTCACATGGAACAATAACAAGAAGGGGGACATACACATAGATTCTCGCATGGATAGATTATTGGTTTCAGAATCACAATGAACTTAGGTAGTGAACTCCACTCAGTAATTCTTGCAAGAGAAGGGTCAGATCACTGGCTAGTAGAATTAATGTGGAGAGGGTTGGGATCACAATTCAAACAAACCTTTAGGTTTGACAATTTTGGCTAGGTCATCTAGATTTCATAGAAAATGTTAAGACATGGTAGGAGGAACTAAGCGTAGGAACCAACCCTAGTATGTACAATGTCCAACAGAAATTAAAAGGGTTGAAAGAAAGGATAAAGAAATGCAACAAGGAGGAGTTTGGAAACATATTTGTCGATAAGAAAATTCTGGAAACCCGACTATTGGATATCCAAACCAAAGGAATGAAAAATGGTTACACAACCAATCTGCAGAAGGATGAAACTAGACTCTGCTCAAAATTTGAGGAGAGGGAAAGGCAAGAGGAAATCCTTTGGCACCAAAAATCAAGGATTATATGGCTAAAAGAGGGGGAAAGAAATACAAAATTCTTCCAGCGGTCAATTATTCAGGATAGATTACATAATAAAATCTTCTCAATTAAAAATTCTAGTGGGGAAATAGGGTAAACAAAGGATGGAATTAAGACAACCTTGAACCATTACTTCAAGGACATAATGATTGAACCAAGACAAGACAGAAGTGGGGACATTGATCAAATAACAAGGCACATCCCTTCCCTCATATCCAAAGAACATAATGAACTACTTATGAATCATATATCACTCATTGAGGTGGAGGAATCAATCTTCCAAATGGAAGAAGGAAAGGCCCCGGGCCCGGATGGATTCACGGTGAAATTCTTTCACCATTTATGGGATATCATTAAGTAGGAGGTATGGAATATCACAGAAGATTCTAGGGTTTCAAGGAATATCCTTCTAGGGTTCAATGCAACCTTCCTCGCTCTCATCCCGAATTGTGAAGGGGTTGATTCCCAAGACAAACTTAGGCCTATAATCCTATGTAATGTAATCTATAAAATAATAACTAAGGTTATTGCGAACAGAATCAAAACCCTCCTACCCTACCTGATCTCTCCAGAACAGTCAGGGTTTGTCGAAGGTCGTCATATAACAGATGATATTATCTTGGTCCATGAAATGCTACATTCTGTAAAAACTAAGAAAATCCCGGGTATGATGGTGAAGCTTGACATAGCCAAAGCCTATGACAAAATTAACTGGCATTTTATGAGGAGAATGATAACAACCTTTAGATTCCATGATGATTGGGTTGAGTGGATAATGAATTTAATTTCCTTGGATTTTTTCTCCATTCTTGTAAATGGAGTGTCGGTGGGTCTCATCAAAGCTCCGAGGGGGATAAGACAAGGTGGAAAATCATTATCCCCTTTCCTCTTCATTCTTATCACAGAAGGGTTGGGAAGGTCAATTTCGGCAATGTGGGATAACAATTATCTAAGAGGGATCATAGTTCACCCAAGGGAGGATGTGCAAAATCACCAATAGTTCGTGGATGATACCATGCTAATGGGTTACCCCTTGATAAAAGAAGCCAGAAAGATCAAAGACTATCTATCCAATTTTGGTAAGACTTCGGGCTTGGAAACCAACGACCAAAAATCCCAAGTATTTTTCTTTAACACCCCTTGTATCTCTAGATGAAATATTTGTCGCATCTTGGGTTTCCATGAGATCTCCCTTCCATCCAAATATCTGGGAATCCCCCTGGTGAATTCAACAGCTAAAAATGGATCATGGTTGGAGTTGTTAGATAGTATGAAAAAATGTTTGGCCAACTGGACCTTGAGGCCCCTTAACTTAGCGATCAGATTGGTCCTGGTAAAATTAGTCTTGCAAACAATGCCAATTTCTCTTTTCTACCTTGGCGTCTCTGAAGGAAATTCTAAGAGATATAAGGAATATGCAGCGAGAATTCTTGTGGAGTGGAGCTAATGAATGGCGGAAATGGGCTATGGTGAAATGGTAAGCGTTATGCACCCCTAAGCACCAAGGGAGTTAGGCCTCCGAGATCCTAAATAGGCGAATTTGGTGAGTGGGGCAAAGTTGTGGTGGAGATGGGTTACCCATAATCATGAACCTTGGGAAAAGTTTTGGCATATTAAGTATGCAGAGGAGTGTGACAAAGGAAATATCATTCAGTTTTCAAAAGATATCCTAGGGTCTCACATATGGAGAAAAACCTAGATGGGAAGGACATTGATCCAAGACAATAACTTATGGGAAGTACGGAACGGATGAAAAGCTCGAGTCTAGGAGGATTCATGACAACAAATGCCTCCTCTAGGTCGTAGAGCAGGAATTGAACATCTCCTTGGAGAATGTAATAACCAATGCATTACAAGGGTCAAGAACATATGGGTAAACCAAGAGGATGACCAGGACTTTCGGGTCTGGGAAGATAGGGAATGTTGGGAACACTGTGGTCCTGGAGAGGAAGTTGATAGAGTGGAAGAAGCCCTCAACAACAGGTGAATTAGAGTGCAATTAGGGGAAGACAAGTTGAGGTGGGGATACCGCCCAAAGGGATTAATCGCCTCATATTTTGTCTATGTCCTGACTAAATTTCAAGCCAGTTATATAAGGAACCAAGCATTTTGATCAAGCTTCCTATATGTTTGTCATCCATTTTGGCTTCATTTATATAAACTTTGAAGACTACTCTATGAAGCATTTGATAAGGTAATTATTATTATTATTTTATCTATTTCATTCAGTTTTAAATAGAATTTCAAAGTTCACATCTAATGAATAATTATTTTGTATATAGAATGTTGTTATTATGTAGATTTCTCACTCACCTGATCTTGCACCTAATCCAACACTAAATCCGACACTCCTGTCAAGATTTCGGGCTCAATTTATGAGAAATCCATGAAGAATCCATAGAAACCGTTCGAAACTCACTTCCCAAACAGGGTGATTTACCTCCAGTGAAGATGGATTTTGAAATTTTTGAACGGATTGGGAGGAATTCACATCTGATTGAGACATATTTTTCCAGATTCTATGCATGGTTGGTTTTCCAAATTAAATCATTTGTTGACCAACACAGAGCTTGGGGAATTCAGTTTTTATCTTCTCCTCTGAGTCTGAATGTATAAATCAAGGTGTGCAAAGGAGCAACGGTTTCCATTATCATTGTATGAGATGTTTGAGACTGTAATTTTGTGAGAAAGAGATGAGCATTATGAGTTTGTAAACAAGATTTGATATTTAATGAAGCTGGTATATTTCTGAGATATTTTATCCGAGTTATCCATTTACAGTGCATGATCCATGTTGGGAAGGGTCCCTCAATTTGGTAACGCCATGGATGTTCATTTATTTGATTAGATTTCATTTTTATTTCTAAATTACATGATTATTTTCAGTTGTAATTTAAATTTATTTATTTTTGCATTGCTTGTGAGTTTCAAGGATTCATTTGTAGATGAACAACATCTGCACCATTTTCAGATAGGTATGCCTATGTATTCATTGCACCAAATTATATTTGCAATAGTCCAACACTGATTCAATCCCAAATTTTTCCTTCTCTACAATTCCACGTTCTGAACCCCCTTTCCCTTCTTTCATTATTCTACATTCTAGCGTTGCATGTCAATACTTGCATGCATGAATTCACTCTATTAAACAACTAGATTAATTTGTTTCACTACTTTCAAACTTTTCATGACTTTAGTTGCATCCATACCTCGTTCTATGAGTTAATATGCAATTCTATTCGATTACAAATCCATTCATGATAATATTTGCTTTAACATAAACTGATAAAATAATAAATAAAGTGCATGGGTGGATTGTTAGTCCAAAGAGATTTTAAAGTTCCTGACATGTGATTCAGAACAAAGAACAAACGAATTGACATTTTCCATTTTACTTCATATTGATATGCATCACTTTTTCTTTTGATTTCAGCACCTTTCTTTCTTCATTTCTTAGGTGAAGCATCTTAAGGATGAACCTTTGAAATGTACTGTTTGCTTTGATTTTTCTATAGTTTATTTTAATTCTTGTACTAGTTTTTGTACCAGTATGCCCTGTTTTAGTACTAGATATATTTTGAGTGAAAATTCAGTTTGGATTGTTTTGATTTGGTTTCCTTGCACTTTAATAACTTCAATTACCAAAGGTTATATTTAAGTCATAACTCGTAAAATATGGCCTCTCCATAAAAGGATTCTTCCCTAGATATTGAGATAGATATCCCCATTTATTTTTTTGTTTATTATAATTGAGTGTGTTTGTCGGCATTGGTTCAAGTTATATTAAACCATATTAGTTTAGATTACTTTGATCCCGCACATATTGTTCTTGCACCTCAAAGATTACGAGCTCCGGCCAATAATTAAGTATCAAAATAGATAGCATATATTTTCCTCGACATTTTTTGGCGCTGTTGTCGGGGAGGTGCTAAAGGGGTTGAAGTCTAGGTAGGTAGATATATATAGGTTTATTTTACATTACACAACATGGGGGAGGGGAAAGAGAAAAGACACAAAGAATAATTCAGTACGATATTTTGATGGGGTAACTGTCTGACACATCCACTTTAGTGGGTTTCCCCAAATTCTTGTTGTTCCTTTATCGCAAGTGTGTTTACTTTTTTCGCATGTTTGATTTATTTTTCTGCAAAAGTGTGTTTTTCTTTCCGCAAGTTTAGGTAGTTTACTTTCCTGCAATTTAATTTTATGCAAGTGTTCTTTTTGCAAGTCTGGGTGTCTTTACCTTCCACAATTTAATTTCATGCAACAATATTTTACTTCATGCAAGAGAAGTGTGTTTGATTTACACAAATATGTTTTTAGCGGTAGGTAGTCTTGATTAGAATCATTTACAACAAATATAAACCTTAAAAAAAATATTGGTATTGCAAGAATCCCAGACACTAATCCTTGTACGATACAGGAACAAAAAAATCGACAAAATGGATTGAGAGGTGACCATTAATTTGGGACAACTTTCTCAAATCCTAGTGATGGTTGGAAGTTCTTTTGATCAAGTAGAACACATCCTGAAAACAATTAATATTTTACCTACCTCTCCTGACATAAAAAATGAACCAAAGTCCCAAGAGAGACAAAAATATATTCCTTACCAAATTGTAGAGGAAATTGAGAAGTTCTCGACATGCCTGACAACAAATACGACATGTATAAGAGAAATCAATAATACAAGAGATGGAGGTTTACACAACATGATGAAGGGAGCTGAGTATCAATACTATATCGAAAGTTGGTTTCAAAAGGTAACCGAGCACAATACCATTCCTTCCTTCAACACCTTCTGATGCAGAAACAAGTAAGTCGGTTCATTTTCTATATCTAGGTAGTCTCTGCAATAACTTTTTCATATGAGGATAGAGGTATATTTTTCATCTTGCTTCGCACTTGGTTACAGTGGAAGAGTTCAACTAATTGAATATAAATTTTTTCTTTCTTCTTAGATAGAATAGGAAAATATGTATATAAATAAAAGTTCTTTTTGAATAAGTTGAAACTAGTAGCTAGAAAAATTAGTTCTTAGGTAGTCTCTTTCCTCATAATTGTAGTATGTCTCTGGTTGATAATTGACTCTCTACTAAAGAAGGTTATGATGATTGGTTTGGATTTTTTGCAGAAATTTTACTTTCAGTTGGATTGGGAGGAAATATTCAAATTTTTAAAGGGAAGTAATCTAATTTCTCTCGGTTATGTTGCTTTGTTGAAAATATAATGTTTTTATCTACATTTCCTATCTTTAAGAACTGCCTTTAAACAACATAATTTTTTTATTTCTTCCTTAAAAAAAAACAAATCTCCCCATGAAGAATGTGTTTTACCATGTTTGGGACTGTCCTTCGTGCTAAGAATCACAATTTAATCATTGAAAAAAAACCTGAAAAGATAATATTTTATATCAAAGACCTTTTATCATAACCAAACATTTTTAGTTTTGGTTGAGAATCTTATTTCTTTTCTTACATAGACCTTTAGAAAATTCATTACAACAATAGTTTATAGTCCTATATTTAAGTTTAAGGGATTAAATAAATTTTAAAAGGTCTACTTCATGAAGTCTAGAGACTGCTAGTACACTTTGATCGGGCTTCCAAGTTGGTTAAGTAAAGTATCTTTAAAAAAGAGTAGCAAGAAAGAACATCAGGTTGTTATCCATGGAAACATCATTATAAATATATGGAAGACGATGAAATTAGGGAGTAGAGACAACTTTAGGTCATTCTCTTTTGGCATGAACTATAATTTCAAGCTATTATACATATGTTACTCATGTTTTAAATTTAAATCTTGAGTTATGTGCTTGACAAACTTAATGTACTCTAGTACCAACCAACTTCCACATACTTTAATATATTTTGAAATAATTATATAGTTACGAGGAAAACCCATCGAGGTACTAAACAGGCTTGCTAGAAGCAGGTCCATGATGAGTAAAATCATAAATAAGGAATTTCGATAAATACAAGCAAACTCGTCGGGGTACTGAACAGGATCGCTGGAAGTGGGGCTATGCCGGGTAAAAGAGATATGATAAACACATTGTTAGGTACACAATTCAACCAAATAAATACCCCAAATGCATATATACATGATTAATCCAATCATTTATTTATTTTCCATTTGAGAATGTTCATAAGATTATCTTAAGACCTTGTTATCCAAATCCTAATATATATAAGGTGTATCATCTTAAAAGTGGGGCCATGATCCTAGAAAATCGATGAACTAGAATGCAAAATTTATCTATATTACTTGAAACATTGTAAATATTGGAAGTTAGGGAAGGATGACCGGTCTTCTATAGGTTTCATTTCATAAAGACTATTGTTATTCTTTCTTTTGAGAAAGAAATATACGGTTTCCTAATCACAAATGTTGTTTACTTTTAAACAAAGTTTGTATCGGATAGGAAATTTGAATCTCTCTCATGGAATGAAAAATTGGAAAAAAAATAATTCTCTTAAACTACTTATACATATTTGTCACCTCTTATGCATTTGTTTTAAAGTATGATTAAGGTATTATAAAACAAAATTTTAACATATTTCTCATTTTCTGATTTGACCAGTCATATCTTTGCTTCTATATTTGGTCTCATGATTTATCTCTATGTGATCAGGTTCAGAAATCAACTAAGAAGTTGTTGACATGCATAAGCACTATGTCCCAATTTGATTCCAATTTCCTTTTATGTCCACAGCCAATAAAAGGAATAGCAGCCCAAAGAATTTGTACAGCCTAAATAATCCAAAAGAGAAGAGTACATTTATAGCTCAACATCCTTATCTTTTCTAGCTGCAACATTATTATTCCACCACAAATATTGGAGCTCGGTTGGTAAACCCATACTTCCTTCTTCAGGATTCTTCGTTGCAATCACATTTCAAATTGAGGGAAGCATCATAGATACTTCACTTGTGGCAACACTATCATCGACTACTCTGTGACATAGGGGAAATACAATGATTCTCATCATTTGTTGATACTCTTGGCAAAATTATGTGCTTATTGTTTTGCATTCTTCATCCAGAGTGTCGGATGGAGTGCCGAATGGAGTGCTAGAACAACCTGTAATCTGTAAAAACAATTTTCCAAATTCTAGAGGTAACTTTTAATACAAAACTCAGGTACAGCCACATGAATCCAATAATCATTTTATTCTGATCTCATGTGCTTACAAGATAAAGAAAATCAAAGTGACAATTACTTGAATTTGATTTTTTTTTAACTATCTAAATAACATAAGAATTACCTTGTATCTTCTTTTCATGCATCATGAATATTATAGTAATCTTGATCATCCAACAACTCTGGGTTAATATCTTTTTGAGATGGAATTATTTTAAGATGTACCAATTATGGATTCAAAAGCTTACCTCTTTTTCCTTCTTTTATCATTATTATTTTTCATTTTTTTCTTTTCACTTCTCATATTATGTTGTTGCTCATGATCCTCAATTTAAAAATATTATTTATATACCACAAGATCTATTATTTTATTTGATTATACATATGTCAAAGGAAAATTTATAGTTGGAATTATCCTATTCATTTTGTACAATTATCATTTTGAACATTGTTCAAATATACGATCTGGATAATGATCTATCTTCATCTATGCAATAAAATTCAATTTAATAGCCATAAAAATCTTATGATATACATCTATATGGAGTTTCCATAATATTTCTATTTGTTATGTGTAATGATTGGTTTTAGGAGAAACAAGTCAAATGTAATCTTTGTAGGTGGAAGGGAAGGAGATTTATCATTCTCGTATATTTTATATCATTTCATCTTAACCCTTCACCATTTCACAGTGTTTTAATGTATTTTCCTATCCACGATCCTTCTAACTCTTTATAACAAATGTGCATACTTGTTCATCAGTATTTAATCCAATTATGTTTTCCTAACACCCTATTTGTACTCAAACCATAAAGTTGGTATGTTTCAAGAATATTCACATGGGAGGATGTGATTTTCATTTCTAAAGCAAGGGATTTTATCTCAAGTAGGACCATGAATCAATTTTGTCATCAATTTTGCTCACTTGCATTGGGACATGCAAGATCTTTGGTGTGGGGGAGATGATGGCCTCCTATTTTAACTATGTCCTGACTAAATTTCAAGTCTAGTTATATAAGGAACCAATCATTTTCATCAAGCTTTCTATATGTTTATCATCCATTTTGGCTTCATTCATATAAACTTTGAAGACTACTCTATGAAGCCTTTGATAAGGTAATTTTTACTATTATTTTATCTATTCCATTCAGTTTTAAACATAATTTTAAAGGTCACATCTAATGAATAATTATTTGGTATATAGAATCTTATTATTATGCATATTTCTCACACACCTGATCCTGCACCTGATCCGGTACTCAATCCGACACTCCTGTCATTAAGCCAGGAAGCATATTTTGGGCTCAATTTATGAGAAATCCTTGAATAGTTCAGATAAACTATTCGAAACCCACTCCCCAAAGAAGGTGATTTACCTCCCTTGAAGACGTATTTTGAAATTTCTCAATGGATTGGGAGGAATTGGCATTTGATTGGGATGGATTTTTCCAGATTCCGTGCATGGCCAGTTTTCCAAATTAACTGATTTGTTGAGCGACATGGAGATTGGGGGATTCGGTTTTGAGCTTCTCCTCCAAGTCTGAATGTATAAATTAAGGTGTGCAGAGGAGAATATGGATCCATTATCATTGTATGAGATGTTTGAGATTATAATTTTGTGAGAAAGAGTTGAGTGTTATGAGTTTGTAAACAAGATTTGATATTTAATGAAGCTGGTATATTTCTGAGATATTTGATCTAAGTTAGCCATTTTCAGTGCACGATCCATGTTGGGAAGGGACCCTCAATTTGGTAACGCCCTGGTTGTTCATTTCTTTGATTAGATTTCTTTTTTATTTCTAACTTGGATGATTATTTTCAGTTGTATTTTAAATTTATTTATTTCTGCATTGCTTGTGAGTTTGGAGGATTCATTTGCAGATTAACAATACAAGTACCATTTTTATATAGATCTGCCTCTGTATTCATTGCACCAGATTATATTTGCAATAGTCCAACACTGATTCAATCTTAAATATTTCTTTCTCTGCAATTCCATGTTCTTAGCCCCCTTTTCGTTCTTTCATTATTCTACATTCTAGCATTGTCTGTCAATACTTGCATGCATAAATTCACTCTATTAAACAACTAGATTCATTTGTTTCACTACTTTCAAACTTTTCATGAATTTAGTTGCATCCATACCTCATGCTATGAGCTAATATGCAAATGTATTCGATTACAACTCCATTCATGATAATATTTTCTTTAACATAAAATGATAAAATAATAAATAAAGTGCTTGGGTGGATTGTTATTACAAAGATATTTTATTCCTGACATGTGATTCAGAACAAAGAACAAACTAATTGACATTTTCCATTTCACTTCATACTGACATGCATCAATTTTTCTTTTGATTTAGCACATTTCTTTCTTCATTTCTTAGGTGAAGCATCTTAAGGACGAATCTTGAAATGTACGGTTTTCTTTGATTTTCCTATAGTTTCTTTTAATTCATTACTAGTTTTTCTACCATTTTCCCCTATTTTAGTACTAGATATATTTGCAATGCAAATTTAGCTTGGATTGTTTTGGTTTGGTTTCCTTGCACTTTAATAACTTCAATTGCCAAAGGTTAGATTTAAGGCCTAACTCATAAGACATGGCCTCTCCATAACGAGATTCTTCCCTAGGTATTGAGATAGACATCCCCATTTATTTTCTTTTTTCATTATAATTGAGTGTGTTTGACGGCATTAGGTCAAGTTATATTAAGCCTTATTAGGTTAGATTACTTTGATCATGCACATACCGTGCTTGCACCTCGAAGCTTACGAGCTCCGGTCGATAATAAAGTGTCAAAATTGATAGCATGTATTTTACTCTAAAAGGCTCATTCACCATGAAGGAGGCCCATGAGTTATGGATAGGGGATTATACCTAACCAATGGATCATAAGTGGCAAAAACTGTGGAATAAAAATTTATGGCCTAAAATATCAATCTTTCGCTGGCTAGTTATGAGAAAACACATTTTAACAGGAGAAAATATTTTAAAAAAAGGAATGTTAGTACCTTATAGGTGTTGTTTGTGCGACCATGAATAAGAAACAATGAGCCATCTCCTAGACGCATGTCTGTTCGCCACCAACATCTAGGATCAAGGTTCCAATAAATTCTGAAGATATGAACGGTTCAGGAAAAAATCGTACCGAACGCTCACATAATGGTCCAACAACCCTTTCCAGAACCCCATTATGAATCATTTATGGCATATTTTTCCTCATTTTGTGCTATGGGAGATCTGGAGGGACTGGAAATCCATGAATTTCCAAGGGAAAGCTTAAACCTCAAGCAAAGTGTGGAATACCATAGAAAACAAGATGCTTGAAATAGTTAAGGTGAAATCCTATGATAGCTCGGACTGGGAGGATACAGAATTAGAATCCAACATTCTGAAGCCTTGGGGGATTTCATCACCCATGTATTTTGGTGGCACACGACAAAGCACGGGAAGAACTGTAACAAGTGTGGAGATATGGACTTCTCCTCCTGTGGAATTCTACAAGCTCAATTTTGATGGCGCATCGAAGGGAAACCCAGGCCCATTCGGGTATGGATGTATCATCTGTGACCATAGAGGAAGCATGTTGGATTTCAATTATGGTTTCATCAATTGGGAAACCAACAATGTGATAGAGATATAAGGCCTATTACAGGGAATAGAAATGGAACAAGAGAACCGATGAACCCCTATCATCGTGGAAGGAGACTCCCATGTGGGAATCCAAATGGCAACGAAAATCCTTCATGGTACCCAAAGTGCAAAGGTGGCACACTCGTGTAGGTTGGAAGGTCAGTTGGAAATACTTAAGGAGATATTAAACTCAAGGATAACAATCCTCTTTAACCACGTAAGGAGACTTGGGAACAAGGTGGAAGATCGATTGGAAAAGCTCGGGACGGAAACCCGCAGAGCAGCTAAAGTCAAGGACTTGAGTGAGGTGATGAATGGGGCAGATAGGGATGATTGTATCAACCTCACGCACCAATATATGTGGAGTAGTCAGGAAACATGGAGGGAAGAACAATGGGAGGGCCTAACTCACTACACGTAAAAGGGATTGTACATACAACTAGAGGCTGAATTCAAATGAAAGATATGCTGGTTTTAAATCCACAAAGAGTCATGGTCAAGGCATCATATTTTCGACTCAAGGTCGTACATGTAGAAATGAATGGAAAAATTGGAAGATCTGGGTGATTGCATGGCATATATTTGCTTCGGACCATGGAGCATGAGCGGAGCATCAGAGAATGTACTACGTTAATCATGGTTTAGAACATGAAGTTACTATTTAGGGATACCGAGGGTGGTGGAAAAAACCACAAAGGTCGTATGCGCACTGTTTCAGCTGATATCGAGAACCAAGGGACTTTGGGGTTTTGGCATATGAAGGAATACTAGTGAAGCAGTACATAAGGAAGTATTGATGGTTGAAAAGGAAAGGGGAAGAGGTCATTCGGTCAAGAAAAAGAATGTGGATGGGTGACCAAGGTTCAGAATAAAGCTCTGTGGGAAGCCTAGATGTTTGAACTAGGCCTCCCCAAGGAAATTCAGTAAAGAATTAATGAAACCGAGCAGTAAATGCGGGATGAATTGGATAAGGACACCCTGTATGAGGAATGTTGCAATGAGGAAGATTGGATCATGGATATAGGACACAACGCATGCAGACTCAGCCTCTACAAGAGAATCGTGGCACTCTTTAGGGTGATGAAGAATCTTATTGGCCTCTCGATGTGGGAGAAAAAGGAGATGGGAGAAGTTGAGGGTCAGTTGGTGTAATGGAGGGCATAGATGGAAAATGACTCAAAGTGGTCGGACAAAAAAATGGACTCTATTTTGCAGGGTTTCGGTATGTCGACTCCTCCATCCCTACCTACCATGGTGAACCAACTGACTCCAGTAGGTATCAATCGACAAGGGCGCATCCCTGATCTCCCATTAATTATGTTATAGTGTTTATGTGTTCTGGTTCGTCATGCAACTATTCGATGTCATGGGTATTAACACCCAAGGTCCCGGTCGGAATGTAGTGTTTGGTCTAAAATGGGACTTATAAGAAAACAAGACAACAATAAATTTTTGTGGGTTGGAATTCAAGAACCAATAGAATTTCAATAAAATGAGTCAACCATAATGATTGACTTGACATATTTGTCATTAAAGAAACTAATTTTTTTCATTCGTATTTTCAACATCTCTCTGTGTTTTTCCTCCAATTTCGAGTGTGAGGACTCATTGGATGTGGAATTAAATTATGCATCCAACGAGTACCCACACTGCATACTTTTGACAGACCTCACTGCCCCAAATCATCATCACATTCTTCAGGCATTTCTTGTTTTTGGGGCAATAAGGTCCGTCAAAAGTATGAAGTGTGGGTATTTGTTGGATGCAGAATTTAATTTCACATCCAACATGTCCTCCCACTCGAAATTTGAGTAAAAACACAGGGAGACATGTTGAAAATACAAATGAAAAAAAATAGTTTTTTCTGTATTCCTCCAAAATTAATAAATATTAATCTATTATTTTATTATTTTTCTTAGGAGGCCCATTTTAGACCTCAAAATTCCTCTAATGTCTAGGATATTTTTCATGTTAATTTGAAATAGCTCCTGAAGTTTTTTACAGACAATTTTGTAATTAGTGCATAATGAAGGTATATCAGTCCCAAGTTTTTACGGAGGTATACTATGTAATACGCCGTTTTGTTCAAGTTAGTTTTTGGACAAAGGGTTGGATAAAGTAGTTATTAACAGGAGCGTGTGTGTGTATCAGAATGTAATAAGATCTTTTATGATATAAATAAAATCTCTTACTTACAAAAAAAGTGACACGGTTACAACATTTATATATTAATGTATCCATACTTCCTAGTTGGAGATTTAGTTGTACAAAAAAACAAGTAACAATAAAGGCAACGATATTACCAAATAATACTAGACTAGAGGCACCTTTAGTAACATATATTTGTTCAAGTGATTTAGTCCACTATAAGTTGTAATATTTCAATGTTTCTAAGTTGCCCATCGAGCTACGGTTAAACCCCAAAACGAAGAGGTTCATGCAGGCTTCGTTTGCATGTTCTATTCGTAGGGTTTGGGGAATAAGGCCATTGTTGCATGGATAAATCCAATATGATACAACAATACATCTATTATATATAATGCACCCCTGACGTGATTTATTGGATCCTCCTTTCATAATGAGCACTAATGTCAATTTAACATTGCAAAGCAATTTAGTTAATTAACTTTTTCATTTAGTCATTGGCATGCAACACTTGTTTTAAATTCATTTCATTTTAATTGATGTATTATAGCACATTACAAGTGCTATGTATTTTGGGTTGTGTGAAGAAAATGTGTATGCAACAATTTATTTTGACAAATAATATTTTAATGTACACAATAGTTACGTCAATAAGCCCAGTGGGTTAGCTCAAGTGGTTGAGAGTTGTTTATGCTAGTAGAAGGTCTCGGGGTCAAATCCTCGGTTGGCTATGCTGAGGTCTCACTCAATGTCCCAGTTGGGTTAGGCCCTGTAATCAGGGTCGATGGTTTACCTCGGGTACCATCCTAAAAAAAATGGTGAGGTACCTGAGGGTTTCTCTATTAAATTAAGCACATAGATATGTGGACAAACACACAACTCACAAGATAGATCACACAATTTACTCAGCAATTGAAGAATGAAACAGTGCAAAATGGCTTGCGGCTATGAATTCTTTCATTAATAAAAAAAGTAATTAGATAATAATTACAACGAAGTAGAATGGATAAATAGCCTCATGCAATTCGAATCCTATGTGAGGAAATTCAAATTGGTTTGAATCTACTTGATTGAATGGTTAACTCACCTTGTCTAAAAAATTATCGGAGGACTGAATGGTTAACTTACCTTGTCTAAATCATTATCGGAGTTCATCGAAGTTATAAAACACAACTCAAGTGTCTAATTCAGTGTTAACTAATCCCAATTGACTGTGGTAGGTGAGAAATGTGTCTCTCCTGCATGCATCCATGCAAACCTAGCGCTAACTGAATTTAGGGGACTATAATTGAATGTAAATGACTCCTAATTGAGCTTGACTAGTCACCAACTCAACTCAACTGACATTGGTTGGTATCGGCACTCCCAGTGGCTCCTAATTTGTAGGGATTGATCTAGGAGGCTCCTAAATTGATGCATGTAAGTGCAATCAGTGGCAGTAGGCCTCAATTAGTGTTCCCCACATTTTAGTAACTAGAACATGTGCCCCAATTAGGCCAAGTAGACCCAATGGTGCTAGTGACTAAAAATAGACTGGAAGGACTCCCGATTTAGACATGAATCCTGATTTAGACATATGACCAAATTGGACAAGGGAGGATTAATAATCCTAACACCCCCCCTGAATGCTAACTTGGACAATCTGTGGGCCCTGGTAACTAATACCATAGGTCACTGATTACATCAAGTAAAGTAAAGTAACTGCTCAATACAAGGAGCTAGGGAAAAAACCACATGGGAAAAAAATTCCCCCCTCTAACTAAGCATATAGAATAAGGATTCAAGTTTGAAAAACTTGAAAATGTGTTGCTGCAATATATGTGATGTAGTGAAGCAGCATGCATGGTGTTCTGTGCATAGGTATTTTGGGGCTTGGCATGTAGAATTCTCCTTCTTCTCCCAAAATGAAGATGGAAGGAAGGAGGAATGTAACCTTTGTCTCTTTCTAGATGAAGAGGTGTATGATCAGCTCTATTCTTCTGAATGTAGTGAGACTGATCCCTTTCCATGTAGCATCTTACAAGGAGTCTATTACATCTCTATGAAGAAGGTAATATTGCAAGACATAGCGCAAGGGTCTTTCCCTTCTGAGTGTCGAGTGGTTTTCTAGTCATCTTTCTAGCTTCCAGTTTGGAAGTCGGGATAGGATCTAGATCTGAATCACCATGAATCTCAATCTCATAAACCGATATAGTTGGATATGCAATACTAGTAGAAGCTACAAAAGAATTAGATGAAATGATTTTACCTTCCCTTGCAAGTGGCTGCTGAGAGTGCACTAGTTCTAAAAATCGCATGAAGTGTGAGAACTCATATGCCTTGGAGGCATGATTTGCAACACCTTTGGCTATTATGTTCCAAGTAGAGATATCTATAATCTCTACTAATTCAAGACCAAATATCACTCACTCTAGAGAGCCAATATGAGTCATCTGGTATACAGATAACAGGTTTGAAGCTAGCGAGGGAACATAAATCACATCTTTGAACCTTCCATGTTCAAGCTTGATAGAGCCCTTCCCTTTGGTTTGAACTTTACTGTTATTTCCCAACTGAATATTAGGACTATCAAAATACTGTAAAGTAGAGAATGATTCTCTGGATGAAACCATATGATTGGAAGCTCCAGAATCAATGAGGAAGGCATGTGCTGTTGAGAAGCTAGCCTTCAGTGCATGACCTATTTCGAAGTAATCTTTAGTGTCTTCAGTGTGGTCATCCTTCCTTGCGCTAGTAGGTGCAGTAATGTTATGTTTCTTTAGAATAAGAGTCATTTCATCAAGTTGTCTTCTCGTACAATATCTTTTTGGATGAAAGCCCCTTCCATAGTAGGAACACAGAGTCTTTCCTTTGCCATTCTTCTTGCTTCTTTTTGAACCTGAAGGCTCATTTGACTGCTCTTTCTTCATAGGAGAATCATCCTTTTGCTTCCCTTTATGATTCACTACCTTAGGTTCTCCTGCAACCAATGCTTGATCTCTGGAAGATCGAATTATCCCCATTTGGATCAACTTGTCATGCTCATGAGTGAGAGATTCAATGAAAGCATCAAGAGTGGGCATATTCCAATTTGGAGTAGTGAGCCTCACCGATTGAAAAGTTGATACAAATACTGAGTAGTCTGCATTGAGTTTTGAGAGAATGGAAAGGATGAGTTGATCATTCTCCTTCTCAACCTTGCATAGATTCAACTGGAATATCAGGTTCTTGAGTTTTGTGAATAATTCATTCAATGTTTCAAAGCTGGATGGATGAAGAGAGATCAACTCATTCTCTAGTTGAAGGACCCTCAGTTCATCCTGCTTATCAAATAAGGAAGCAAGCTTATCCCAAATCTCCTTGGGAGTCTTCAATCCTTTGATGTGGAAGAGAAGACCTCGAGAGATTGAGAAGCACATGCATCCAAAGGCTTCATCAAGCTTATTCCAGTACTTTTCCTTGTCATGATTAAGAATTGGCTCTACCTATAACTCCATTGTGAGTCTGTAGAGATTCTTGGTGCGAAGCAGTGACTCCATGTCCTCCTTCAACTAGTGGTAGTTGAAGGAAGTGAGCTGCTCCACTGGATGGGCCATTTTGAATGCAGTGAAGAAGAAAGAGCTACTGTAGCGAATGCGGTGAGGAGAAAGAGCTGCTTGTAGCGAATGTAGTGAGAAGAGATGATAACTTGTAAATCACACAATCAAACAAACAAAATAAGGTCAACAGTCTGCACTTTTGGAATTTTCATCACACCCACCATCGTTGGTCAAGCAAGCTTGATCAACAATTCCTTTACTTGGGATATTAAGTGGAATTCTCCACTTCTGGTGCAGTTCTGGAAGGAGCAAATTTGCTCAAAAAAATGATCTAGTAGGAGATCTGAGGAGGAGAAATTCCTTGTCCATCGAGGCTCTGATACCATATTAAATTGAGCACATAAATCTGTGGACAAACACATAACTCACAAGATAGATCACATATTTTACTCAGTAATTGAAGAATGAAACAGTGCAAAATGGGCTTGTAGCTGTGAATGCTTTCATTAATAAAAAAGTAATTAGATAATAATTACAATGAAATACAATGGCTAAATAGCCTTATGCAATTCAAATCCTATGTGAGGAAATTCGAATTAGTTTGACTCTACTTGACTGAATGGTTAACTGACCTTGTCTAAATCATTATCGGAGTTCATCGAATTTCTAAAACACAACTCAAGTGTCTAATTTAGTGTTAACTAAGCCTAACTAGCTATGGTAGGTGATACATGTGCCTCCTTGCATTCAACCATGCAAACCTAGTGGTAACTAAATGTAGAGGACTAGAACTGAATGTAACTGAGTCCTAACTGAGCTTGACTAGTCACCAACTCAAATCAACTGACCTTGGTTGGTATCGGCACTCGCAATGGCTCCTAATTTGTAGGGATTGATCTAGGAGGCTCCTAAACTGATGCATGCAAGTGCAATTAGTGGCAGTAGGCCTCAATTAGTGTTCCCCACATTTTAGTAACTAGAACATGTGCCCCAATTAGGCCAAGTGGACCCAATGGTGCTAGTGACTAAAAATAGACTAGAAGGACTCCCGATTTAGACATGACTCCTGATTTAGACATATGAGCAAATTGGACAAGGGAGGATTAATAATCATAACATTCTCGAGCGATGTTCCATCATAAAAATAAAAATAAAATTTAAAAAAATAGTTACGTCACTACAACAAAACCCTGTGATTAGCGTCTATTTTAGCTCCCTTTTTAGCATCCACTATCACTTTTAGTGTATTTTTTTATCTTTTTCTAGACAAAGTGGACACTTTTCCACGGGATGGAGCTTTTAATGGCCTTATTTTTGTCCCTTTTTTAAAATTGGCGCTATTGTGGACACTAATTACCGTCCCAATTAGCATCCCATTTAACGTCCCATTTATCCTCCTATTTAGCATCCCATTTAACGTCCCATTTATAATCCCCTTTAGCATCCCATTTATCGTTCGAATTTTCTTCCATAATAGCATCCTAGATAACGCCCAAAAGAGCCTCAAAAATAGCCTCCATAATAGCACCTAACATAACGCCATGTATAAAGCCAGGTATAGATCTAGGAATTGCACCTAGAAAACATTCAACATAGCACTATGTATATAGCAAGGTATAGTGCTTGGAATAAGAACAAATTTTTTGAAATAATCTGTGTTAGAAATTGCGCTAGTTTTAAAGCCAGGAATTGCACTCGAATTAACCCTAATTAACCCTTAATTACATCAACTCATTACCCAATAATTACCCCTAAATGACCCTTAATTACCCATAATTGAACACAGATTATCCTTAAATTATCACTAATCAAGTTGACCCTTAATTTCCCTTCATTTACCCATAATTACCCATAAATGACCCCTAACTCCGCGCGGATCCTGATTCCATCACATAGGCCTTACAGAGGTATTTTTTGGCTTGTGAGGGTCCTAAGTTCATATAGTTTCTTCCAGGTTTCATGGGTCATGTGTAGCACCCCAAACAACCACACATACCCTACACATGAAATATTTAGCATGAGTGATATATGTTCATCATTTTAAGAATTAATATACTAATGATGGTTCTTGATGACCATGCCATGGTCTAAGGATAAAAGGAAAGGCACTAAACATAACATATATTTCTAGGGGGCTCACATGCCATGTTTTGTCGCTTGAGGCATTACACATGCCCATAATATATAATCTATGGCCTCCAGGATTGATATGATGGTGATCTTAAGGTTTGAAAGGAAGGATATGTTTCTTGAGGATAAGGGCATAGTTTGGTTCAAAACCTAGGTTCTAAATCTATGGAATATATCTCTTATCCTTACATGCCATGTGTGGGGTCTTAAGCCACAACATAGGCAATGCATACGAAATATTTGGAATGTGATTAATATGTGGGGTCACATTTAAATGATGGTTATCATGACCCAATTCATTCTCTAGGGTGAATATCTATAGTTTTAGTCCATTACATGAAGATTTTGGGTTGTACATAGGGAATCCATGAGGCCCCAGCCCATCCTTTCCTAGTGGCAGGGATATGGTGGTCATTTTGAGGTTTGTCACATCATGGATGCTTCTTGGTTACTATTCCATGGTTTGATGCCAAACCCATGTTGTTAGGATATAACATGATTTGTTTATGGAGCTCATGTTCTTTGCATAGTAACCCACATCAAGGCATGGGGCCCTTGTAGGGAACCCTTAACCTACATGTGAGATATGTACACCACATTGAGGAGGGACACACTAGGGATGGATGTTGAGAACCATTACATGATATCTTGAAAAAAATAGTACCTTACGTTGTATCATTTTAATATAGAGCTCATGGTCCATGTGTGTGGTCCCAAACCACCATATTGGCCTTCCATGGGAAATGTTTGGCCTAGAAATGTGATATGGTGCTCATTTAGAATATCAAAACACTATACATGGTTCTAGGTGCCTGTGATGTGGTTCAATGCCAAATTATAGGGCAGTATACCATAATATTTGTATATGGTCTGATTAGACATCCTTGTGTCCCTTAGACACCACAAAGGTCCTGCAAAGGGAATGTTTTTAATGTGATCAAGATATGATGGCCATTTTGAGATTGGCACATTGAGGATAGTTATCATGGATTTAGACGTTTTCCAAGGTAAAAATATAGAATAAAATGATGATATAATTTAATAACCTAACATTGAATAATGTGATGATAGAATTTAGTAGCCTAACATCTTTGATCTAGGATTTGTTCCAATCATTTTTTTGTAACCATGAGAATTCCATGGATAGACTTGTTGGGGTTGACACCAAGATGACTTCCATGGAGACCTTGTTGGTGGGTTGGCACTAAAAGGTTTGCTTTAGTGAGAAAGGGGGTGCTTTTTTTTAAGGAAGGGGGGGTCTGAGAGGTAATTAGGGTAGAATTCATGAGTTTTTTGCATGACACTACTACAAAAAATACCATTAGTGACACATAGGCCTATGCAGCCTTTAATGATCGTTTTCAAAGCCACTTATGGTGACACCATGCAAAAAATCATCTATATAAGTAGCTTTGATTATAAATAATAAATGATCTCAAATAATTCTTGATTTGAGCTAGAATTTCTTACACACCAAAGTGTTAGGGGATCTTTGGGAACCAAACCAGTACTATATTCAAAGAGGTTGAGGTTGATATTAAGGTAAATATATATTCCAAGGGCACATGAGTGTTGATGTATATGTAACTTCGGAATGTATTCTTGTATGTATCTTATGTATTGTAACCCGATGTTTATTTCGGGATGTTTCTATTATGTATTTGAGTCATGTGGTCATGCCCCGATGTTCCGATCAGGAGGATTAATAATTTAATCAAGTCATATCAAGTCATTAGGTAAGTCCCCACAGTTTCGGGGAACTTGAGTTATTATACACTAATTAAGGTGTAGGCTCGAGTAGTAATTATTAGGTTGAGCCTACGTGTGAAAAGGCAATTCAAGTGAACGGATGAGTATAAATAGAGAGCGAGAGTCTCTCTATTTATCACATTGTGGAAATACATCACTTGCTCTCCCAAGTGTGGCGCACTACTGGAGAAGGAAATTTTGGGACTAGACAGAAGACAGAAGACTACTGCTGTTTTGGGAGATCTCTTACTGTTTTGGTGTTGATTCTATCTTAGAGGAAGTTGCAGGGTTTTCTCCTTTATGGTTTCCCCGAGGAAAATCTCTTTGTGTCTCTTGTCTCTTGTGATGTGCTTATGTTTTATTGCTGTGCTTGTTATTCTCTCAGTGAAAAGATCCTAAGATCATAATGCTAGTTTAATGTGATGAAAAACTAACATGGTATCAGAGCTAACCTGAGAAGAAGACATTGTGCAGCTATAGGAACTAGGGATTCCTATTTTGTGGATCTTCCTCCACATATTTTCAGCAAAAGTATGCTAAGATGACTCCCCATTGAAGGGCGCATCTTTCTGTCGAAGTGAAATTTGATTCCGAGCATTTTCAGTCTTCGATGCGGAAATTAGGGATTTCTACAGAAGAGGAATTTTTTGAGTGAGACCTACATAGGATTGTTCTCCTCACAAAAAACGAAGTTTAGAGACCTGGATCAAGAAATTTGGTTGGGTGAAACTCCAGGAAAGTCAAACCCTAGTTTGACCCTGAGCTAGGAGAAACCCTAAATACTAAAACTGCTAAGTTTTGGTACAGTCGCTATATTACGAGATTGGCAAAGTATCAGAAGCTGAAAATTGCAGGGGCCAAATATAAAATCCCGATGAAGCCTGTATCCAAAAAGCAGACTCAGATTCGCTGCACTCCAGGAGATATGATCTCTCCAAGTTAGGGTTCCAGCCTCTTCCAGAATTCATCCCTAAACAGGACATCTGGGGAGATCTGCAATATCGTGAGCTAAAGAGGTCCAAATGGAATTCCTGAAGATGTTCCAGAAAAGGCATGGACTGTAATTTCGGTGATATGAATATCATACTCAGAAGTTGAACCAGTGACACGTGGAATTCCGTACAACTTCGCTGTTCTGAACAGTCCTGTAACATGTCACCTTGGGAAAAGGATCATAAATCCCAAATGGTGAAACCAATTCTGATGAAACCTGCGGTGTTGGATCAGGGACATGCGCGGTTAACTCAATGATCAATTTCAGACATAGAGGATCAGTGATTACGGAGATATCATAGAAACAGTAACAGGAATTTCTGCAGAAGAAATCAGAAAATTAGGGCTTCCTGTTTTGGGAGCTTCCCTCCACTGTTTTCAGAAAAGGAGTACATTGGACAGATCCATTTGAAGAGATATATCTTTCTATCCAATTAGTTTTGAAATATTCCAAGTTTTGAAAATTAGGGTTTCTGTGACAAACCCTAGATCAGCAAACTCCGGGACAAGGATGGACACCTCAAATCGGTAAGATCTAATCCTTTGTTATTTCCATTTGAGGTTCTCATTTCAATATGATATATCACATCAGATTGGTGACAAGCTTGGGGAAGTTGATAAATTCCAATCCTGGAAGTATTTGATCTCTCTGAAGAAAATGGATTGGACACCTACATGAGTATAGAGGTTCTAGTTTCAGAGGGAGACGAGGTTAGAAGCCTTTCATAAGAAGAACTTGGGCAAGGCCAAAGAAGACATCATGCTCAGGCTGCAGAGGATGATGAACCATCCAGAAAGAGATCCAGATATGAAAGTGAAGATTCTTCAAGCGAGGATGAATATGTTTTGATATCAGCTCTCACAGGTAACATTACTCATGGAAGTGATGATTGACTCATAGACAGTGGGGCTTCCAAACATATGACGGGACTCAAGGAATCCTTTGTAAGACTGTCAGAGCGTGAATCACCTCACAAGGTGAAACTAGGAGATGACTACCAATATCCAATAAAAGGTAGTGGGGAATATTCATACAAGCTAGACTCTGGTAAGTCTCTAACAATGAAAGAAGTATTGTTTGTTCCAGGACTCAAGGAGAACCTTCTCTCCATTTCCGCATTGATGCAAAAGGAATGCGGGTTGCATTCATAGATGGTCAAGTCATCATGTGGCCAAAAGGAAAGACTATCGATGATGCGGTAGTGATTGGAGAACAAGAAGGAGGCTTGTACAAATTGAAGGGCCATCCAGAACAAGCCTTGATCCATGAAACAGTAAAGCCAAATGAGCCTTGGCATAGAAGGCTTGCACATGTGCATTACAGAGCACTACCTATGGCAAGCAAAGTTGTTCCAGAATTTCAAGCTATTTGAAGGGAAGAACAAAAATCAGAATATGACCTAAAGAAACCAGTTGAAGGATGTGAAGATCTAGAATGCAGAGACCATGCAGTCATAAGAGTCTCTCAAATCAAGAACAACTTGAAGCAGAAGTGAAGAATGCAGAAGTGGTGATGGCCACCTTGAATGGCCTCCCAGGATCATGGAATTCATTCATTCAAGGAATGTGTTCCAGAAGGAAGTGATTACTTTCAGCAAACTTTGGGAAGAAGAAGAAACTCTACCCATAAGAAGAGAAGATAAGACGGGAGCATTTGAAGATCCAACTCTCACCATCCAAAGAAGATCCCTCAAGCAATGAGGAATATGAAGAAATA
>LPNX010772195.1:52220-178787 GCA_001517045.1 Pseudotsuga menziesii | reverse complement strand
AACAAAATCAAAATGTGACCTAAAGAAACTAGTTGAAGAATGTGAAGATCCAGAATGCAGAGACCATGCAGTCATAAGAGTCTCTCAAATCAAAGAACAACATGAAGCGGTAAAAGGAAAAGTGAAGAATGCAAAAGTCGTGATGGCCACCTTGAATGGCCTCCCAGGATCGTGGAATTCATTCATTTAAGGAATGTGTTCCAGAAGGAAGTGATTACCTTCAGCAGACTACGTGAAGAAGAAGAAGCTCGAATCATAAGAAGAGAAGAGAAGATGGGAGCAATTGAAGATCAAGCTTTCACCTTTCAAAGAAGATCCCTCAAGCAATGAGGAATATGAAGAACTCAACTCTTGAAGAACTTCTTATCCACCTTATCTTTTGGATAAGAAACAATGCTATGATGAATGAAGAAGACGATGCAGCTGAAGGCTCAATAAGGAGTCTACCCTCGAAACAAATAAAGATAAGTATTCAATTGTCATTTCATGATATTGTTTTGTTATGCATTTGTTTATATTCAGTTATTATATCATGCATGATAGGATGTTTGCATTAATAACAGTATACTACTAATATGCATATGGGTAAGTAGCTCATGGTGCTATACAAATTCTCCATTGCTACTTATCTAGAATGAAACCTCTTTGCTGGCATATTGGATTAGTGCACAATCCCAATGTTGTCCTGGTAGAGATGGAAGGCATCTAGAAAGTTTCAGTGAGATATGGATGAATGTTGTATTGGCTAAAGTAGTTGCATGATCATATATTAATGCATAAGTATTTACCAGTATGAATATTCCTTATGAAATGTTTATAACCATATAAATGCATTTGAATTGTAGGAAATATTGCATACATAATCACCTACAAGCAAAGAAGAATGAAGACTTGTTCCGAAGAACAAGTGACGATATTTCAAAATGAAGAATAATATGACGAGTGCAGTGACATCATTGATGTAGAACCTTCTATCCTCCAAGAAGAAAGGGAAGACCAGTTCAAGAAGAATGATGTCAGGGCACTGTATCAATACATGAAGAGAAGTTCATAGTTCCATCATGCAGTAGATGGAAACATCGTGGGATACAAAGAAATATTCGTAGCATGAGGCTTCTCACGAAAGGAAGGCCTAGACTACGAAGAGACATTTGCAGCCAGTGAGAGTTGAAACAAATACATGGTGAGATTGATGAAGATCTTAACCTTGGCTAAAAGGTTGAAGATGAAATTCTATACACTAGATGGATGCATAGAATACTAGTAGCATAGGAAGCTACTTGTCACTCCGGTACAGAATGTTTTCAGTGCATAGAGCATAGAAAACAGAGGGAGTATGATGCTTCGCTTCAGAGGGAGTGACTACAAAATATATTGAGGTTCGACATGGTACAACAGGATGGGCATATTACTGATGACTCTAGGCTTTACTGAGAGTAAAGTGGATTCCAACCTTTGCTTCAAGATTGAAGGCAGAAGACCAGTGATGTTCCTGTTATGTGTCGATGCACTATTGTTCTAGGTATGGAGGTGTGGCAGAGTACAGATGGAATCTTCCTTGTACAAGGGAAGTATGCAGTAGAGATCCTGAAGAGATTCGGGATGATGGACTGCAAGGCTTTGGCTACACCCATGGCATTGAACCTAAAACTATTGAGTGATACTTCTTCAGAGACGGTTCATGCTACGATGTATCGTCAAATGATTGGGTCCTTGATGTACCTGACGAACACGAGACCAGATATTTGCTTTGCTGTGAACACCTTGAGCCAGTACTTGACAGATCCGAGAAGTGTTCACTTGATTGCTGCAAAGCATATTCTGAGGTACCTGAAGGGTACAATTGATTATGGGCTCAAGTATGATGCGAATCAGAAGATTAACCTGGAGGGTTATGTTGATTCAGATTGGGCAGGCAGTGCCATCGACAGGAAGAGTACTTCGGGATGTTGCTTCAGTATGGGATCAGGTGTGATCTCTTGGTTTAGCAGGAAGCAATCCTGTGTGGCACTAAGTACAACTGAAGTAGAGTATGTCGCAGCTTGTTCAGCTAGTTGTGAGGCAGTATGGCTACGGAAGCTACTGTCTGAGTTATTTGATCTCCCGTTGGAGGCTACTAGTATCTTCTGTGATAACCAGAGTTGTGTGAAGCTGTCCGAGAACCCAATGTTTCATGATAGGTCGAAACACATAGAGATCAAATATCACTATATCAGGGACAGGTGCAGAGAGGAGCTGTGAAGCTCCTGTATGTTGTGACGGACGAGCAGATTGCAGATGTACTGACGAAGCCACTAGCCAGGGTGAAGTTCGAGTACTTCAGAGAGAGACTTGGCGTGCTTCATATCGAGGATACTTCGAGGAAGAAGTGACGGACACATTTGCTGAAGCCATTCCAAGCATGTTGGAAGGGGGATCCTTCACATGGCTGTGGATGTAAGCGTTGGATGATGAGCATCAGGATGATGTTCTGGTTTCTGCTTGGATATGATCAGTTGGATCATTATATGTGTGTATGTGTTTTGGTATATGCATCATGTTGGATGCTTGGACCATGTATCTATATATGTATCAAGTGGATATATTGTATGATCAGGTAGATCATGTATGATGATATGTATCAGGTAGATACTTGGTATGCATCAGGTAGATGCATTATATGATCAAGATGATCATGGATGACGAGCTTTGGGATGTTGCTCCAGATGATATGCAGCAGGATGTTGCAGTGATGATGATCAGGATGATCATGAGTAAATTAGGATGATGTATGGTGAGTATCAGGTTGATACTCTATGGCCGTGGATCAGGTTGTGCAGATGAGCATGTAATCCGGTGCCCTGGGATATTTGCAGATGGTATTTCAAGGTTTTGCCTATGGCATGTAATTCGGTGCCCTGGGACATCTGGCAAATGCTCTTTCGAGGTTTTGCTCTGGGAGGACATGTAATTCGGTGCCCTGGGAGATCTGCAGATAGTCTTTCGAGGTTTTGCCTATGGCATGTAAGTCGGTTCCCTGGGATATCTGGCAGATGCTCTTTCGAGGTTTTGTCCTATGGCATGTAATTCGGTTCCCTGGGAGATCCGATAGGTTGGGCTGTGTGCCCATAATCAGTCCTGGGATGCTCTTGCGAGGTTTTTCCATGACCACATGTAATTCGTTGCCCTGGGAGATCCTATAGGTAGAGCTGTGTGCTCGTAACAGCCTGGGATGCTCTTGCGAGGTTTTGTGGTGAGGTCACATGTAATTCGGTGCCCTGGGAGATCCTATAGGTAGAGCTGTGTGCTCGTAACAACCTGGGATGCTCTTTCGAGGATTTGTGACGCACGTAATAAGTCCTGAGGATTCCATAGTATGGCCGGTGATGATGAAGACCTGCAGGTGGTGGGCCTACATCCAGTATGAAAAAGGACTGGCTCTGTAGAACTTCCTATGATGAGAAGAATCTGAGATAACACTAGCGTTGATTTAGATCGAGTGATGATCCTGATCCAGTAATGATGATCCAGCAGCAGTGATCCAGATCGAGAGATGATCCAGATCCAATCCAGTGATGATGATCCAGATGGAGAGATGATCCGGATCCGATGATGACTTGAAGATGAAGATGACTTGAAGACGAAGATGAATTGAAGACGAGATGATCCAGCTAATATAGAGAAGAAGACCAGTGCTAAAAATTTGTGTCGAAAGAATACCTTCCTAGTTAAGAGGGAGTGTTGATGTATATGTAACTTCGGAATGTATTCTTCTATGTATTTCATGTATTGTAACCTGATGTTTATTCCGGGATGTTTCTATTATATATTTGAGTCATGTTGTCTTACCCCGATGTTCCGATCGGAAGGATTAATAATGTAAACAAGTCATATCAAGCCATTAGGTAAGTCCCCACAGTTTAGGGGCACTTGAGTTATTATACACTAATTAAAGTGTAGGCTCGAGTAGTAATTATTAGGTCAAGCCTACGTGTGAAATAGTAATTCAAGTGAACGGACTAATATAAATAGAGAGGGTGAGTCTCTCTATTTGTCACTTGGGAATTACTCACTTGCTCTCTCAAGTGTGGCGCACTTTTGGAGAAGGAAATACTTTGGCTTGACAGAAGACAGAAGGCTGCTGCTGTTTTGGGAGATCTCTTACTGTTTTGGTGTTGATTCTATCTTAGAGGAAGTTGTGGGGTTTTCTCCTTTATGGTTTCCCCGAGGAAAACTCTTTGTGTCTCTTGTCTCTTGTGATGTGCTCATGTTTTATTGCTGTACTTGTTATTCTCTCAGTGAAAAGATCCTAAGATCATAATGCTAGCTTAATTGTTGAAAAACTAACATCTATAACCTTTTACATCTTTAGAATATCCAACAAATATGCACTTTTCACTTTTAGGCTGCAATGCTTTCTATTTTTCATCCGGAATGTGATCCCATGCTTCACAACCAAACAAACGAAAGTGACTTACATCTAGTTTAATTTTACTACATGCTTATTCTGGTGTTATACCCTGTAAAAATTTAGTGGGTGTATGATTAACTATGTAATTTGCACAATTTATGGCCTGTAACGAACATAAAATATATAAATATTAAAAATAATATTAATAGATAATTATTAATTAAATTAATAATTATCAAAGAGTCATGATTATAGGTTGGAAATTCACGAATGGACGTATATAAGTTCGACCATTGTAAATGTATCATACCTATTCTATCATCAATTTATATATTATTATGGCTTATTTAATAATCCAAGTCTTTTGGTAATATTATTTGTGTAAGTGAATAAATATTCACTTCAAGTGGTATCAGAGCCTCGTTGGCTAGATTTCATCCTTTGGCCATTTTATCGGCTTTTAGCCATTATTCCAGATTTCCTGAACTGGGTCTTTGACCATAAAAATAGAGAGTAAAAGAAAAAAAAGTGAGACGTAAAAAGATAAAAAGTAAAAAGAAAAAAGAAAAAAAGGAAAAAGTAAAAATAAAAATAAAAAAAGAGAAGAAGGGAGAAGATCCCATAAAAAAAGGAAAGAAGAAAACAAAGGCCGGTGGTTTTATAAAACAAACCCTTGGTTTTATTGACAAACCAACTCACACCTTAATTAAGTTATTTAATTATTGAAAGGTTATTGGATATTAAATAATAACTCATACCTTAATTAGGTTGAGTTTTGTCTTTAATTCTCTTTATTAAATAACATAAAAGCTAGAAGTGTATAAAGAAGTGATATTTGAACCTGGGTGGGGAAGTTAAAAATCATTATTCTCAACCACCTAATCTACACACAATCCACAAAGAAGTTAATCTAAATCAAAAGGTTAACCAACATGGAGATCCAAGTGCCTTATTAATATTATTATTATATTTATGAAAAAATATTATTAATATTAATAATTGTAATAATTACAATTATTATTTAATACAAAAAAAAAAGAATACCATTATTATTCAAGAATTCGAAGTCAAAGACCCTCCTATCATCGAAAAATTCAAAGACCATTTATTGCTGAAGAAGTCAAAGGAAGATCAATTATCGCCGAAAGTCGAAGACTATTCACCTTCGAACACAAAAATGGAGTCTCATGGTGACAAAAAAGGAAGATTCCAAAAGACCGACTCAAAGGTAGCCATTGACATTCTAAAACTTGAAGGGATTATTCAAAGCAAGCCTATTAGCATTGCTATTTTCCCAACCAATGAGGAAAATCACATTAACATCAGCTTGGCAAATCAATTAGTCATCCCATAATTAAGTATGATCGAAAATAAAGATAAATATGGTGGGAAGCAATATGTCATTAGGGACTTAGAACTGACAATTGATGAGTATAAGTTCACATCCCAATTCAATGTTACAAGTATTTATCTAAATGAAGTTGACATCATTCTCGGCTTATCGTGGATGGAAACATTGGGAGAAATCATCTTAAATATGAAGAAAAAGTTTTTAACATTTCCATATAAGAAGAAACAAATCAAACTGCAAGATGTTTCAATGAAATCGGATTCTGAGGATGCGTCATCTGAAGATTTCAAAGGCATTTCAAAGATTATTTCACAAGAAGATCAAAAATCAAGACAAAAGATGTAGAAAGAATTTGACAAAGTCATCAAGGACAAAGAAGAAGAGATATCTCGTTTAAGAGATCATAATCAGAAGTTGTTCTTTCAAATCAAGAAGGTGAAAGATAGGGCATAAGACAATCAAAAGATAGAAGAGGAAAATCGATATCTACACAAGAAACTATTAGAGCCTAAAGACAATGCGAAAAAGCAAGAAGAAATGATCAGGAATCTTAAGAATGCTAAAGATTTAGTCGAAAACAAGTTGGTGCACATTCAAAAGAGGACATCAAAACTTTTGGGCTCAAAAAAACAAGTTGAGGAAAACAAAGCAAATACAAATCCAGTCATCAATACAGATAAAAAAGAAGTCAATCCAACAAATGAACAAACAATAAAAAATCATTATCAACACCCCAACTATAAAATTCATTTTGACCAACGAAAGGGTCAAAATGTACATAAACAGAGAGGTTACAATGTCAAATGCGAAGGAACAAAAAATATACAACCTAAACAAAAAACAAGAAGTTTTATCCAGTAAGGAGACCAACAGGCAACTCGGATGAAAGTAAATCTTGGATGGATCATGTTGATGTATTTGTAACTTCTGAATGTATTCATCTATGTATCTTATGTATTGTAACCCGATGTTTATTACGAGATGTATCTATAATGTATTTGAGTCATGTTGTCATGCCCCGATGTTCCAATCGGGAGGATCAATAATGTAAACAAGTCATGTCAAGTCATAGTGGGTAACTCTCCGATTGTGTAAGAGTTAAAGTTTCCACAGTTCCGGGGCAATAGGTTTATTAGAATCTCCAAGTAGAGGTCGGCCCTAGTAGGGTTTTAGTCATGCTGGGATTAGTATAAATAGAGATTTGGGATCTCTATTTAGCACACATCACTCACACACTCAAGTGTAGCGCATAGTTAAGGAAGGAAATATACTGGGGCTAGACAAGAAGAAGACTACTGCTGTCGAGAGTGCATCTTACTGTTTTGGGTTCTTACATCTTGTGTTGATTCTATCTCTAAGGAAGTTGTGGGGTTTTCTCCATTTATGGTTTCCCCGATCAAAAACAATGTGTTCATTGTCTCTTGTGTTTGATTGCTGTACTTGTTATTCTCTTAGTAAAGATCCTAACATAAAACTAGCTTAATGTTGAAAAACTAACATGGTATCAGAGCTAACCTGAGAAGAAGACACTGTGCAGCTGTGGGAACTAGGGTTTCCTAGTCTGTGGATCTTCCTCCACATATTTTCAGAAAAAGTAAGGTGGAACAACTCTCCTCCTTAGGGCGCATCTTTCTATCGAAGCAGAATCGAATTATGAGGTTTTTCAGTTTTGGACCTATCACTACTGTCAAAAATTAGGGATTTTCACAGAAAAGGAATTTTTCAGTGAGCCCAGGCCTGGATTAATCTCCTCCCCAAAATCAAAGTTAGGGACAAATTTCAAGGCATTTGGGTAGGTAGAACTCCGTAAAAGCAAAACCCTAATTTTCTCCTGAACGAGCTCAGCAGGATTTCAGCTCATGTTCAGATCCGACATCTTGAACCTCGTAAGATCTAAAATATTTTGTATTTCCATTTGAATTTCTCATTTAAGATGTCTCATCATACCAAGCTTGATGAAAAGCTTGAGGGAGCTGAAAAATTCTGAGCCTGGAAGTATAGGATCTCCTTGGTCCTGGAAGAAAATGAATTAGACTCCTACATTCATGAGGAGCTTCCAGTTCCAGACGGAGATGAGGCAAAGGCCTTGCATAAGAAGAATATGGTTATGGAAAAGAGGATCATTGCTAATTCTATTAAGGATCATCTTATCCCATAGGTGTCCTCTCTCAAGACACCTAAAGCTATGTTTGATTCCCTGACCAAATTGTTTGAAGGGAAGAACATCAATCGGAAGATGACCCTGAGAAACCAACTGAAGAATGTGAAGATTCAGAATGCAGAAACAATCCAGATTTACTTCACAAGAGTTTCTTAGATCAAAGAGCAACTAGAAGCAATTGATGAAGAAGTGGAAAATGCAGAGATTGTGATGACTACATTGAATGGCCTTCCTAGGTCATGGGATTCTTTCATCCAAGGAATCTATGCTAGGAATAAGTTAGTCAAGTTCAACAAACTATGGGAAGAGTGCTCTTAAGAAGAAGCTTGGATAGCAACTCGAGAAGAGAATATGGGAAGTGAATACCAAGCTCTTACGGTACACTCCAAGTCAAGCAAGAGAAAATCTCATGGTTCTAGAGGTAAGCACTTTTACAAAAATACCAGAACAGATGTATCTAGAATCATATGCTTTACTTGTGAAGAAGCAGGACACTATGCAAGGAATTGTCCTAAAAAATAGAAGATAGTAAAGAAGAACAACAAAAGAAGACATCATGCTCATGCTACAGAGGATGATGAACCATCCAAGAAGAAATCCAGATATGAAAGTGAATATTCTTCAAGCGAGGATGAATATGTTCTGATATTATCTCTCACAGGTAACATTACTGATGGTAGTGATGATTGGATTATAGGTAGTGGGGCTTCCAAACATATGACTGGATTCAAGGATTCCTTTGCTAGACTATCAGAACATGAATCACCTCACAAGGTAAAGCTAGGAGATGACTACCAATATCCAATAAAAGGTAGTGGGGAATTTTCATATAAGTTAGACTCTAGAAAATCTCTAACAATGAAAGAAGCATTGTTTGTGTCAGGACTCAAAAAGAACGTTCTCTCCATATCAGCTTTAGATGCAAAAGGAATATGGGTTGCATTCATAGATGGTCAAGTCATCATGTGGCCAAAAGGAAAGACTATCGATGATGCGGTAGTGATTGGAGAACAAGAAGGAGGATTGTACAAATTAAAGGGCCATCTAGAAAAAGACTTAGTCCATGACACAGTAGAGCCAAGTGAACTTTGACATAGAAGGCTTGCACATGTGCATTACAGAGCACTACCTATTGCAAGCAAAGCTGTTGAATGTCTTCCAGAAATTCAAGAAAAACATGATGGGGTCTGCAAAGGATGTGTGAAAGGAAAGAATACAAAGAAGACATTTCCAAGCAGTGAAACAAAAGCAAAAGGAATCTTGGAAATCATCCACTCCGATGTATACGGTCCTATGTCATCAAAATCTCTAAGCGAGTATGCATATTATGTTTCTTTTATTGATGATTTTTCTAGGAAGACATGGGTTTACTTCATGAAGAACAAAGATGAAGTATTCAGTAAGTTTAAAGAATTCAAAGCCTTGATCGAAAACCATACTGAAAAGAAGATCAAGACCATTTGATCATATAATGGTAGAGAATTCACTTCAAATGAATTCAAAGAGTTATGCAAAGAATCAGGGATTAAAAGGGAGTTGTCCACTCCTTATAATCCACAATAGAATGGGATTGCAGAATGGAAGAATAGAACCATCATGGAAGCTACAAGAGCAATGCTTCATGATCAAGATCTTCCTATGCATCTTTAGGCTGAAGCTGCCAGAACAATGGTGTATGTATAGAATCGTACTCCACATAGAGTACTCGATAACTAGACTCCTGAAGAAGTATTCTTCGGCAAGAAACCAGAAGTCAGCCATCTAAGAATATTCAGTTGTCCTGTGTACATACACATTCCAAAAGAAAAGAGAACAAAATTATATCCTTTAGGAAAGAAGGGCATATTTGTGGGATACTCTGAAAGATCAAAGGCTTACAGAATATATTTCCCAGGATATAAGAAGATTGACATCAGCAGGGATGTGACATTTGATGAAGACATAGCTTACAACAAATCCAGAAGGAGACTTGCTGAAGAACCTGAAGAAGCAGAAGGACCCAGAATTCATGATACAACCATGAATGAAGAAACTCGAGAAGAAGATCGAGAATTTGAAGAACCACAAAGACCTGTAGATCCACCTTTGGAGAATAATCCTCATAAAAGGAAACCTACTTGGGTATGAGAACTTATCTAAGGTGCGGAAAGATATGGGGCTCCAGAAGAGAATCACAGAGAAAGAAAGAGGACCAGATCCAATTCCGAGTATGTAGCTTTACTATGTGATTTCATTAATAAAGAACCTTCCAGTTATGAAGAAGCGACAGAACAGAAAGAATGAAAGGATGCTATGATCAAAGAGTACCAATCAATCATGAAGAATGATGTTTGGGATGTTGTCCCAAGACCAGACGAGAAGTCAGTTGTAACTTCCAAATGGATCTACAAGATCAAACATGCTGCAGATGGTAGCATTGAAAAGTATAAAGCAAGATTTGTAGCTCGATGTTTCTCTCAGAAAGAGGGAATAGACTATGAAGAGACCTTTACACCTATAGCCAGATACACTTCCATCAGATCAGTACTTGCACTGACTACAGTGATGAAATGGAATATACACCAAATGGATGTCAAGACTGCCTTCTTGAATGGTGTAGTAGAAGAAGAAGTGTACGTAGAACAACCACTCAGTTTTGAGACACATGACAGGGAGTCTCATGTATGCAGATTGAAGAAATCCCTGTACGGTTTGAAATAGGCACCCAGGACATGGTACAGCAGAATTGATAGCTTTCTATCCAGTTTGGGCTTTACCAAGAGTAAAGCAGATTCCAACCTTTACTGCAAGGTTGAATATGGCAACCCAATGATGCTTCTACTATATGTAGATGATTTGTTTGTGACAGGTATGGATGGGTTGATTACTGATACAAAGAGAAAGCTTGTTGTTGAGTTCGAGATGAAGGATTTGGGTATGATGCATTACTTTCTAGGTATGGAGGTGTGGCAGAGTGTGGATGGAATCTTCCTTGGACAAGGGAAGTATGCAGTAGAGATCCTAAAGAGGTTTGGGATGATGGACTGCAAGATTATGGACACACCTATGGCATCAAAACTGAAGCTATTAAATGATGCTTCTTCATAGACGGTTGATGCTACGATGTATCGTCAGATGATTGGATAATTGATGTACCTGACGAACAGAAGACCAGACATTTGCTTTGCTGTGAACACATTGAGCCAGTTCTTGAAAGATCCAAGAAATGTTCAATTGATTGCTGCAAAGCATATTCTGAGGTACTTGAGGGGTACAATTGATTATGGGCTCAAGTATGATGTGAATCAAAAGATTAACCTAGACGGTTATGTTGATTCAGATTGGGCAGGAAGTGCCATCGATAGGAAGAGCACTTCAGGGTGTTGCTTCAGTATGGGATCAGGTGTGATCTCTTGGTTTAGCAGGAAGCAATCCTGTGTGGCACTAATTACAGCTGAAGTAGAGTATGTCGCAGCATGTTCAGCTAGTTGTGAGGCAGTATGGCTGCGGAAGCTACTATCTGATATATTTGATCTCCAGTTGGATGCTACTTGTATACATTGTGACAACCAGAGTTGTGTGAATTTGTCAGAGAATCCAATGTTCCATGACAAGTCGAAGCACATAGAGATCAAGTATCACTATATCAGGGATATGGTGTAGAGGGGAGCAGTGAAGCTCCAATATGTTGCGACAGAGGAACAGATAGGTGATGTGTTCACGAAGCCATTAGCCATAGTGAAGTTCGAGTACTTCAGGGAGAAGTTTGGTGTTCTCCAGATCGAGGTTTCCTCCAAGGGTAATTGATGAGTCCCAAAACCATTCAGATGAGCAGGTCAGATGTAAGGGCTGATCCATTCTATTCATGGTGAGAGGATTCAATTCCTTCTATGTCAGATGTGAGTGCTGGGAATTCTGTCGATTAGGACAGATATAAGGGATACCTCCTTTCTGACGTGTAGGTCAAATGTGAGTGCTGGCCATTCTGTCGAGTAGGACAGATATAAGGGCTACCTCCTTTCTGAGGAGTAGGTCATATGTGAGTGCTGGCTATTCTGTTGAGTAGGACAGATATAAGGGCTACCACCTTTCTGACGAGTAGGTCAGATGTGAGTGCTGGCCATTCTGTCGAGTAGGATAGATATAAGGGCTACCGCCTTTCTGACGAGTAGGTAAGATGTGAGTGCTAGCCATTCTATCGAGTAGGACAGATATAAGGGCTACCGCCTTTCTGACGAGTATGTCAGATGTGACTGCTGGCCATTCTATCGAGTAGGATAGATATAAGGGCTACCACCTTTCTGACGAGCAGGTCAGATGTGAGTGCTGGCCATTCTGACTAGTAGGTCAGATGTAAGGGCTACTGAAGACCTACGAGGAGGTAGGCATACATCCAGTATGAAATAAGGCTGGCTCTGTAGGACTTCCTATGACAAGAAGAATCATGAGATAACACACATGATGATGACCAGGTGAGATCCAGATCGAGCTATGATCCAGATCCAGTTATGATGACTCCAAGAGATCCATATCGAGTGATGATCCAGATCCAGCAATGATGATCCAGATCGAGAGATGATCTAGATCCAGATCCATATCGAGTGATGATATAGATCCAGTCCAGTTATGATGATGCAGATCGAGAGATGATCCAGATCCAGTGATGATGTCCCATGATGATCCAGATTCGAAGGATAAAGATGAATTGAATATGAAGATGACTTGAAGACTTAGAAGACTCGAGATGCAGATGACAAGATGATCCAGTTGATATAGAGAAGAAGAGCAGTGCTAAAAATTGTGTTGAAAGAATACCTTCCTAGTTAAGAGGGAGTCTTGATGTATTTGTAACTTCGGAATGTATTCATCTATGTATCTTATGTATTGTAACCCGATGTTTATTCTGGGATGTATCTATTATGTATTTGAGTCATGTTGTCATGCCTCGATGTTCCGATCATGAGGATCAATAATGTAAACAAGTCATGTCAATTCATAGTGGGTAACTCTTCGATTGTGTAAGAGTTAAAGTCCCCGCAATTTCGGGGCACTAGGGTTATTTGACTCTCCAAGTAGAGGTCGACCCTAGTAGGGTTTTAGTCATGATGGGATTAGTATAAATAGAGATCTAGGATTTCTATTTAGCACACATCAATCACACACTCAAGTGTAGTGCATAGTTAAGGAAGGAAAGAAACTGGGGCTAGACAATAAGAAGACTACTGTTGTCGAGAGTGCATCTTACTATTTTGGGGTCTTACATCTTGTGTTGATTCTATCTCTAAGGAATTTGCAGGGTTTTCTCCATTTATGATTTCCCCAATCAAAAACACTGTGTTCATTGTCTCTTGTGTTTGATTGTTGTACTTGTTATTCTCTCAGTAAAGATCCTAACATAATGCTAGCTTAATGTTGAAAAACTAACGGATCACTCCTGAGGAAATGCAACAATTCAGTTCAGGGATTTGGAAATTATATCACCATGCCTCATCAAGTGTCGAAGTTACAAGTTCAGAGAGACATGGCAAGACGTTATTCATAATTGAGAATTCCTTCACTAAACAAGCTTTGAGGACAAAGCTTCCCTTAGGGGGAAGGAAATGTAACGAACATAAAATATATAAATATTAAAAATAATATTAATAGATAATTATTAATTAAATTAATAATTATCAAAGAGTCATGACTATAGGTTGGAAAGTCACGAATGGATGTATATACGTCCGACCATTGTAAATGTATCATATCTATTCTATCATCAATTTATATTATTATGGCTTATTTAATATTCCAAGTCTTTTGGTAATATTATTTGTATGAGTGAATAATTATTCGCTTCATGGCCTCAGCCCAATATTGAAGACTTAGTCCTTTATATTGATCATACAATTAGCCATTTCTTTTAAAGTGCGGTTCTTTCGTTCAACTACACCATTTTGTTGTGGTGTATATGGAACAGTGTGTTGTTGTTGGATTCCTTGTTCAGTGCAAAAAGTAGTGAACTGGTTGTTAACATATTCTCCTCCATTGCCAGATCTTAACTTAATAATTTGATGACCAAATTTTTTTTCAACAAGGGCCTTGTAGGCGAAGAACATGTTAAATACTTCGCTCTTAAGTTTTAGGAAGTAAACCCAAGTGCGCCTAGAGTAGTAATCAATGAAGGTTAAGAAATATTTGAAACCAGAAAAGGAAGCAGATGGAAGAGGGCCACACAAGTCACTATGCACAAGCTCCAAGGGAACCGAGGTGTGCCAAGATGCACATTTGTCAAAACTGTCCCAATGATGTTTTTCAATTACACAACCAGAACAAACACCATCCTTGCAAGATACAAGCGGAAGACTAGTCACCATATTGTCTTTACATAGTTGTTGTAATGAGCGATAATTTAAGTGACCAAATCGCTCATGCCAAAGTTTGCTCAAGTTATCACTATGAGCAACAAAAACTGAAGGAAAAAGTGATGAACCAAAGTTGTTAAATTTGTACAACCTGGTAATATCATCAACCGTTCCAGTAGCAAGGGTATTTTGAGGATTTTTAAAATCCTTGATTACAACTTGGTGAGGTGTAAACATCATAGTTTTACCTTCAACTGAATGAGTAATTTGATAGACTATTAACAAATTGCAGGAAATTTTTGGAACACATAGTACATCACTAAAATGACCATTTTCTACTGGAACTGTTCCAGATCCTACAACACTTAGAGATCTATCATCATCATCAAATATTTGTTTGGTGTTACATTCACGCATAGTATAAAAGATGGCTTTATCCTTAGCCATATGATAAGATGCTCCAGAATCAATGAGCCATTCAATTGAAGTAGAAGAAGAAGATGCAGTATAAGAGTAACCAGAAGCACAAAGTGCATGTCCATGAGAGGTAGTTTCTGAAGACGAATCTAGGCTAATGTGGTGCTTCTTCATTGTTGCTTCCAAGGCTGCCATCTTCTTAAAACACTTAGATTCATCATGATTATCTTTCCCACAAAAATTGCAATGACGCTCAGTCTTCTTTCCTTTTTGCTTGGATCCTTTGTCATTTTTTAAAGAAGGAGCCGAGTGAGAGGATTTGGGACCCTTTTTGTTTGGCTTGTTATTGCAAAAATTATGTTTCTTGGGAGGCTTAGACTTTTATTTCTGTTGGGACAATAAGGATTTCCCAAATGTATCTGCATTGTTAATTATTCTAAGATGAATGAGCTTATCTTGCTCTCTAATTAAGGAATCACAAAAGGATTCAAGGCTAGGCTCTTGATAGCTAGCTGCAGTTAAGGATTCTTTCATGGAGTAGAATGTAGATACAAAAAGAGAATATGCAAGTCCAAGTTTTGAAAGAATATGATAAATACATCGTTTGTCTTCTTTCTTAATCTTGCATTCTGCACATAATAGTCTAAAAGTTTTATACTTAGATAAATAGTCTTGAATGCATGAAAAATCATTTGGATTCAAAGAAATAAACTCATTGTCAAGTTGATGACCCCAAATTTCATTGTGTTTACCAAACACAGATTCCAACTTTTCCCAAGCGAGATTAGGTTCATCAATTCCACATATGTGGAATCGCAAATCAGTAGAGATTGATATCCCAATCAATCCACGAGCTTCATCACATCTATTTTCCCATTTAATTTTCCTATCATCATCAGCGGGTTCTGTTTATTTCCCTGAGGTTATCCTGAAAATTCCCCTACTTCGCAGAACATCCTCCATACGAGATTTCCATGAGAAATAGTTAGAACTTGTAAGTATAATATCACAAGGGTTTGTCATACTATAAAATAATGGCTGAAAGAACAGAAACTAACTATCTGGATGCAAAGAGCTTGAAAAAATATGCGGTTTTAAAAAAAACGACACTTAAAACTAATTCTAGATGATGAAGTTATGCTTGATCAAAGAAAATGTTGAAGATTTCCCCAATAGTGACATGGTATATATTAACTTGACCAACTAAAAAGAAAGCCCCATCTTCCCAAGATCAACCTTTGACAATCACTTTTACAATAAAGTTGCTTTGAAGTGAATCACTTTTGTAAAATAAGTGATGTTTACTTTTACAATAATGTGATTTTTAAATAGTGCGGCAATAAATTAAAAGACTTAAGTGACTCACTTTTATTTTATCTTATTTATGTGAGATGCACTTTTACAATAAAATAACTTGAAAATAGAAATTGCATGCACTAAAAAGTTGCTTAATAAGACTTGAACTCAAGACCTATTAAGTAAAAAAACAACTTTGGACCAAGTGAGCTAAGTTTAAAAGGTAAATAAAATAATGGAAAGAGAAAGGGCTTTTTTCTTTTTTTACTCTTCTCTCTCGTTCTCCGTGCTTGCTTACTTTTCCTGCAAATCACAAAAAAAACGAAAAACAAAAACAAAAAAAACTGTTTCCACATAATGGGGTTAAATCTTGGTTAGCCTACCCGAAAAGTCTATGTTTTCAAGTTTTCTCACTGTCTCTTATTTTTCGTGATCGCACAAGGTGCACGACAAAGAGCATACGTAGCTGAGAAGACAAGAAAAAAAAACTTTCCCTTACTGTTTCTGATTCACTGTGATCGCGCAAGGTGCACGGAAAAGAGCATACGTAGTCAGGGAAGGCAAAAATCCAAGACTAAAATAGAAAATATCTAATTACAAACTGATAGAATACGAGAGATTAAAAAAAAAAAAATCCATCACTGTTACATTATACCTTCATATTTACCGAAATGGGTGTTTCTGGAGAAAGCGGAAACGGTTTTCAGTGAAACAAAGAATATTTTCAAATGGAAACGATGCTCTGGATGCAATGGAATACCTCCCATAGGTCAAAAATGCATAAAAAATATAGAACCAAAAACACTTTTAAAGTTTTGGCAACACTAGTTCCAGATCTTGATCAAAACTGAAAGCGACTCTTCATAAAAGCTCTAATACCATGTTCAGGTACACAGGGTACTCCCAAAATACCAAACACCTTCAACAACTACTTCACACAAATATATCACATATCAACACACCGATGTTTGTCATGTGGTTAAAACCCTCGAGAGGGAAACAGTCCATGGCCCCAGCCAAATAGCTACTTGGAGCAATTTATTATGCAAAAGAAAGAAAGTTACATATGAGCTTCTCATAATCGATCAACTAGCCAAGGACCCTCTATTCTCTTTAAATAGAGATCATAGACCAATCGGGTGTTAATCCACAAATCAATGGTAGGTATAATCTAAGAGAAGTTGAACCGTCGGATCACTCTATGTCTAGAACATATCGTGACCGTCAGATTAGAATATTTACAAATGCATACTAATGCATACTAAAGAAACACACTTTTGCCTAATGAATATATTACACAAGTTGATCTTAACTAACTCCTAAGTGTCTAAATATCCTAACAAAAATACTTTAAGAGTCCACACTCTCGGAGAGCCCTCACAGTCATTGGATCATTAGCTGCTTGAAGGTCTTCAATTTCATCATTCTCTCTCTTTCCAAATCACCATTCTGAGAGTCGACAACCTTCCAAAAGAAAATGGAATGCTCATTAGACACATTCTATAGTCCATATCAAAAGGAAAAAATGAGGATCATGGTTTACTTTTTGAGTTTATTGAGTGCCCTAGCCACTTGTGCCTTTTTCTTAAGGAAACAGAGTGGCGACGTTGTTTCTCCCTTCAAACAGAGCACCTTCGGTGCTTTTCCCTCTTTTGAGGGGTGCACCTACAACCTCCTGAAAGGGAGAAACGAGTTCACCTGAGCGTACCCTATCTCTTGGAAAAACTACTAAAAAAAACACAAGAATGACCTCAAACAGAAAAAATACACCATAGAATTGAAGAGATAGGGTTTATTTCCTACCTAGATCTAACGGTTTGATAGGAGATGGCTTGAAACTCCCAGAATCCTTGTCGCAAGACCACCCTATTTGCACAAGTTTCACTCAATCACAATGGTAAGAATTTATTACTGTTCCCCTTTTTATATGTTATTTTCTATTTTTATTAAAAATAATTAATGTAATATTTAAATATTTTGGGTTTTCCAATGTTTTTTCCTATAGTTTGTATGATAAACTTGTCCTAACTTCATTTTTTGAGTATTTTAGGTCATATTTGGACATGTTTGACCATGAGTGAGTTTCTTTTTTCTTTTACACGCTCTAGGTCAAGTTGAAAAAGGACCAAGCACCTTTTATACCTTCGACGTGCTCATTAAAAACTCATTGAAGAGATATCAACTATGATTTTTTCTTCTTTTTAAGAATCGTTAAAATTATATTATGAAAAAGAGGAACCCTTATGGAGTTACATTTAAGATCTTTGCAGGCTCCCTAAACATGAAAATATTTCCAAGTGAACTTGATGCTTTCACTCTTGTAAAAGTATTTGAATGATCATCTAGTCGATGATAGTTTACCCATTTTTCGGATTGACTTGACTCATTTATGAAAAATGTATAATCTAGTTACTCATGAATAGAAGAGTTCTCTTAGGCATTAGTGATACTTTTTCTGGCCTTAGAGACTAAATTTACGAAAAATTCCACCTTGGAGTCTTCTTAGTCATTTCAGACTCTCTAAACATGAAACGACGATTGAGTTCACTTTCATCGGACTCATAAAATCAAACAATGAAGGACCCTTCCTCGGAATGAACCCCTCCTTTCTCAAGTTCATAAAACATATGAGAATGGATTCATCACCTAATGAGCTACATCGAGCATTTGTTACCCTTTTCAAGCTCGTTAAAAAGAAAAGAGGTACTCATCCTTTGCGATGGAGAAATTAAGGGAATGGGAAACATCTTTCATTTCTATTTATGGAAGCCCATAGCCCACCCTTGAACATGGAACATGTCTACATTTTAATTTTCAAACACTTGGAAATTGAGCTTGTCCTTGAGTTGATCCACTTTCATGAGTCATTCAACTCCTTTGAGTCAATTCAAAGAACACATCATCATATCCTTGCATTACGTCGGGTCTCTCCCTCATTGATTCAATGCTTCCAATTTGTTTGTCATGTCATTCAATATTCAAGGGGAACCTCCTCTCCAATCAACCTTTATAGTTACCTTAACTTCCTTCGTGTCGGTCAGATCTGAATCAGTCCCATGGTTGTTTTCATCACTTTGACATCATATTTTTTCCATGTTTTGTGTCGATGATGAGGGAATAATTATGGCCCTCCTTCGACAATTCTATTCCTATTGAGGGAATCTTATTGGTAATGGATCTATAGTGTATTCTTGGTAGCCATGACATAGTCATCATCCATGGGTCTGTAGTGTATTGGTCTACAGTCATGATTGAGTCAGATATTTAGTCACTGGTCTCACATAAAATTTAAACTCGTCTCTCTTTTTCTTCTGATACTGGATCGACATATAGAAAAGTATTTTACCTGTCACATCCCTCTAGATTCATACTTTGGGGGGTATTCTTCTACACCTAAAATTTGTACCAATGCTTCGATCCCTAAAAATCCTTGGCCAAGAAGTATTTTGGATCCTTACTGCTTATCCCTAGCATAGATGGTGCACTTTTATTTCTGAGACATAGCACCATCCATCCCTGAGACTTGTTGCACATCAGAAGAATGTGTCATTTTTTCCCTTTCATTCACTACAAGGTGCGTCAGCACACTTACCCCTATTGCAAAGAGCACCATTAAGATCAAATATGAAAAAATAGAAGTTTCAAGAAGTTTCCTAGTGAAATATCTCATGGAGGATGACCCTGTCTATGTGGGAGAGCCGACACTTGACTCCTTGACCCATAGGGATCATTCCCTACCTTCCTCCCAAAAGATCTCAAACCATTTGGGCTTACTTTGGCCTATAAATGCAAGCTACTTGGACCATGTGAAAGGAGATACCAAGAGAGCATCCTCATGTTGTTGGATTGAAGTCTAGTATAGGAGGAAAAGAGAGAGAGGTTGTGAGAAAAAGGTTTCGTAGTTGAGAGTTGTGTGAGTGTGTCAAAAACCTTGTGGAGACAAAGCTATTGACATCAAGGATTTGGTTGTAGATTTCCCTTTTCATATTTAATACAAAAGTGTTTAGGTTTCCCATACATGCTTTATGTTAATATTGATTATTTATTATTAGTTTCCTTAATCACTAATATAGACTATTGATTTATCTTGTTACTCTCATCATTTGTCTTGTTTCTTGTGTTCTTTGCGGGTATACTGGATCGCACTAAGATCGGTGAAACACGGACAAACTTCTAGATCTAAGTTAAAGAGATTTATTTATTCAATTAGATCAGTAATCTAGGGAGATGATATATTGTTGTGCCTTTTATTCTAGACTTGTACCATGCATGCTAGAGGAACAAACCGTGTTCTCCTTGATTTCGATATTCATGGTAACAAAATTGGTGACCATATTGGGGACCAATCCAATTAGATCTGGAGCATATCCAGTTAGATCTTGGACTTTTAATACCGCTTTTGATTGCAATTTGTGAATTTCATTCTCTTTCTCATTTAAGTTGTTAAGGTGAGTGATACTTTCAATTTTTCCTTGCAGAGTTGTCATGTGCTTCTACTTCTAAAGATCATGACAGTTCTAAGGATAGAAAATGGAATGCATTGTTGTAAATAAGGGTAATTACAAAACAAACTAAGATCGACACACTCATAGATAGTGCATCCCGAGCTAATATCATTTTAGAAGAAGTTAATTATTTGGGATTAACAAAAAAATGACACATGAAACCTTATCCATTAGGCTAGGTATGAAAAGATAAAATGTTACAAGTAACAAAACAATGTGATCTAAAGTTTGCAATAACGTCCAAGTTTGTAGATGAAGTTGAATTTGATGTGGTTCCACTATATATCTATGGAATTATGTTGGGTAGTCCATACTTATATGATAAAAAGTAAATCTTCTATAGAGAACATAATCAAGATCATTTGTTTAAAAAAGGAATTGGAACTTGGGAGGCTATTAGTGAGGTTGGACTTCACAAATATTCATATTTGAGCTGCAACCTGTCTTTGCATTTACTCAATATTTTCTTTGTACATACAAGTATATTGCTTATCTTTTCCACAATCATGTTAGTAACCTCAATAATCCTTGAACTCTTGAAATTGTCGACAATATAATCCATACCTTCATGCTCCAAATGAAAAGATAAACAATAAATATAATGAAACTGATGGATTAACATCATACTTATCCACCTACATTCCTTGGTCTTCTTGAGATGTATCATTAAGGGCTTGTTAGTGTAGGGTAGAGTTGGATGAACAACTTCTTCTACACTTCTTAAGGGGCACAACTAAAAGTGATAACTTAGGCTCATCATATGTTTAATATCTGAAAAAAGAATACTTTGTGTGGCATCCTTCCCCACTGCAGGATGACTATGATGGTGACATCATGGAAGACTCACCAGAGATATAGGGTTCCAAGTCTTCGAAATTTTCATCATAATGGCCCATCTGCATATAACATCTATCTTCAAAGTCTGGTGTTGTTCCATATTCAATTATGGTGGCAAATGGGTTGAGACACTCTTCATCATTAGCCTCATAAGGGGAAGGAATGATCATATCTCTTTCAACAAGGTCTTCATAAGTTATGTCTTAAACATCCTTGCTAGAGGTGACTTAGAGTTCCTCATCCCAAATAGTTTCAAGTTTTGGCTCTACCTGAGTAACTTCATCAAGCTTCTCTTCCTCACTACAACATATGGAGACAATGCTACCTCGTATGGAGGAATCATATAAAGGTGGACCCATAAATTTCCAATAACCATCGTCCTATCTTTATGTTCCTCAGCTTCTTCAATTAGGGATTCCAAATCGTCATATATGGGACCACCATCATATTCATCTACTTGGGAAGCTTCATCTGTCATGCTCAAGATATCATCAGTTATACCTTAAACAATGGTTGCTTCGACCTGATCTTTGCTTTGGGATTATTTACTAAACAAGTCCTTCACAAGTTTGACATGAGGTATCCACTTGTCACGCCGCCATGAGTCCCAATGGTTACATAATGTTTCCACCAATTCTACAAATGATGATATTGTTCCTTTATCTAGGCCCACAAACCAAGCGAAAGCTTTTCCTCCCAAGTGAAGGACGAATGGTCGCATGTAAAAATATTCTTCTTCTTTAATACCATATTATGAAGCCATAGTCATAAACCATTAAACATGATGCAAGGAATTATTATGGTCTCCCTTTAAGGCATGCCAGAATACTTCGGGTAACTCATCTGAATAACCTGGGAAAGTTGATAGATCAAGAGGAGAAAAACCAATTTCCATTTATGTAGCAATCGGATTATCAGGATCTTCAAACTCAAATGGAATATCATATGTGGTTCCTTCTCTTGCATCATATTGAGTCCATATTTTCCCCATGGTTTCTTGCCATATTCTTTCAATCATGGCCTTTATTTCTTGTTCATCGACACCGTAATCCCAATCCATGTTGAATGCGTTAATGAAATTCTTGAGTGAAGAAAAAAATTTGCAAGGAAAACCCTCATACAGATTTTTGGACTAACAAATTGTCCTCTAGGTGAAGAGACAACAAAAATAACCTCATCCTGATGTCTTCATGCACAATGTTACTTTCCCGAATGAATTTCATGAATGCTTGCACATGGGGTGTTGGATAGTACTTATACTGCTTGAACAATGGGAAATGTGCCTTCCCACCATATCGAATAGCATACTTGTGTGGGATACCTAGAATGCATGAGAAGTCCATTATGTCCATCCACAAATCATAATTGGATGCCATTTTATTTTTCTTCCTTGTCTTTATAGAGTACTTTTTTTATTTTTCTTTGATTGGAGTCGCCAAGAGAAACCTACCAGGTTAGTTAAACAAATATCGCCAAAGTACTACACTGATAGATGGGCTGATTTAAGCTCTTTGTGGAGTCGTCGGGTAAGCTTGGAGTTTAGTCCTTCCAAAAACCTATGCAATCATATATAATCAGGACTTTGAGACTTACCAAAGTGTTAAGCCTTGTTGGGCTTCTTCTCTATGGAATCACCAGGTAAGATCTGCATGATTAGTATTTAATAATATTTCAAGCAAATTTACCTCGATTTTCTTATTGAATGGCATTCTTGCCAAGGTAAATCACCTCAACAAGTTTCACGTCCTCAGCAACGGAACCAAAATTTTACCAGATGATCTAGCAAGTATAGCCGTTTGTAAGCATATGCAAGAAAAGTGACCACTGTCACCCTAGTCACTTATCCTTAATTTCTTTGGAATCCTAAGCCTCTTAGGGGAGAGCCCTGTGTAACTCTGCAAAAGACACTTTGAGACGAATATATCTTCCAAATCTGTTAAGTTAGTCACGAATGCCTAATGGAGTCGAGAAAAAAATACGGACAAATACGTTCACTCAAGCAATAATTAACCAATTCATCCCAATGTGCAAATGAAAATTATTTGCTAAATACAACTACCCAATCAAAATCCACGATAGTATATAAAAGGTGTTTTAAACCAATGCATTCCTCATATTATTGAGACTAAAGAGGCTAATCACATGTATCCATTAATAGTGAATTAGTATGTTGCAACTGAAACTTAGTTCTTATGATACAAGAAGTAATTATGTATTCAGTTTCTAATCAAATGTAATGTATTCAACCATAAAATCAATGTCATTCATACAAAAAAACACAACGCATAGGTTAGTGAAACGTCGTTTTCATAATTCGGACTTCTTCGATATTAGATAGAATAAACATGCATTTGAAATCAATGCTTCACATTCATAACATCAAATCATATATCATCACCATCGTAAGGTCTGGTTATAAGTCACTTATCGACAATAGTATTACTTAGCATCATCTTTGCTTTGACTATCCAACTTTAAAGTTTAACATAAATAAAGGTCATTATTTGCAGAGCGCAAGCAAGTGTAGAGAAGTATGGATCAATGTGGTGGCCGCCTCACGACAAGTAACATCACAACAAATGTTATTTAACAAGCACAAGGAGGTCAGGCTTCTTACCTTTTTGTTGGATGTTGGTGGATGTACACATCTGAGTCTTAGAGGTGACCTTAGAGTTGCACTTTGCCCTAGGATAGGCCTTTACCTTCCTCTTGTCACCTTATCAAACAACTGCATGTCTCTTTGTGAGGGTGACCTAGGTTTTAGCCTTAATTTTTCCAGGCTAGTTTCTTAACCTAGGACCCTTCCTCGCTAGGTTAGCGCTTTTCCTTGGAAACCATAGGTTAGGTTAGGCTTATGCTAGGATTTTCCCTAGGTTTTCACCCTTCTCCTTCTTACATAAACCTAGTCTAGGGTTATTTCTTAGGTTAGTTAGGGTTAGATTGGGTTTTAGGTTTCATAAACCCTCGAGTCTACCTTTCCTGTCTTGTTGCAGCCCTAAACTAGCCGCTGCAATCCTCTCGTACCCGTGCTTGGGCCTCTTACACACTCCTTTCTTTTGCCCACCCTTCGACCTGGTGTGAACATGGTTTCCTTACCTGCTTTTCATTTGGACCGAAGGCTTCCCTTATAGTGGCAACCTTTTTCCCTATATGTAATCATCTCCTTTCCTTTTATACCACCTTACTGTTAGAGGTTGCGCTTAATATCAGCCTGGGTTCGCCAATGATTTGAGAACTCTTGGGTGTTTTGTTTTATGTGGGCATTGATACACCGTATTTTGAAATTGCTCCAGGTAAAGCTGGATCTAAGCCCGATATGAGGTAGAAGTATAATTCCGTGCTCAACGTGGAAGTGACACATGTCACAATGTCGACTCATGATAAATATATATTTAAAGCTCCCACAATGTCAGCTCATAATAAATATATATTTGAATCTCGCACAATGTCGGCTTAAAGATTAAACTAGGCTTAATATCTATAGACAGAAAAGCACGGCCATTGCTTCCTTGGCAGAAAAAATACGGTCTTTAGCGGACTAGCGTTCCTAAGGCTTTTTGAACTGAGAAGCGAAGCTCTGAATCCCTGTAAACATGAAATCATTAAACTACAATCCCACATTTTCCCTACCACGGAATGCGCCATTTCTTAACCCTACATATAATAATTTCATTTAGAATATTTAAAGCTCCTTGCAGCTCCATGGATCATAGAATTGTTGCTCTCTGCATTTCCTTTTATCCTGACGAATTGAAATAAGTACCGAGTGATGCAGTTAAAGAAAATATATTCTAGGGTTTGTCGAGGGAAGTAGACTAGGTCCACGTAGATGTGACTTTGAAATTAAATTCGCTTTCGTCATGTCCTGTATAGACAGTGCCTGGCCTCTTTTATCAGGTCCAGGCCCGCCAAATAATTTTAACTATTATTGGGCAATCTATTATTGGGAGCCCATTTATTTCAAAGTAACCGTAAGCTCTGTTCATGGGGTATTGGTAGCTTAACCAGATGTCGCTCTGCAACAAGAATATGGCAAAAAGTAAAAGGAAAAAACATACAAAATTTAAAATGCTTGCGGTTCCTAGAGTTTCTTAATCGGTTGAATGTGCCAACATGGAAAAGCAACCTTATCCTTGCATTAAGCCAACGAAATATGGTATAACTATCCATCGTCGTGGTGTTAAGACACACTGGATTGCTTATTTTTAAAAAGGTGTGGTGTAGTCTTGGACTCTCTATTTGGATTTGGATACGAGTACAATGAATATTTTGGGAAAAGGTTATATTTTTAACAGAAATAGAGTAGTATTTTATCAATGCATAGGTATATGTTTGAATTCTTAACGAATCAAACATATATATTAAAATCAAATTAGTAAAAACTAAAATAATATTGCAGACAACTTCTTCAAACATGTACATCATTTTTCTCATAACACTTAACACATGATCTTATCTTGTATGGAGGAGGGGAGGATCTTAAGTTTTTATATATTCACGATATGAAACGCGGGGTAATTCAAATAGCAAGTTAGTAGGCTCTTGCCTGCTGGCACCCTTAAAGCAATCCGATTTTAGGTTTGTCAGGGGAATACTGGGGTTCTGAATAGTTGTGTTTGTTCCCAGAAAAATTGGTATTATGTTGAGTGACAATCGGCTTAGGCTTATGAAATTTCCATGATGTTGCAACTTAGGGTGTCTCTGTAATCTTTAACGAACTTAACTTAGCTTGGCGGCATCATTCTCTTTGTAACGAACATAAAATATATAAATATAAAAAATAATATTATTAGATAATTATTAATTAATAATTAATAATTATCAAAGAGTCATGACCATAGGTTGAAAAGTCACGAATGGACATATATAAGTCCGACCATTGTAATTCAATCACATCAATTCATATCATCAATTTTATAATTTATTATGGCTTATTTAATATTCCAAGTCTTTTGGTAAAAATTACTCTATGAACAAATAAATATTTGTTTCAGTGGTATCAGAGCGAGGTTACTATTCGATCTTCTAGGGTTTCCCTAGAAAATAGGACCTTGTCCTAAAAGAAAATAAAAGGTAAAAGTAACCCCCCAAAAAAGAGAGTAAAAAAAAAAAGGTGAGAAGTAAAAACAAAATAAAAAAGAAAAGAAGGAAAGAAGAAAACAAAGGCTCGTGGTTTTATAAAACAACCCCTTATTGGATATTAAATAATAAAGAAGTGAGAATTGAACCTTGGTGGGGAAGTTAACAATCATTCCTCCCAACCACCCAATCTACTCACATTTTACAAAACTTAAGGGAAATAAAAGATAAAAAGGGTGCATAATAATTGCTACTAAAAAGCAAGTGAGATTTGAACTTAGGTGGGGAAGGTAACACTCATTCCTCCCAACCACCCAATCTACTGAATTTTTTACAAACTATTGGAAAAAAAAGAAGGAGATATTGATTAAACTTCAAAGAAAATTCAAGAATATGGATTTTAATATTGAAAAGAAGCAAAATTTTCCTATCACCTTACAAAAAAATGTTTCAATATTATTTAGAATTAAAGGGACACTTGCAGGGAAGGATATCACCATTTCTATCGCACTTGCTGAAATAAATAATTATATTAGTATTGAATTCGCTAACCATTTAGTGATTCCTGAGTGAAATATAAGGGAAGAGCTAGACTTTTTGGACAAAAAACAAACGAAAAATAAGTGGCTTACAACTGAGTGTTGGAGATTATATGGTCACATCGAAATTCATTGTTAGTTCCTTATGGAGCTTTGATGGTGACATAATTTTGGGTTTACCCTGGATAAAAACATTGGGGACTTTCATCTTAAATGCCGAAAAGAAGTTTCTAACATTTTCCTATAACCGGAAGAGAATCACATTTCAAGATATTACAATGAAGTCAGAAATAGAACCTCCAACATATGAAGAATTCCAGGATATATCAAACATGATTTCACAGGGTAATCAGAAGTCAGAACAAAAGAAGCAGGAAGAAGTTAAAAAAATTGTCACTAGTAAGGATGAAGAAATCATTCATTTGAAGAATCATAGTCAAGACTTGATTGCCCAAATTAAGAAATTAAAAGACGAAAGTGATTTCAATCAGAGATGAACAAATCAAGATATAAAGAAAGAAATAAGTGATTACGAAGTAGAAACAATCCGCTTGAACAAAATCATTAACAACAAGGATGGAGAACTGACGCACATACGACAGAAATTAACAGATCAAGAATCGGTGGTCGACCAGTATCGACAACAGATAAAAGTTCTTCAACAACAAAATAGCGACTCTAAGAAAGAACACAAGCTAGAGATTGCAAAGAGTAATAAAATAATATCCAACAATTCTAAAGAAATTTTCAGATTAAGAAATCATAACAAGACACTAGTCACAAAAATTAAGAATTTGAAAAGTAGTCGGAAGACAGAACAATCTATGGAAGACATTGAAGGGAAACTTCTAGACAAACAGGAAGAAAATCGTTGTATTAGAAGACATAATGAAGATCTTAAGGAACAGCTTAAGAAGTCTGAAGATGACAGAAAATCACATGTAGAAGTGATTAAGAAGTTTCAAAATGATAACATGCAGTTAGAAAACAAGTTGGAAAAGATACAGAATGAAGCCTTAAAACCTCAAGAGACAAAAACACAACTTTCTACTCATATCAATGCTAAAAAAATGACACTTGTAAAAGACAATGACATTGTGAAAATTCCATATCGACACCCCAACCATAAAAGTCATTTTGATCAACGACAGGATCAAAATGCACATAAACAGAGAGGTTATGATGTCAAATGCGAAGGAACACAAAATCTACAACCTAAACAAAAAACAAGAAGTTTTATCCAGCAAGGAGATCAACAAGTAGCTTGGATGAAAGTAAATCTTAGATGGATCACTGCCGAGGAAATGCGACAATTTAGTTCAGGGATTCAGAAATTATATCACCATGTCTCATCAAGTGTCAAAGTTACAAGTTCAGAGAGACATGGCAAGCCGTTATTCATAACTGAGAAGTCCTTCACTAAACAAGCTTTGAGGACAAAGCTTCTCTTAAGGGGAGGGCAATGTAACAAACATAAAATATATAAATATCAAAAATAATATTATTAGATAATTATTAATTAATAATTAATAATTATCAAAGAGTCATGACCGTAGGTTGAAAAGTCACGAATGGACATATATAAGTCCGACCATTTTAATTCAATCACATCAATTCATATCATCAATTTTATAATTTATTATGGCTTATTTAATATTCCAAGTCTTTTGGTAAAAATTACTCTATGAACAAATAAATATTTGTTTCACTCTTACTGCAGGTCCCGGGATTTAGATATTGGCAGTGTTCCAACTATGGATAAAATCTTCACATTGAGGCCATTATACTACGCATTGCCAGACATATGCATGTAAACCATTGCTGCAAATACCTCCATGTAAATTCTTTTTTCACTATGTTGTTTGTTGATAGATACCTGAGGATTTCTGACCAAATGACACGATGTCACAAAATAATTATCCAATCGAAACTGTCACCTAGGTAAAACGCTCAATTTTCATGTAATTCAAATCTACTCATACTCATTTCAACATCCAAGCCTATTCATTATAATTTTCATATGTCAGTTCGTTGTAGTTCTTATAAACATCCATTTTCTATTTCATTCATAAGGTCACCAAATCTCTCTATTATTCCAATATGAAATTGAAACAGCTGTTAAAACAGTCAATGTAAAAAATGAATACCATCCATAACATTTTCTAGAGATAAAACCCATGTTTTCTTCCTGGCAGTTGCATATTACTTTGAAAAGTAATCAAATCCGTACAGATATCCGCAGTAATCTGACGATAAAATTTGTAGATCTAGCAAGCAAGTATTTAGGTTTATCAAGAAAAAACGGTAAAAACAATGTAAGAGATCGTTCTTCATCGCCCTATCTATGAATAAAATGATCGCTCACACATTAAGTGGAAAAACGGTTAGACGATGTTCAATATTTTTCTTGATTAAGGTATGTCATGAATATGCCTGAATTAACTGAATGAAACCATAAATGACCACATTTTCTTCTTCTACAAATGTTTTGAAAACCAATGCTCCATACAGCCTGTACGTTCAGGCCATCGGAGGGTAGAGAGGCGAAGTCAACCGTTGACTTCGCCTCTCTGCCCTTCGATGGCCTGAACGTACAGGCCATTTAAATTCACACTACCCGGTTCCTCAATTGGCACAATTTTGGTTTCAGAGAAAAGCTAATAAATGGAAACATCCAACCATCAAACTATTCTTCAATTCAAAATGTGAATGCTGCACTCGATGATTAGCATTTATCTCATTTATTAAACAAGATAAACGGTGTGCGTGCTGCTGCAAGATGAAGGGAAGCGACCATGTAATATATATAAGTTTCTAATTCATGAACTTAGGGGGAGAGTAGCTTAGAAAATGATACAACGTAAAGGAAGATGAGAACGACTACAACTACAATGAATCCCTTGGATAGATTGCCTTCCCTGGATCCTCTAAATTTCATGCCCAAATTTGCTGCAATGGCTACCTCCAGAAAACAAAATTAAATTCCAGCATATTACAAGCCGATCCTAATTATATTCATACTCATAAATCATCAAAATCCCCTATTAATGGTACTATAAATGTCAATAGGGAATCTATTAAATAAGAGTTGGGCTTAGACAGAGGTGGACAAACAGTGGATTGGCCATTTGACAAGGTGATGCACTATTGCGGCAGGAAAAACTAGCTAAGCTTAGCTAAATCTGTAGGTGGAGTTGGTATCATAAAGTATCACGCCATCGTGTAAGAATTGCCATCGAACATCACTTAATATCTCTGCAATATTCAAATGCAGGATTGAAAGAGGATTCCTTTTTTCATGTATTATGCAGACATTTCCTAAGACGATTCATATTTAAATCCAATCCATGAATTATGGGTTCTTTCATTGGGATGCTAATTTTTGAAGGTCTTTCTTTAGTTAGGACAAAAGAAGAATGGTAGGTAAGGGCGATAAATATAGCTGAGATGGGGATTTGCCATTGACATGGAGGAACACTCTCATATAGCTAATATATGAATTCACCATTGACATGGAGGAACACTCTCATGAGCAGATGAAATGGGGTCCTCAATGGAGAACTTTATTAAGAAAGGACATTTGCATATTTCCCAATCTACCAATGGCACAATTTTTTATCCTTAATTGGAATTGGAAAATGGTTGAGGATTAGGGTTTTGGGATCAGGGATTGTCGACATCATATAAAAGGTTATTAGCAATTTTGAGTAAAAGATGATTTCTAGCTTCTAATAGCTATGAAATAATTGTGTAGAGGATAATGTCACAGTGTAGAGCCATAGAACAAATCGTGGAGAACGAGGCTGCTCCAAGATTAATTTATTAAGGCCAATATGTATAATAGACTATACACGATATTTGATTTGATAGGCAATTCAAAATTTATTAGCATTACTGGCTATGGATTCTACTATTATTAATTAATGAAATGATTATGCCTTTGTGCGCTCATGTGTAGTAGTCTGTCTCTATTTAAAATAAACAAAACAGAGACAACAACATAAATTTTCAGATAGTTTTTGAACAATTTGATATTCTAATTTGATATGTTCTTCATGATAAGGGTGCTTATCGGTTTGTATATTCAGGGAGTTTCTGGAAAATATTGCCATAATCATCATAGATACATAGATGGATGGAGTCCGTATGTAGTGAAAAATTATGTTACGTAGTGAAAAATTATGTAAATTTTGCATTAAGATATATTCAGGTAGTTTCGGAAAATATCGAGATAATCATCATAGATACATAGATGAATGGAGTCCATAAAAAAATTATGTAAATTTTTCATTAAGAAAAAAAGGCAAAAAATAAAAGAAAAGAAAGAGTGTGCGACCAATGCAGCATAAGATTCAAAAAATTAATGTTGTCACCCACGACTGGAACCAGCTTAGATCCAGCTTTACCCGGCTCTATCATGCGTTGAGAGGGATCAAATATTTTGAGGTGCAAACCCTTTTTTGGAGTGCAATTGTTGAAGTAGGGTTTGCACCTCGAAATATTTGATCCCTCTCGGCGCATGATAGAGCCGGGTAAAGCTGGATCTAAGCTGGTTGCGTCGAGAGGCGCATTCTACAGCTCGGTATGAGGTAGAAGTGTAATTCCGTGCTCAACCTGGAAGTGACACGTGGCACAATGTCGGCTCATGATAAATATATATTTAAATCTCCCACAATTTCGGCTCATAATAAATATATATTTGAAGCTACCACAATGTCGGCTTAAAGATTAAACTAGGCTTGATATCTATACACAGCAAAGCGCCGCCATTGCTTCATTGGTAGAAGAAATACGGTCTTTAGCGGACTAGCGTTCCTAAGGCTTTTCGGACTGAGAAGCGAAGCTCTAAAAATAAACAATCCATGTACGATTTCTGGATTTTGTTTTTGTTTTGGCATCTGCGATTTTGTGGCTAAACGTCCACATACCCACGCCAATCTATAGACTTTAACTCAAGCAGTAATGTGTAGCCTCAAATGTGAGACGTTGCATTACTTTAGAAATTTTCTCAAATGAGTTCAGCTGCAACCAAATATTATATCGTTAAAGGATTCAATATTAATGTCAAACGTTGCATTACTTTAGAAATTTTCACAAATGAGTTCAGCTGCAACCAAATATTATATCGTCAAAGGATTCAATATGAGAAATGAAATCCTTCCATTGGGATCCATAAGAAATAAAAAAATAAAAATAATAATGAAGTGTGTTCTTGGACAAACATCAAGAAGTCTTAAACACATAGGGGCTGGGTATAGTTTTACTGGAAGCTTTTCAGCAACCACGACCAGCCTCGTGAACTAAGGCAATTTCAATTTTCCTAGTGCACCTATTCTACATGAAGTCAAGATATCATCTCCGTAAAGTTCAATAACTGGAGAATATGTCGATGTCTCTAGCACAGAAACACATACATAGCAAGAACATGCCTAAATGTTACCATGTTCTTCAGTGGGAACAATAATTTAAGATCATTAGGAAACGAGGGCTTGGTCCATGATTCGAGCGAAATCATCCCAATGAACAATTGATCCAGAAAATGAGAGAAAACTTTGGGGTTCGTTCGAAGAGGGGAGAAGACGAATGAAAATTTCCAGGCTTGGATGCAAAGATTGTAATTCTGTATGAGGTAGATGTGTAATTCCGTGCTCAACATGGAGCTGACACGTGGCTCAATGTCAGCTCATAATAGATATATATTTAAAGCTACCACAACGTCAGCTCGAAGAATCCACTCATGATAGATATATATTTAAAGCATTGGTAGTACCAACTGTACCAGTATTCAAGTAATTAGGTTTCACTGGAGGCACGTTTTAGGAGGAAGCAAGTCTCGGAAAAAAGCAGTGGGTTGCAAAAGCTCATTCCCATATAGTCCATAACAATTTCATAATCTTTACTAACGTCTCGGCATACCTCTATCATAATCGGTGCCTTTTTTGTTTCTTTTATAATGTTTAATCTATGACTATTAAGAATTTAGATTCTAAGAATATATGTGTGTTGTAACAGCCATATATGAAAAGGTAGCTCGGTAGACGATCGCAAGGAAGGAGCGATAAAATCTTTAGCAACGGCAGTGAGGGAAATGTAGTGTATGCATATAGTGTATTGGGTAACGGCTATAGCATCTGTGACTGGAGCGTGTTGCAGTTGGAGAAAGGCTGTTGGTAGGTATTTGATGCAAATAAATAAAAAGAAAATATTGAGTGTAGAGTTGAGCTAGGTTTAGGAGCACTGGAGTAAGAGAGCCATGAGAAAGCGTGTTGGGTAGGTATTGATGCAAAGAAATAGAAAGAAAAACTATTATGTGCATGATTAATCTTAATACCACTTGCTGTGGAGGTGTCTAAAGATTCAAAGGCTCATATTACATGCATACGACATTGCCTTATTGTGGGGAATTTTGACACATGTATCCATATTTCAATGCATAACATCTAACATCCAACAAAGGTTGCAAATATAATATTTGCAGGCAAGTTTCTTAATAGAGGCTCACTACACATTATGTATAAAGATTTGTAGTGCTATCAACATAGGCTCACCACACACAACACTCTACAGTTATGAAGGCAATAAGATAGTGGCTGCAAGGAGCATTCATCACTCATACAATACAGATGGATTTGATTTCAAGAAACACCGAAGGAAGAATTTGAATGGAGAAGGTTCACTATGTACACAAAACTCTACAGTGATGAAGGGGAGAAGATAGTGGCCAAAGCATTCATCACTCACGATAAAGATTAAGTTCAACTTAATATCGGCTTGATAATTTATCACAAGTGGTTTTATATATATATAAAATTTGTAAATGAATCAAAACAATTCTACACACTTTGAAAACATAGAGCAATTTCATATTATGTCCAAGGTATGGGAATTCATGTAATTTCAGTTTCTATCTCATATGATATGTTGATGCATATTTAGTAAATTTTATAAATTGTATCAATTACTAGGTTGTAGAAATGACTCTCGATGGTATCTTGAACCACCTGTAACTTGGTCCTCACCAATCTGTCGACATACATTAATACACTTGGAACGTTGGATTCTTTTGATGCGTTGGATTCTTGATTATTTCAAAGTCTCCAGAAAAAATGATTCAGGATGAAGATGGGAGAATAATAATTGAAGCTATTCGACGTGATGAATTTGGGCCAGTCATTGGGGTTACATTTTATAGTAGTAGGGAGTGAATAGAGATAGCACATATTGTATTTGATTTTAGGCACTTCCATAATCGCTATCATTGCTAACGTGAGCGTAGAATGTATGATTCCATTCCTGTCGACATCGATGCACGTGATAACCTTCAATGGTAGTCGGCTCTCCCAAGCAGCTCATGTAGCTCGACGACGGAGATGCAACCGCTCTGCTCCACATCGAGATGGCGAAGGCGTTTCTGAGGTCGTCCATGTGCTCACAAATGACATTCAATATGTCCTTCGTATTCATCTCAATGAATTCTTGGAGATCGATGTAGAGATCTTCATCGGAGTCCACCTCCTCGATCATGTGCTGGAGCTGGTCCTCTGTAACGTTCAGGAAACTGAATTGACTCATGATGCTCTCCACCTCTCTGAAAGATACCCTCCCATCTCCATCCTCGTCGAACAAGTTGAATATATTTTCAAGTTCTTAAATCTGTGAGAGCATCTCCTGCTCACTTGAAGGTGCCACGGACGTGTTGCGTTGCCCGGTCGACATGGCAGATATTTCAATATGTGTTCTTAAACTGCATGTATATGTCCTTCATGTCTATGTATATATACACAAAGAGATCGTTTGTGAAAGATGAACGAATATTTTGAGGCTGCAAAATTAATGAATAATACCTTTGCCTCAGAATGAGAATATCAAGGCATCACTGAGGGGGAACTTGGTTTCATTTCACCTATACCTTCCCTCTGCAATTTTGAATTTTTTAGTATATATCTAGCCATTGGAAACGAGAAATTAGGAAAGTGTTTGGAAAACATGCATGGTTCTTCCTTTTAAATGTTCACGGAAGGGACAATGATGATGTCATGGGTGTCAAAATTTGCAGAGATCTAGCCATTGGAAATGAGAAAGTAGAAGGAAGTGTTTTGAATGAAGTTCTTCTGTTTAAATGCTCACTCATGGACGGAACAAAAATGAGATCATGGGCGTCACAAAGAGATGGACATTTAAATCAAGGAGAAAATTATTACAATTAAATGCCCTTTCATACAAATACCATATATGACGTCAAGTCTGGAGTGTGTTCAGATGCCCAGTGTATTAGGAGAATTTCAAGTCTCTCTAAAAGTTGTACATTACATTATATGTACAACTTTTAGAGAGTGAAAGTGTGTTCACATGCCCAGTGTATTACGAGAATTTCAAGGCTCTCTAAAAGTTGTACATTACATTGTATGTGCAACTTTTAGAGAGTGAAAGAGTAAAGTTGGATCTAGGCTGAAAAATCTACCCCAAAAGTCAGATTTCATGAGCCGACTCTAGATTGCCACTTCGTTTTAACCAATGCCAAACAAGAGATGGTCATTATCCCCACGACCATCGCTCACAACTGCAACCAGCTTAGATCCAGCTTTACCCAGCTCTATCATGAGCCGAGAGGGATCAAATATTTCGAGGTGCAAACCCTTCTTCAACAATTGCACTCCAAAAAAGGGTTTGCACTTCGAAATATTTGATCCCTCTCGGCGCATGATAGAGCCGGGTAACGCTGGATCTAAGCTGGTCTAATTATACAACTTCTACCACTATAACACTAAATAATAATTATATATCTTAGACAAAACCACCTAGTGAACCTTTTTCAAGATGCCTCATAACATTATCAATACAATTCTTAACTACCTACTGAATCTTATTTAATAAAAATTATCATTATATATTAATGGAAAACATACTTCCTTAAATTATCATTTTAAAACAAGACGAACTGTAAAAGAATCAATAATATTTTATTGTAAATTACTAATTGTCTCTCTACATAGTTTCAGAATCCATATCCAGCACGTACTTTTCATTGACAATAAATGAATAGCTGAAAAAAAAAATAGTATAATAAGAATTCACAAATAAGATAGATATACAATGATTATAAAAATTTATACTACATTATTTCAAAGAAATAAATTCATACTTCAAAGATGAATACATTTAAATTTATACTACATTATTCCACGCCTGCCATTTTCGGATTTAACTTGTTTTCTGTCTGAGAATAGTTACTTTGTAGTATTTATGTCGAGACATCCTCAAAGGAAAAGGACTGCGAGGTAAACTCTGGGGCCCAAGTGTGAAAGCCTAAGTCGTAGAAACAACATAATAATGAGGAAATGAAGCAATATTTTAATGTTTATATATATATGGACAGACCAGAACCCCGCGTATTTTGCTGCCTGATTTGGGCCCCCTATGCTACCATTCATAGCCGAGCCCACATTGTCCTATTTCTCCGTTATTTTTTTTATGGTACAATTATAATCAAATCGGGACATAAATGTCATGTTTGAAGATTTTATTTTTTATTTTTCTTTGTGAAAATGGAATGACAACCTCTTTGGGACAACCTATTTTTTGTTAAAATGGAATGATAACCTCTTTTGGGTCCACTGATTGGATTAATCAATTTGTTCCATTTGTAAATCTAGACGTTTCTCTTCCTATTATCAATATGGTTTTAATTAAACCATTTTCCTAATGATTAGTTCGAAATCAAATTTGGAACCTAAGATGGGTGAGTCATTTTGGTAAGTTGCTCCACAATTTTAAACCTAATAATTTTTTTCCATGATTTGCTTTCTAATTAATGTCGATAAGGAAAAATGTACAATCTATAACAAGTGAGTGAACCTCTAATTTATATAAAAAATGTGTATTTTATATATAAAAACATTTACCTTGATCGGGTCCAATTGTGGTCTCTCTATTAGGATAACCTTCTTTAAATATATATAATATATCTCATTGCATACATATTCAACCCCTTATATATCCACATTAGAATCATTATAGTTTCCAATTCAAAACACACTATATGATGCTAATATCTTAGCCACATAGAGCACAATAAAAAATAACAATAGATAGCTAGGGTACTAATTTAGTTCATTTATGTGACAGAGGTAGGGTTTTAGTAATTGAAGGGGATGGCTTCAGGTAACATGAAGTTACATAGGAGTAGAAATACAAATAAACCAAGTACCCATCATCATCTAAATTAGATTATGACGACTTCCATTGTCAATAATACAATGGAGACATTATTAATGAATCCAAATGAAAATGTTGCATATAATTATTCTACCCCTTCTTCTAGATTAGTCGTGCTTGATGATGGAATTGGTTTTGTATAATGAGGAAATAAGGGCATTGGATGATTTGGTTTGAGTTGGGAAATTTGGTTTGTTCATTTACCATAGTATCAAAAATCATATTTTTTCACTTCTATTATCAACAATAAAGTGGAGAGGTATTGATGAACCCGAATCTAGTTATGGCATAATTACTATTTTTCTTCCATTAGTTAGCAAGTGCTTAATAATGAATTTGGTTTTGTACCTATAAGAATAGTGGAATTGGAATATTTTGGTGAAGCCTAGCATAATCTACATTAGAAACTTAACCCTTATCATAAATTCATAATCTCACCTTAAGTAACAACGTTTTGTTAAGATATTGTAACTTCGGAAGATATTCTAGTTGTGCTAATTGTATTTCTCCTTCGGGACTTGTCATTAATACAATTGTTCATGTAAGAGTCATTGAAAGAATCAATGTAAACCTATGAATGTAAGTCAGGTCAATAATACCCTTGAGTCATTATAATAATGATTATTTTGTTGTCCTACTAGTCACGTCGGCCGGGTGAGTTAGACATGTTGGCCTAGTTAGGTTTTAGGACAAGTCAAGAGTCAAATATAAATAGGGACGCACCTCCTTCATTTTTACACACTTCACTCAAACAAGTTTACAAGAGAGAAAAGAATAAGTGCACCATAAGAAGAGAGAAGCAGTTTTCTTGGGTTTTTACACTGTTTTGGTTGAGTTCTATGCTGAGGAAGTTTTGTTGGGTTTTCTCCCCCATGATGGTTTCCAAAGATAAATATTTTGTTCTCTTGTGTGACTGTAATTGTTTTTCTTTTGGTTATCCTACCATCTTAAATTGTTTTAGAATATCATCTAAGAAATAAGGAAACTTAGCATGGTAATAGAGCCACCTTGAAAGAAGACATTGTACAACTAGGGTTGATTGTTCCAAACAATTACCTTGACAGATCAACCAGAAAAAGAAGGTTAACTCAACTCTCCCTAGAAGGGAAAATATTTCAATGAAGACAGAACTAAATTCTGAGAAGTTTCATTTTTGGGCCCGACACTACTGTCGGGAAGAACTAGGGCTTCAAGTTTTTTGAGGTTACATCATAAATCTAAGAAAAAGGAAGATACAATATATCTCACCTTGAGGAGGCACATATTTTCCAACACTCAACCCTACAAGTGATACCAACTGGAAAATTAGGGTTTTACCATCAAACCCTAGGTCATTTCGAAGAAGGTCAGCGAGGAGCAGTCTTCTCCAATTAAGTATTGTCTCTCCCATTTCCATTTGAGGTTCACTTTCTGTTAAACATGAAAAATAATACCAATCTAAATGTGAAGCTTGAGGGTGTTTAGAATTTTAAAGCATGAAAGTACCAGATCATGCTCATCCTAGAAGAAAATGATCTAGAAGGCTTCATGAAGGAGGAAGTTGCAGAACCTGAAGGAGATGAAGCTAATGCCAAGAACAAGAAGATATGATCAAGGATAAAAGAATCATAGCTGAATCCATCAAATATAACTTGATCTCTCAAGTATATGCAAGGAGAACACCAAAAGAAATGTTTGATTCCCTATCCAACCAATTTTAAGGAAGGAATATTAATGGGAAGATGACTTTGAGAAATCAACTCAAAGGTGTGAAAGCTCAGAAGTCAAAAACAGTGCACTCATACTTCACAAGAGTATACCAGATCAACGAGCAATTGGAAGCTACTGTAGACATGGTAAAAGATGAAGAAGTTGTAATGACCACCCTGAATGGACTTCCAAGAGATTGGGAATCTTTCAGTCGAGGAATATGCTCTAGAAGAAAAATAACCAAGTTCTGACAGTTATGGGAAGAATGTGTTCAAGGAGAAGAAAGAATAACAGTTAGAGAAGAGAAACTAAATGAAAGTGGGATGGTTGGGAGAATATCCCACCATAACACTAAGGAAGGAAGGAGTCATTAATACTCCCCCTTGATGACAACTTCCCTCATCCCAAGAAAAGAATGCAGATGCACATACTTTGCTTTTTTCAAGGATTCGGTGAAGATATCGATGTCCTGTTGCTTGGTAGGACAATACTCCAGAGAAGAATTATACCATGACTAAAATAGTTCAAGGGCTAGTGATGGTATATGCGTTGTAGAAATTCAGACATTTTTTACTGGGAGTACATTTCAATATGTACACTAACCATTCTGCATTAAAATACTTGGTCAATAAGTCAGTGTTGGGCGGGGGAATATCTTTATGTGGATTCTCCTTTTCTAGGAATTTGGTTTTGAGATAATTGTTAAGCTTGGTCGATTGAATTTGGGGCCAGACCATCTTTTGAGGATCGAAAGTGGAGAAGAACCTACTAGTATGGAATATAATCTCTGTGATGCACAACTGTTTGTGATAACCATGTTTGATGATTAGTATTGAGATATCATACAATTTTTAGGTACGAGTTATGCGCCATTTTAATTCACTATTACATAGAAGAAGCAGTTGTTTGGGCATACTGCAGATTTCCAGTTGATCATTGGACACTTGTATAAGATGGGTCCTGATGAGACTCTTCAGCACTGTGTTTTAGAGAATGAGTGGTAGATGATATTAAATGAATCACATGCTCGTGTTGTAGGATGCCACTATGCAGGAAAAGATACAGTGCGCAATATTTTGAAAGCATGGTTATGGTGGCCCACCATGCATACAGACACCCAGGATTATTGTCACAACTGTGATGTCTAAAGCCTTCCCGAAGAGATGAAATTCTGTTGGTACCACAGATAACATTGCAGACATTTGATAAATGGGTCGTTGATTTTGTAGGACCTATCAGTCTAACAAGGAAGCACACTGGAGCACAATATATTATTACTACAACCGATCACCTAACTAAATGGACTAAAGAAATGCTAGTAAAGGATTGTACTTCTGCAAAGTTTCTATTTAAAAATATTGTGACAAGATTCAGGTGCCCAAATATTTTAATCTGCGATCAAGGTACACATTGTTTTAATCAACTGATTGAAGAATTGATAGAGGAATTTTAGATCCAGCATAGAATGACAATGCCATCTCACCTTCAAGCAAATGGATCTGTCAAAGAATTCAATAAAATCATGGGAAATGCATTCACAAAGGTTTGTAATTCCCAAAGCAATGATTGGGACCATAATATTTCTGCAGTGTTATGGGCATATCACATGACGTGTAAGAATTTGATAGGTCATACTCCATTTCAGTTGGTGTATGGGAATGAAGTTGTCATGCCTATGGAGTACATTGTACCGAGTCTAAGAATTGTTGTGATCACCGAAATGACATATGTTGATGTTATTGAAGACAAGTTACTTCAACTAATACAGTTGGAAGAAGAACGTTTTGTCATAGGGTTTCATCAAAACATTGAAAATCAAAGACAGAAGGTATGGCATGATCAACACATTAAGAAAAAGTAGTTTCAAATCGGAGTTCTTGTTATTATGTATGATAAGAAATTCTTCAAACACCCATGGAATTTAAAATCTCATTGGTTAGGACCATACATTGTCAAAGAGATCATTGATGGAGGAGCAATGAAACTAGAAAATTTAAATGGGACAAAAGTTACAGAAATGGTCAATGGAAGCTGCCGAAAACCATATGATAGTTGCGACTTGATTGCATAAAAAGAGAGAGAGAAAAGAAAGAAAGATGAGAAGAAAATTATGGTCATAGACTGCTGGTATGCTGCAACGATAAGTAAATTTTCACAAACTTGGCATCTAGTGAATGTCAAGATTGTGAGAAAAGACACTTGTTCTGTCACAATAAAGGAACCCAACTGAAGGTAGAAAATATGTCGTAAGGAATATGCCAATGTTCTAAGAAAATTTCTCTAGCTAAGATAAAAATCAAGTCCCAAAGAGTGTGATGATGTCGCATGAGATACCAGAATCTTGGATATGACAGTATGGAGGTCATTAATTTGACAAATCCAAGAAAATATGGTGGCGTGCTTTTTGGTCATGTCTAGATTTATGGCAATAACTACCATTGAAAGTGACAGATAATTTGTGCCATGAATAAATTTTTTGTTAATGAATCAAACTGTACACCCATGTGCCTGAAAGGACATATTCCTTCCTATTGATTTCATGCCCGTGCAAAGAATGAATATGGAAAACAGTTGCATGTTATCATCCTTTGTGCCCAAGTGCATTTCATTCTACTGCAAGAGAGAAGAGTTGTTGTGTATCCAACCATGAGAGCCAAAGCGAATTGATCATAACACGGTCATCTCCATCTCCAACACAAGAAAATTTGTTGAATCTAAGTTTAAGCATGTATCACCTATGATAGTCATGGAGGATACTGTTGGTTATATTCCATCGCAGGTGGATATTCCACCAATTGTTGAACGGACCAGTGGTTGCAAACACTGCACCAGTTGTTGAACATACCACATCATTTGCTACATGGACTATACCAGTTGCTGAAAATACCACTCTAGTTGTGGAGCCAAACCTCATTAGACGGTTTGTAAAAGTGCATGCAAAAACAGAAGGTTCGTCTGAAACCACATGGGGAAAGCACACTGGTAATCAGAAGAGAAAGGAGAAAGCATCAACAAACCCAGTGCCACCCCTACAAGATGATGAATATTCTAAGACAAGAAATTTGTTTCCACCTTATGTTCCATTAAGACGTAGGGATGCATTGAAAGTAAAAATTCCAAGGCAAACAGGGGCCTCGCGCATAGCACCATTGGTTCCAAAAGGAGTGAAGGTGTTGAAGGATATCTTATTGGACCTGCATAGATTATCATTTTTTGACCATGAAACCAATAATAAGGAATACCTAGACTGTGTAAACTATATGGACACTGTGCAAGACACACCAGATGCACCGAAGTGATTTTTACCAAAGGAGTGGGCTACATGACTAGACCAGTCTGGCATACTCTTATTTCTATATATGTCGCATTTTTTCCACAACATACCGATAAACACCTGTGTTAAGAAACTTTTGGTATTTTTTCATGGCGGTTTCCTATGGCTTAGAAATCCCTCTGTAGATGTTGAACTTATCGTACTCATCACAGGACTACCATTCGAAGGAATGGACCTAATGCCACTTCTAAGGAAGGATCAAGAAGCAACGATAGTTGTGCGGATGAAGGACAAGTACGATGTCATGAGAGATAATATAGGACTTTCAATAGCCTCCATTAATTATTATACCATTTTATTTTCTTCGAAGGTATTGGCCTCAAAGTTACTATGCAAGATTCACCAAAACCAATGCACTGCGGTAGCAATTGCGTTGGCCGAACTCTGCACGGAGGGAGTTTAGATCAACTAGTCATAGTTCTTGCTGAATGAATTGTTGCAAGATTTCATTGAGTCATAGGATGAGGGTAATTCATTTCACTAATCCTGGATGTTAATATTAATTTCATTCATTGCATGGTATGACCCACCAAAGTACCAAGGGGTATATCTGCCACTGCACTTTAGAGGAGAACGATACCAAAACATTTGGTTCAAAAAGAATAAAAAGGCATGACCTCCATAAAACAATATTGAATTATTTATGCATGGGGAGGATATATGACACATGGTAAGGAACCAATACATATTGTATGAATGCACCATTCAATAATTCACCAAGTTGTTAGATTCGAGATTGGTGTGCACAATGTCAAAATGAAGTTGCACCAGGACCCCCACCGCCAATGGTTGGTGGTGCCATTCATAATATCAGAGGAATATGTTGAAGAAATTATTGATGAATGGCCAGAAAAATGGCGCATCCTGGTGCCAGAAGAGAAACTAGTACACGAAGAAGAAGAGCTACAATAAGAGGATCCACCACTGCCAAAAAACGTAAATGAAGAAGAAAATCCACAAGAGGATTTAGACTCAACACAGAGTAATTTCAGTTTAACTCCGAAAGACCTAGAGATAGAAAGGAAAAGAAAAGATTCTAAGATGGATTAGGAAGAGTCCAGGAGGAAGAAGAAGAGAAAATATGACAAAAGCACAAATACCATCAGCCTGGATAGCGATGATCTACAACTTATGACTGAGGAAATAACTAAAGTTGCGTAGACAAGCTTCAAAACCATAGACAAGTGAAAGACATAGCTTAAAGGTACAGTTACTGTTTTACTCAAAGTTTTGTGTAAAGTTGTTGAAGATGTTAAAGTTGTTATAGACTATCGAGCACCAAGAACCAAGTCCCAAGATCCACCAGATATTTCAGAAGTGCAACCAATTGGAATAGTAGTTCCATTTCCACCAATAAGAACTAAGGTATCATGCGGAGTTCTCGATTTAGGAACTCCATAGTTTAATGGTGCCTATAAGAGAATAGGCCAGATAATGATAGACATCTCATTAATGGAAATGGATGAAGTGTATGCAATGCAAAGTGTTGCAGTTGCAGTTGCAGTGATAAATGTGGAAGAACGCGCACTATTTAAACAAGCAGAGGATACAAACAAAAGTGTTAAGAATATGAAACAAGAAGTACAAGACTCTAAGCAAAAGATGAATACATGAGAAGAAAATTTCCATAGGCTCAATAAGGAAGTAGCTTTTTCTTGTACAAACTTTGCATAGGAAGGGATAATAGAGGAAATGGTTCCAGAATCCAAGGTCTCCCGACTTGGAACAATGGCAGAGACCTCCAAAATAAAGTTGTAGAGCTAGACATGCAAATAAGACTAGGCACACCACTTGAGGTATTGGAAGAACAAAGGAAAGTAGTAGTAGAAGTTGCGTAGAAGACTGAAGAGGCAAAAGCAGTGTGTGCTAAAGCTGTCGACCAAGTCTCTCAAGCTTGGAAAGAAATCATAAATCAGACAGAGTTAGAGAAATTCACATAGGAGTTGCACAAAGTCGAAACAATTATGAATCGGATGAAGAGTGCAATGAAAGAATTTCCCTTAGCAGAAAAAATGGCTAAGGCAAAAGAGATGAATTAATTGCAACATTAGGCCACAGTGTTGCACATGCAATGACAACAATGCACATATAAGGTTGAAGAGTTTCACACTGAAAGCTAAAAAAGTTGCAGGCATCATTCATCGTGCACATCAAAATGTTTGAGAAGCGACAGAGTCAGAAGAAAATATAATGCTAGAACATGTCAGTTATGACCTTGTGGAGCAATTGAAGAAGACTAAGGAACAAGTGTGAAAGGAAGTAGAGAGAGCAACAAAAATATTACAGTATTTTCAAATCAAAGTTGACACCAATGAACAAATGGAGGAATACAATTTTTGTAGCTTGGGACGAGCCATAGGTGATTTCTAGGGGCCTATTGGGCCTAGGGAAAGGTAAGCACAATTCACTTAGAATTATTTCCAAGTAGGAAAGGAGCTAAGGAAAAAGAAGAGAAAGGAGTTGCAACAGAGGCAATGATAGAAAGAAGGAAGGGAGAGAAGATGAAGGAAAAAAGGAGAATGAGGTGTTACATAGGAAGATAAATAGGAAGGGGTTAAGGAAAGAAACAATTGAAGAACAAAAGAGAAGTCACAACATAAGAGAAGCTATGCCATAAGGGACGCTATGACAGAAGGGAATTTGCAACAGAAGAAGATGTCGCAACAAAACAAAGGTCATGATAGAAGAAAAGGATGCAACAAAGAAAGAATGTGACAGAGTGGAGCCATGTTAGAAGGAATGCAGCGAAACAACGATTAGAAAGTGACATGTCAGAAAGATCGTGGGTATGAGGTCAGATAGAGTCGAATAAAGTCGCACGTATGAATGTATCTTTGTAAGTCAGGTCGTTAGTGCTTATTTTCATGTGTCTCTAGGATAGGGAAGACAACATGTGGGACAAGTGTATAAAGTTGGGTGAGAAAATGAAACGTAAAGGGTATATAAAAGGAGGAACCCAAGATATCTGTGGGTTAGCCTCGTTAGCCTCTGGAGCATTTTTAGTTTCGGGTTATTATTGTAAGTGTGTCTGTTATTTTTGTTGAGTGCATCGAGTTGAGAGTCTATAGTTTAGTTTGTTTTACATCGTATCTGAGTGTAATGACCTATCCTGTATCCAGGTTAAGATATCCCATATATTGGTTAAGGAAGAAGATGTTCCATCTTCAAATAATAATGTATAGATATATAATAATTGAATGCATGTTTTATTACAATGGATATGAACACCTTAAATATGTCTTGGCCATCAAATTTTGAAGAGACATTTCGGTTCATAGCTATATTTAATAATTAATTACTGTTACTAATGGTTATAACCTAATTATTTACTATTTTATTGTTGTAACATTGCCTTCCACTTAGGAAATCTTTACCCTCAAAGGTTAGATTATTGCTGCCGTCTTTTCACTCTCGTTTTGTGTCGAAACAATGTCATTACTTCCTTTATGTATTTTTCAGAGCTTGTATTAGGTATGTGCTTGGTATATACGCAATAGTTTGTCATTTTACTTTCATTTGTAACTTGAATTTGTACTGCATTATGTTTACTAATGTTGTCCTATTTTTCATTTACAAGAATACGAGGAATATTTTGTGACTGAACATATCAAGATTAGTTTTATAAATCTCTTGTCCCATGATACTCATGATGTTATCATGTAATGTTTCCATTTTATTATCCTTATTAGTTATCTCGAGAAGTGACATCTCTTGAGGCATCTCACACTCGAAGTCTCCAGATAATGTTACATTTAGGTTTCTCCAAGGTGGTAGAACATTTAAGGTAGAAAATGAATCTACGATATTTGGTTTCCTTGGCTTGGATTACTTTGCATACTATAGGATCCATATTTTGTCATTAAATGGATCATCCTTATTATCAACAATACTGGATTGACTCTTATCATGATCTTGGTCAAGCTCATTTTTATTTTGATCAAATATATTATTGGTATTTAGGTCACCCCTAAGATATTTTGTCTCCTTGTCTTGTTTATTGTCTTGATCGATTTTGTTGCTCTCATTTTTGTTGACATACTGGTCCAACATATCTGAGTTACTGATATGGTTTTTACTAGAACTTAGTTTTTGTAACATTTCCATTAGTGTATTTTGTTTTTGTGTCATGATGCTCAGGTTTTGTGACATCGTGATTACATTTGTTATACCAAAATCCTGTCACCATCATCTGATAATACCTTTGACATACCTACTTGATTTGAATTCCAGCTTCTGGAGTGAAGACTAAATGGTTTTTAATTAGTCTGTCATACAAATTCCCAGCACCGCGCATGCCCTGTTATCCAGGAGAGGTACCCCTCCTTGCATCGCCTTTCATCGGTTGTCTACAAGTGGTGCCACTGCCCATTTCCCTTGGTGCATAAGTGGTTATTAATAGAACCTCTATGTCATAGAAGGAGAAGCACAATACCCTGGGTAAAAAGGGAAAAAGAGAAGTTTCTCGAGGCTTGTAGATGATAAGCCTCGAGATATCCCTTATCCCTACTACTGTGGGTTGGTTGAGCTCAAGATCCCTCATCCTAGGATCTTAGAGGCCATCTGACCCACTAATTTCTCAACCATCTCTATCCATTAAAGCCCTATAAATATGAGCTCATAGCCATGGTTGAGAGGAGAACATTGAAGGTATTGTTATGTGGTTGGATTGATTCTTGGCCCAAGATCATTTGGAGAGAGCATAGAGAGCTAGAGTCAGAGATTTTGGGGATGAAGAGCTGGTTTCATGGAGATGCATGTCAACACTAAGGCTTGGTGTTGACATGCATCTCCATGAAACCATCTTTTTATCTCCAAAAGCTCTGACTCTAGTGCTCTATGCTCTCTCCAAATCATCTTGGGCCAAGAATCAATCCAACGACATAACAATACCTTCAATTTTCTCCTCTTAACCATGGCTATGAGCTCGTATTTATAGGGCTTTAATGGATAGATATCGTTGAGAAATTAGTGGGTGAGGTGGCCTCTAAGATCCTAGGATGAGGGATCTCAAGCTCAGCCAACCCACAATAGTATGGATAAGGGATATCTCAAGGCTTATCATCTAGAAGCCTCGAGATACTTCTCTTTTTCCCTTTTTACCCAGGTTACCGCACTTCTCCTTTTATGACAGAGCAGTTCTGGTAATAACCACCTATGGACCAAGGGCAATGGGTGGTGGCACCGCTTGTGGACAACCGATGAAAGGCGGTGCGAGCAGGGGCACCACTCCTGGATAAAGGGGCATGCGCGTTGCTGAGAATTTGTATGATAGACTAATAAAAAACCATTTAGTCTTCACTCTAGAAGCTGGGATTCAGGGCAAGTAGGTATGTCAAAGCTCTTATCACATGATGGTGAAAGGATTTTGGTATAACAACGTTCTATGTCATCGCACTCATCTTCTCATTTAAATATTCTTGTTTCTTGTTCATGATGTCTAGTTTGTCATCGAGTTTTCTTTCTAGTACTAGAACAACTTCTTATTTGATTTCTTTCTTAAGTACCTTGTTATTTTTCGTTTCTTCCTTCAAGATTTTTTGGTTGGCGATGAGGTCCTTAATGTCTTTCCCCAATTTCTCAAGCTTGTCTTTTAATTCCATCAGGGCTTGGGTCCTTTATATATATATATATATATATATATATATATAATTTATTATTTCATAAGGTAAATATTATTATAAGCTTGAATAATGAAATTTTAATAAAAAACAAATTTATTTTCTTAACAAAATTAATTATTACAATTTTTATATTATGTAATAATAACAATTTTATTATAATATTTTTCTTTGTATTAAAATTGTTTGTTTTTTTGTTGAGTGGCAGCATCAAGGTGAAGTGACCGTGATGCAGCAGCGTGGGAGGTTGTGAGAGATGGGGAGATGCATGGGTTGGAGCGAAAGAAGATGGTTGTGGGGTGGGAGTATTGCAGGTGGAGTGAAGGAAGTAGAAGGAGACTAAGTGAAGGAAAATGATGGAGGGAAGATGTGAGTAGTAGGAAGAGTGGATGGGAGTATGTTGTAGGAAGTGATTGTGAGAGTGGATGGGATCATGTTGCAGAAGCGTATTTGAGGAGAGTGATTAAAGATGGATTGGGAGCAGGGAGCAAGGTGCATGGGCTGGAGCAGAAAGGAAGGAGGGTCGAGGGTTATAAAGGAGGAGGATCATGGAGGAGGTAGAACATGAGGAGAGCAGGTATGAGGGAAGGAAGTGTGGAGCAGTTGGTGGGGATGGATAGGAGGGTGAAGGTGGCTTCGAGAAACCAATTTGGGAGTGCACGGAGGAGCACAGGGATGGATGGAACGTGTGACAGGGAATGGAAATAGAGGGAGAGGACCAAGGAAAAATGTGGAATGGGAGGGAGAAAGGGTAGTGTTTGATGAATGGATTTGAGTAGGATATTTAGGTTACAGGGGTGCGAGAGTGTGAGGAGTGGAGGCATATAGGGTAATGCAGATGAGGCGAGAGGATGCGATGGAAAAAGGAGCATGGATGGAGCGAGGATTTTAAGAGTGAATCCTGAGGGAGCGTGATGATATGGAGCCATAGAAGAATTAGGAGTCGATGAGCCAAATTTGAGCTCAGTGTAGGAGGAACAAATCCACTCTGATGCCAATGTTACACTGTATTTGGGTGTAATGACATAGCCTTTATCTGGGTTAAGCTATTTTGTATATGGGTTAAGGAGGAAGATGTTCCATCTTCAAATAATAATGTATAGATATATAATAATTAAATGGATGTTTTATTATAATGGATATGACCACCTTTAATATGGTTTGGCCATCAAATGTTGAAGAGACATTTCTCTTCATAACTACATTTAATGATTAATTACTATTATTAATGGTTATAACCTGATTATTTACAATTTTATTGTTGTAGTAGTGCACAAAAGTGTAGAAGAGACTGAGTCAATCCAGGATGTATATGGATTAGTAGGAGAAGTCATAGAGGAAGTTGAGTCGATCCAGGCTATGTGCATATCGTCAGTAAAGTTGAGGATAGGTATAATTGTGAGAATTTGATCTACAAATGGATTAAGGAGCACAAGAGACTCTCACAATTCAATTTAGTTTGCAAAAAAACCAGCAAAAAGATTGAAAGAGGAACAAATTTACATACACATGTGAACACAAAGTGAATATTATTGAACTGTCAAACATCTGAATGTGTTTAAATCAGGTATATAATACATTAGGATCAATTCATGATGGTTAGGAATCCAAATCTGAGTGTACATGTGATATGGCCAAAATTGACCTCAATCCCCCCTAGGCAGACCAATCAAGCTCCAACTCATCCAAAATACTCACGAAACCTCATGTGAATGTTGGTGAAGTGTGCTAGGGAAATGATTCCAAGGAATGCATGGGTGAGAAATCAGAGGTGTGTGGGAATCTCATTGTGACAATAAATGCTCCTAGGAGAGCTAAAATTGAGAAAATACATCATTAGCGCCCTTAGTCAAACCCAGATTCCACAATTCAAGGAGGAAACACTCCAAGACATTAAATGAGAGTGGACATGTGCTAGTTTGGCCAACTAGAGCACTGGTGCAACTGTGAAAAATCTGAAAATAACCAGTTCACCTCCTAGATGAAATTCCCTAAGTCTAAACCATAGCAATTTAATGCTTAGAAGCAAATGAAATTAACTAAGGTATAAACTAGGTACTAAGTATGGATTACTATTCTAACACCCTCCCTTAACCATGGCTTAGTACAACATAACCAAAAATATTATGGAGGCCTTGGAAACAAAGGCTCAAGTCACCTCATACAACAAAACTTTATTTGTCCATGAAAAACAAGGAAAAGAGAAAACCACATGGGAACAAAACATCTACTAAAAAATGGACATGGGGCTGAAAATATGAAGTTGAATGGCATCCATCACCATGCATCACTCACTCCAAGCAATGATATCAATTAAGTGAAGGTCTTCTTAGTAAAACTCTTGGTGAAAATATCAGCAGTTTGCTCAGTGGATGGACAATACTGCAAGGCTATCACCCGATCATGCACTAAGCCCCAAATGTAATGCATATGAATCTCTATGTTATTATTCCTTTGAATTTGTAATGTATCTATAGATATATTGATATCACTTTAATTGACACACCAAATGACAATGGGTGAATCAAGTGCAATACCAAGATCCTAAAGAATGCCTTGCAACCATACACATTATCTAGTTGCATTCACTGCTCCCATGTATTCGGTCTCAGTTGAAGAAAGAGAAATAATGTTCTATTTCTTACTTTACCAGAAAATGGTAGCATTGGAAACAATGAAAATAAAACCTGAAGTGCAATTTCTATGATCGGGATCTCCAGCCCAATCTGAATAAGACAATCCTGCTAGTTCTAGTGGAGAACTAGTTGCATAGTGTACCCTAAAACTCCTAGTACCTTGAACATACTGAAGGATCATGTTGGATTCCATCCAATGGATATAATGTGTCAGATGCATATATATTTCTACAGCACTAGAAACATATTCTAAATCAGGTATGCTATCTGTAAGATACAACAAACTACCAACTAGCTACATGTACAATGAGCAATCTACCAAAGGAGAGTCTCCAATTTCACCTAGTTTTATGCCAGAAAGAAATGGGAACTTGGATGTCTTAAAACCATCCATTTTAAAATTTATTATCAGTTTTGAATTATATTTATGTTTTCTGAGCATGATTCCTTTTTCATAATTCTCAATTTCCAAACCAATAAATTGTTTTAGCAATCCTAGATCAGTCATTGCAAATTCTTTGTGTATAGATGCCTTAATTGATCAATTTATTTGGTGAATCTCCCTGTAATTAAGAGGCCATAAAAATACAGCAAAATAAATTGCAATGCATCACCTTTTTAATCCAAATACACATTAGGATCAGACTTGCATCAAATAAAACCAATTGAGAGAAAAAAGCTGTTTGTTTTGTCATACCAAGCCCTTGGGGCTTGCTTGATGCCACAGAGTGATTTATTAAACCTGAGAAACAAGGGAAAGATACTCTTGGAAACTCTTAGGTTTATTCATATATATTTCTTCTTGTATCTCACCACTAAGGAATGCACAAAAATACATCCATGTGGCGAACCTCCAAGCACTTACTAGTAGCAATGCCTAAGACTAGCCTGATTGAATCCATATTTGAAATTGGTGCAAAGGTCTTTGTATAGTCCACTCCTTGGAATTGATAAAATAATTTATAAACTAATATGGACTTATACTTAATATCAGAACCATCTTCAGAAAATTTGGTTCTAAATATACACATACATTGCACAAGCTTCCTCTTGGGAGGCATGGGAACCAATTCCGAGGTCTCATTCTCTTGGAGAGAATTGAATTCATCTTGCATGGATGATTTCCAACTTGGATCATGAAATAATTCCTGACACGAAAATTTATCAGATACCATCATCATACAACAGTTCTCAGCAGGAGAAATTTCACTTGCATAAGAAGCATTGTGAAATTGTGATGTTGTTTTCCCAGGATCTAGAGGATTTCCTGCTAGATCCCCAACAGATTGTATGGTTTTCTCAACCCCATTGGGACTTAAGGGTGATTCATGTACATAAATTTCATCTTCAACCATTTCATTATCAATAATATCACAAAAATAATAGCTTTAATAATCACTTACATCATCATGGTGTTGAGGATAGGAGCATTCCCCTGGTGGTAGTTCAAAATCTGGTATAATCTCCTCTTCTAATTGCACACTTATTTTAATGAAAATTTTGTGTGTGGATGTATCAAAAAGATTATAACCCTTTGCGTCTTCGACATAACCAACCATGATGCATTCTTTACTCTGTGGCTCCAATTCCTTCCTCTTTTTTGATGGAATTTGAGCCCATGCCCTTGAGCCAAAAATCCTGAAATGTGAGACATTTGGTTTGTGAACAAACTACATCTCATAGGGTGTTTTCCATTTCACTGATTTGTGTAAATCCATTTTCTTAATATATGCAGAACAATTTATGGCTTCATCCCATATTTTATGACTTAAATCCTTTTCCTCAATCATGCATGTAGCCATCTCCTTGAGAGACCTATTTTTCCTCTCTGCCACACCATTTTGTTGAGGTGTGTAGGGGACTGAATGATGCATTTGGATGCCACATTCCTCACACAGGTGGTGCAAATTTTTATTTACATACTCTTTACCATTATAAGTCCTAACAATATTAATCTTATTCCGACTTTGTTTCTCCACTAGGACCTTCCAAATCTTTAGAGTCTCAAGGACTTCATATTTTAGCTTACGGAAGTACACCCAACAAAACCTAGAGTAATAATCAATGAAAGTGAGAACATACCTTGATCTTCCATAGGAGGGAGTGGGAAGAGGACCAATGAGATATGAATGCACCAATACAAGTGTTTTTGTATCTCTCCTTGCCTTCCCCTTTTCATAACTGTGCTCTGGATGCTTTCCCACTACACAACCAATGCATGCACCATTAAAAGATTTGATAAGAGGAAGCTCTTCCACCATATCAAACTTGTTGAGTTCTTGAAGGTATTTATAGTTCATGTGACCAAATATATCATGTCATATCTTGGAGGTCTCATTGGCATGTGATACAAGTGCTTTTCCATTGGAATTAGGAAGAAATTTTGAGAATTTGTACATTCTAGCTTGGTGATATGCATACCCCAATGCCACAACTTTGTCGAGGGATATTTATACTGTCTCTACCATATATGGAATAAATTTTACTCTGTTGGATTCTCCAGTATGTGTCATCTGGTATACTAAAAACAAATTCATTTCCAAGTATGGTACATAGAAGACATCATTGATGTAACCATTGTCAAGGTCGATCCTTCCAAATCCCTTGGTCTAGATCTTAAAGTCATCTCCCATTCGGAAAACTGGGCCACTATTAAAATACATGGAATTCAAGAGTTATCTAATAGAGGCGATATTCTTGGATGCCCCTGAATCAATGATGAAGGTGGAGGGATTAGAAGAACCCACAACTAAAGCATGACATTTCTCCTTGTTGTTAGAACCTGAGCTTCCATCCTTCTTCTTTGCACCATCTCAGATTGGGATGTTGTTTTTATTGAGTATTTGTGCCATCATATCAATGGTTTTATTCATGGCTGATATCTTTCGATGCCATCCCTTTTGGAAATAGGTGCATTTTTTTCTCCTTTCCCTTCTTGTCCTTATCCCTTGGAGGATTTGAACCCCCATCAGGATTCTTGGGTCTGTCTGGTTTCTTCTTCTATGGATATTTTGAATTCTTGGATTTATGCTTTCCTTTGGAGGCATTCAAAAAGCCTATGGCCAACTCTTGATCTCATCTTGTTTTGATGGTGCCCATCTGAACTAGCTTGTCCTGCTCCTGGGTCAAGGACTCCTTGGAAGCTTTCTAGTGCTGGTATTTTCCAATTTCGAATGGTTAGCTTGCCAGAGAGGAATGTGATAACAAACACTGAGTATTATGGCCCCAAGTTTGAAAGGATTGATAGTATAAGCTGCTCTTCCTTCTTATTGATTCCACACTCCTTGAGTTGAAGTACCAGAGACTGAAATTTGGTGAAGAACTCATGGATGGTGTCAAAATGCATTGGGATCAAGGTAATGAGCTCGTTTTCAAGCTGATGTACCCTCAATTAATCATTTTCCCCAAAGATAGTTTTGAGCTTCTTCTAGACATCATTTGAGGTGGTCAAACTGTCAACATGAAATAGGATATCTCTTGAAATACTTATACATAGTAGTCCAAAAGCTTCATCAAGTCTATTGAAGTATTTCTACTTCTCTACTACAGAGTTTGGCTCCACTTGTTTACCCATGGTGACCCTGTAGAAACCCTTGGATTTCAGTTGGATGACCATCTCAGCTTTACACTCAAATTAATTGAATGGAGTGAGAAATATGTGGTTTTTATCCATCTATACTTGCGCTAGTGGTGTAGTTTTGCTAAAAGTACCTGAAAAAACACTCAAATTTTATCCTCAAAATCTCTCAAATGCAACTCAAATACTCATTATTGATGTGAAAATACAATAAACTATGACACCATGTGAGAATTGTATCTATAGTTGGATCTAGGAGCGCAAGAGACTCTCAAAATTTGAGTTAGTTTGCAAAAAACTAGCAAAAAGCTTGAAAGAGGAACAAATTTACATACACATGTGAACAAAAAGTGAATATTATTAAAATTTATAACATATGAATTTGTTTAGATTAATTATATATTACATTAGGATCAATTCTTGAGGCTTAGGAAGCCAAACCTAAGTGTACATGTAACATGGCCAAAATTGACCTCAATCCCCACTAAGTGGACCAATCAAGCTCTAACTCAACCCAAAAAGTCACAAAACCTCATGTGAACATTGGTGAAGTGTGCTGGGGAAATAATGAGTCCAAGGCATGTGTGGGTGATCAAGTAGAGGTGTGTGGGAGTCTCAATGTGATAATAAATGCTCCTACGAGAGCCAAAATGGACAAAATACATTATTAGCACCCCTAGTCAAACCCATATTCCCCAATTCAAGTAGGAATCACTCAAAGACATCAAATAAGGGAGCACATGTGTTGGGTTTACCAACTAGAGCATTGGTGCAAGTGTGAAAGGTCTGAAAATAACCAGTTCACCTCCTAAATCAAATTCCATAAGTCTAAACCATAGAAATTTAATGCTTAGTAGAAAATGAAATTGACTAAGGTATAAAATAGGTACTAAGGATGGTTTACTATTCTAACAAGAGAAAGGAATATCTAGAACAAATTATACAGCAAAGTGCGAAGACTAAAGGTTCCATATATTCCTCATACTAGATGAAGAGCACCTTTGTGGTTTTTTCCGAGATGGGTTTCCCCATTAGATTCGGTGTTATATGTGTGAATGTTGAATGTGTTTAAGTTGCATGCTTATATGTTGTTGTGAATGAATTATTATGTATTTTATTATGAATGAGTTCATGTACATCAATCACACTGATATAGGTTGAATGTATTTATGTTGCACTGGGGTTATTCTTATATTATTTATGAAGGGAGAAGTGTGTAACGGTATAACTGTGCATAGTAAGCATAAATAATCCATCCACAAGATTTGTTCCAGCACCTTGCTAGAATTCCAAGTGGAATGAAATCCCCCACCCAGCTGTGGAAACCTGGTTCTGGTAGTTACCCAGAGAAAGATATATTGGGTGAGATTGCACTTGCGTCGTAGGTGCTGCCGACTGAGCTTTTCTCTGTCGGGTTGATATCTTCGGCTTTGGTGTGCGCAAGAGAAAAGAGAATGAAATTAGGTCAAAGAGATGTCGGAAGGCCAACATGTGGATTAAATCAAGTGCTATGTGTGGAATAGATGAAGTCTTGATGTTTATTGTATACATTTTTTCTTCTTCTTCAAACTGCATATTTTATATTTTTCCTATTTAATATTAATGTAAGGTTTGGCAACACAAGTTATTTTATCAATGGTAACATGCTACCAAGGAATACTTGACAAAATTGTCTAGGAGGCACACTATTATAGACACTATTTAGTATAATATGGATATTGAATATTATAAACATTTCACTATTCAGATTCAAAGATCACAACTTTGGAAATGAAAAAGGAACTTTTCAAATTGAAATTCACACATTTTGAATTAAAATTCACACTTTTTTTTATTGGAAATCCACACTTTCATAATAAAAAAGTGCACTTTTAGGGTTCAGAAGTAGTTAAAAAATAACTTTTCAAACCCAATATTGCCACTTTTGGAACCCATTTTTGCACTTTACAAAAGTTGATATTGACATTTTGAAAGGCTAAATTCATACTTTTTAGTCCATTTTTTTTTCTGAAAATGTCCACATTTAATTAAATGGGAATTTTGCAAAGAAAGAAAGGGGAATGAAGGGATAAATCCCCCTCAGTTGATCCTTGGGAAGAGGCTTTCCCTAAAAGAAGAAAGATCCCCTAAAATAGCCCTATAAAGTTATAAATAATATGAGAACCTCTCATTTGATCATCTCATCATCACTTAAGTTAATATCTTAAGTAGGTCGCAATTCTTGAGAGAAGAGACAAAGGGAAAAGATAAGAGAGAGAATGAACACTTGTAAGGATCCTTTTGAACATATTCTCTCGAGTATTTTCTAGGATATTCAAATATTCTTTTTCTAAGGGATTTCTAAGGTTCTCTAAGGAGGAGGATGTGCAATTATGTGTTAGGACTATTAATTAATCCTCCCTTGAACAACATAGTCTATTTTTCTTCTCCTAGCTTAGGGGTTCATTTCCGCTTCACTAGTGCATGTCGAACTCACTTCGGGGCCACCTAGAACTCAATGCGCTTGTCTGCATGATTTTAAGAGCTCCAAGGACCAATCCCTATAATTTAGGAACCCACTCTAAGTGCCACCAATAGTCTCCAACACTTGACCCTGTTCTGTATTCAGTTATGTTCAGTTATGCTCTGATTCTCATCAGTTAGTTCACTCTCAATCGTCCTAGCGCCAATTTGCATGATTTAAGGGAGGTAGGGTATATTTTCTCACCTACCTACATCAGTTAACTAGTTGTAAACTAATTCAATGATCCAGAGTTGCATTAGTGATCTCTAGTGTTGATTTTCCCACACCATTGTATTACATATTATTTATTGATTAATGGATGTAGTGATATTCTTCCAATTTTGTCTCCATGTGTGTGCAATTTTTGCATGAGTAATTTATCAATCTCTAGTAAATTCTTCTCTCTCTTCTACAACCTTCTTTTCTTATTGAATTCATGCAGGAATGAATATGATATGCTTCATTAAATTAACATGGTATTATAGAAGGTATCCATGCTAGCTTCAAACCTCAGAAAATTCCATTGATGCATCAGAAGCAATTGGGTTCCACATAAATCCTAGTATTCTTTCCTTGCTCCCTCTGGATTCTATTCATAGAATTCTATCCAAGTGTGATGCACCTAGATAAAGTGGACATATCGAATTGGAGAGTTTTTCAATTGATTTGATTGTGAATTGAAGTGTTTTGAAATTTTTTTGTACATAGATTCAAATATTTTATAAATAATTAGCTCTTTTTGAAGCTGTGATATGGAGAATTTAGTAGCTTTAACACCTGGCAGAATCATCACCCCCTTCAACTATTTTTATTGGATGGATAATATCTATATTGTCTTGTGCAACAAGGGTCTGTAAAAAGTCACCATGTGAAGAGTGGTTGAACCCCAATAGCATATTTAAAAATCAAAGTATCTGAACAAGCTTGATGAAGAATTTGGCTTCATGTCATCTACATCTCTAGAGATTTACTCTTTCACTTGAGGGATTGAGAACACAAAAAGAAGTACAGAAGAAGGTTGAATCCTTGTTTGAATAACAAGATTATATGAGTGGCCATATATTGGATAATGAGTTGATATTGTTAGTTTTTCAACATTTAAGCTAGCATTATGTTAGGATCTTTTAACTGAGAGAATAACAAGCACAACAATAACATAAGCACATCACATGAGACAAGAGACACAAAGATTTTTGACAGGGGAAACCATAAATGGAGAAAACCCCTCAACTTCCTCTAAGATAGTATCACCACAAGATGTGAAACCCAAAACAGTAAGATGACCTTCCAACACAACAGCAGCCTTCTATCTTCTGTCAATCCAAATTATTTCCTTCTCCAAAGGTGCGCCACACTTGAGAGAGCAAGTGATGTATTTCACAAGTGATAAATAGAGAGACTCTCACTCTCTATTTATATTCTTCCGTTGACTTGAAGTGCACTCAACCATGTAGGCTTAACTTAATAATTACTACTCGAGCCTACACCTTAATTAGTGTATAATAACTCAAGTGCCCTAAAACTGTGGGGACTTACCTAATGACTTGACAAGACTTGTTTACATTATTAATCCTCCTGATCGGAACATCGGGGTATAACAACATGACTCAAATACATAATAGAAAAATCCCGGAATAAACATCGGGTTACAATACATAAGATACATAGAAGAATACATTCCGAAGTTACATATACATCAACACTCCCTCTTAACTAGGAAGGTATTCTTTCGACACAATTTTCAGCACTGGTCTTCTTCTCTGCATCAACTGAATCATCTTCGTCTTTGAGTCATCTTCGTCTTCAAGTCATCTTCATCTTCAATTCATCTGGATCTGGATCATCTCTCGATCTAGATAATCATAAAATGGCATCACTGGGTCTAGATCATCACTCGATCTGGATCAACATCACTGGACTGGATCTAGATCATCACTCGATCTGGATCATCACTGCTGGATCTGGATCATCACTCGATCTAGATCTCTTGGAGTCATCATAACTGGATCTGGATCATAGCTCGATCTGGATCTCCTCTAGTCATCATCATGTGTGTACTATCTCGTCATAGGAAGTTCTACAGAGCCAGCCCTTTTTCATGCTAGTTGTAGGCCTACTCTCATGTAGGTCTTCGCCCAGCACTTACATCTGACCTGCTCATCAGAAAGGCACACCCAGCACTCACATCTGATCATGTAGTAAACTACAATCACATCAGAAAGGCCCAACACTCACATTCACCAGCATGGTAGGCACAATCAACTACAATCTGTGAAATGGCTTAGCACTTATATTCACCAGCATGGTAGGACACATCAACTACCATCTGTGAAATGGCTCTGCACTTATATCTGACCTACTCGTCAGAAGGGCACAATCCCATCCAGGCTGGAGCCACCTCCGCCACAATGATGGAAGACTCTCAACCAGGCTGGAACCACATCCGCCACAATGAAGAGAGATTTCTACACTTACATCTGACCTACTCGTCAGAAGGGCACAATCCCATCCAGGCTGGAGCCACCTCCGCCACAATGATGGAAGACTCCCAACCAGGATGGAACCACATCCGCCACAATGAAGAGAGATTTCTGCACTTACATCTGACCTACTCGTCAGAAGGGCACAATCCCATCCAGGCTGGAGCCAACTCCGCCACAATGATGGAAGACTCTCAACCAGGCTGGAACCACATCCGCCACAATGAAGAGAGATTTATGCACTCACATCTGACCTGGTAGGAATTGAATCCTACACCCTCGTCAGAATGGCCCCCAATCCCTGACTGAGCTACCTAGTAATGGACCAGGCGCCTCCACTCTCCCGGAGAGTGGCAGTTGCCCTTACATCTGTCCTACTCGACAGAATGGCCAGCACTCACATCTGTCATGGGAGGAACTTAATCCTTTAGCCATGACCAGAATGGCTCAGCCCTTACATCTGACCTACTCATCAGAATGGCTCTCAATCTCAGCACTCATATCAGTCATGGAAGGAACCAATCCTCTCACCATGATGGAATGGCTCAGCCCTTACATCTGACCTGCTCGTCAGAATGGCTTTGGGACTCATCACTGTCTCTGGGAGGAAGCCTCGATCTGGAGAACACCAAGTCTCTCTCTGAAGCACTCAAACTTCAGCCTAGCCAATGGCTTCGTCAATACATTAGCTATCTATTCCTCCGTCGCAACATACAGAAGATTCACTGCTCCTCTCTGCACCATATCCCTGATATAGTGATATTTGATCTCAATATGCTTCGACCTGTCATGGAACACTGGATTCTCTGACAACTTCACACAACTCTGGTTGTCACAATGTATACAGGTAGCATCCAACTGGAGATCAAATATATCAGACAGTAGCTTCCGCAGCCATACTGCCTCACAACTAGCTGAACAAGCTGCAACATACTTTGCTTCAGTTGTACTCAGTGCCACACAAGATTGCTTCCTGCTAAACCAAGAGATCACACCCGATCCCATACTGAAGCAACATCTTGAAGTACTCTTCCTGTCGATGGCACTTCCTACCCAATCAGAATCAACATAACCCTCCAGGTTAATCTTTTGATTCACATCGTACTTGAGCCCATAATCAATTGTACCCCTACATGCTTTGCAACCATTAGGTGAACATGTCTCAATGTGTTCACAGCAAAGCAAATATCTGGTCTCAGGTACATCAAGGACCCAATCATTTGACGATACATCATAGCATCAACTGTCTTTGAAGAAGTATCACTCAATAGCTTCAGGTTCGATGCCATGGGTGTAGCCAAAGCCTTGCAGTCCATCATCCTGAATCTCTTCAGGATCTCTACTGCATACTTCCCTTGTCCAAGGAAGACTCCATCTGTATTCTGCCACACCACCATACCTAGAACAATAGTGCATCGACACATAACAGGAGCATCACTGGTCTTCTGTATTCAACCTTGAAGCAAAGGTTGGAATCTGCTTTACTCTCAGTAAAGTCTAGAGTCATCAGTAATATGCCCATCCTGTCGTACAATGTCGAACCTCAATATATTATGTAGTCACTCCCTCTGAAGCGAAGCATCATACTCCCTCTGTCTTCTATGCTCTATGCACTGAAAACATTCTGTACCGGAGTGACAAGTAGCTTACTATGCTACTAATATTCTATGTGACCATAGACTTGCATCTTCAACCTTGTAGCAAAGGTTAATATTTTCATCAATCTCATCATGTATGTGTTTCAACTCTTACTGGCTGCAAATGTCTCTTCGTAGTCTAGGCCTTCCTTTCGTGAGAAGCCTCATGCTACGAATCTTTCTTTGTATCCCACGATGTTTCCATCTACTGCATGATGGAACTATGAACTTTTCTTTAGGTCTCAATACTGCGTCTTGACATCTTTCTTCTTAAACTGGTCTTCCCTTTCTTCTTGGTGGCTGGAAGGTTCTGCATCAATGATGTCACTGCACTCGTCATATTATTCTTCATTTTGAAATGTCGTCACTTTCTCTTTGGAACAAGAATTCATTCTTCTTTGCTTGTAGGTGATTATGTATGGGGTCTTTCCTACAAGTCAAATACATTTGTATGGTTAGAACATTTCATATGGAATATTCATACTGGCAAATACTTATGCATAAATATATGATCATGCAACTACTTTAGCCAATACAACATTCATCCATATCTCACTGAAACTTTCTAGATGCCTTCCGTCTCTACCAGGACGACATTGAGATTGTGCACTAATCCAATATGTCAACAAAGAGGTTTCATTCTAGATAAGTAGCAATGGAGAATTTGTATAGCACCATGAGCTACTTACCCATCACATGCATATTAGTAGTATTCTTCCATTAATGCAAACATCCTATCATGCATAATACAATAACTGAATATAAACAAATGCATAACAAAATAATATCATGAAATGACAATTGAATACTTATCTTTATTTTCTTCGTGGGTAGACTCCTTCTTGAGTCTTTAGCTTCATTGTCTTCTTCATTCATAATAGCATCGTTTCTTATCCAAATGATATGGAGGATAAGAAATTCTTCAAGAGTTGATTTCTTCATATTCCTCATTGCTTGAGGGATCTTCTTTGGATGAAAGAGCTTGATCTTCAATTGCTCCCACCTTCTCTTCTTGAGCTTCTTCTTCTTGTGAGTTCTCTTTCTAGAGTCTATTGAAAGTAATCACTTCCTTCTAGCACACATTCCTCACATGAATGAATTCCACGATTCTGGGAGGCCATTCAAGGTGGCCATCACCACTTCTGCATTCTTCACTTCTTCTTTAGGTCATATTCTGATTTTTGTTCTTCCCTTCAAATAGCTTGAAATTATGGAACAGCTTTGCTTGCCATAGGTAGTTCTCTGTAATGCACATGTGCAAGCCTTCTATGCCAAGGCTCATTTGGCTTTACTATGTCATGGATCAAGGCTTGTTCTGGATGGCCCTTCAATTTGTACAAGCCTCCTTCTTGTTCTCCAATCACTACCACATCATCGATAGTCTTTCCTTGAGTCTCGTCATATGTTTGGATGCCCCACTGTCTATGAGTCAATCATCACTTCCATGAGTAATGTTACCTGTGAGAGCTGTTATCAGAACATATTCATCCTCACTTGAGGAATCTTCACTTTCATATCTGGATCTCTTTCTGGATAGTTCATCATCCTCTGCAGCATGAGCATGATGTCTTCTTTGGCCTTCTCCAAGTTCTTCTTGTGAAAGGCTTCTAACCTCGTCTCCCTATGAAACTGGAACCTCTATACTCATGTAGGTGTCCAATCCATTTTCTTCAGAGAGATCAAATACTTCCAGGCTTGGAATTTGTCAACTTCCCCAAGCTTTTCACCAAGCTGATGTGATATATCATATTGAAATGAGAACCTCAAATGGAAATAGCAAAGGATTAGATCTTACCGATTTGAGGTGTCCGTCCTTGTCTCGCAGTTTGCTGATCTAGGGTTTGTCACAGAAACCCTAATTTTCAAAACTTGGAATCTTTCAAAACTAATTGGATATACAGATAGCTCTCTTCAAATGGAGCTGTCCAATGTACTCCTTTTCTGAAAACAATGGAGGGAAGCTCCCGGAACAGGAAGCCCTAATTTTCAGATTTCTTCTGCAGAAATGCCTGTTACTGTTTCTGTGATATCTACGAAATTAATGATCCTCTATATCTGAAATTTCTCATTGAGGTAACGTCGCATGTCCCTGATCCAAAACCACATGTTTCATCAGAATTTGTTTCACCATTTAGGATGTATGATCATTTTCCCAAGGTGACCTGTTACAGGACTGTTCAGAACAACGATGTTGTATGACATGCCACATGTCACTGGTTCATATTTTGAGTCTGATATTTGGACCACAGAAAATTAAGTCCATGCCATTTTTGGAACATCTTCAATAATTCCATTTGGACCTCTGTAGCCCAAGATATTGCATATCTCCCCAGGTGTCCTGTTTATGGATGATTTCTGAAAGAGGATGGAGCCCTAACGTGGAGAGATCATATCTCTTAGAATATAGCGCATATGAGGCTGATTTTTGGACACAGTGTTCATCCCGATTTTATCTTCGGCCCCTACAATTTTCAGCTTTTGATACTTTTCCAATCTCGGAATATAGCGATTGTACCAAAACTTAGCAGTTTTAGTATTTAGGGTTTCTCCTAGCTCAGGGTCAAACTAGGGTTTGACTTTCCTAGAGTTTCACCCAACCAAATTTCTTGATCCAGGTCTCTAAAATTCGGTTTTGATGAGGAGAACAATCCTATTCTGGTCTCACTCAAAAATTACTCTTCTGTAGAAATCCCTAATTTCCACATCGAAACTGAAAATGCTTGAAATTGAATTCCGCATCGACAGAAAAATGCACCCTTCAATGGAGAGTCATCCTAGCATAATTTTGCTGAAAATATGTGGAGGAAGATCACAAAATAGGAAGCCCTAGTTCCTGTAGCTGCATAATGTCTTCTTCTCAGGTTAGCTCTGATACCATGTTAGTTTTTCAACATTTAAGCTAGCATTATGTTAGGATCTTTTCACTGAGAGAATAACAAGCACAGCAATAACATAAGCACATCACATGAGACAAGAGACACAAAGAGTTTTGACAGGGGAAACCATAAATGGAGAAAACCCCTTAACTTCCTCTAAGATAGTATCACCACAAGATGTGAAACCCAAAACAGTAAGATGACCTCCCAACACAATAGCAGCCTTCTGTCTTCTGTCAAGCCAAAGTATTTCCTTCTCCAAAGGTGCGCCACACTTGAGAGAGCAAGTGATGTATTTCACAAGTGATAAATAGAGAGACTCTCAATCTCTATTTATATTCTTCCGTTGAATTGAAGTGCACTCAACCATGTAGGCTTAACTTAATAATTACTACTCGATCCTACACCTTAATTAGTGTATAATAACTCAAGTGCCCCGAAACTGTGGGGACTTACCTAATGACTTGACAAGACTTGTTTACATTATTAATCCTCCAAATTGGAACATCGGGGTATAACAACATGACTCAAATACATAATAGAAACATCTCGAAATAAACATCGGGTTACAATACATAAGATACATAGAAGAATACATTCCGAAGTTACATATACATCAACAAATATCACTACAACCCAACAACTTCAAAACTATACAATGTTTTTTCTCAAAATTAAAATCATTGGTCATGCAATGCAAGAAATGCAGGATTGAAAATAAGGATGATAAATTCGTTCTCTCAATTCTGAGAAAATTTGGACTAGAATTCTTAGTGTTCGTATCTACCTTTCACTCTAGGAGACTTAAAACTCCTAAATGGTGAACTCTATCCCTTGATTCCTTGACAGAGTCTCTAATATAGGAACATGACAAGTTGATACAAATGGGATCTCTCAAATCCTCCCCAACTAAATATATCTTGGCTAGTGAGATAAACAATGCACAAGAAAGGAGGAAGTAGAAAGAAAAATAAAAAAGGAACACTAAATTTAAACCTAAGGAAGAGTTTGATACATCATTTGAAGCCTCAAGATCTAAGAAAGAAAAACATCCTAGGTTTGACAAAGGAAAGTGTTGCAACTATAAGAAAGGAAACCATACAAAGAAATATTGTATGAATAATACCATATATCATATGTCAAAACTCCTTGAGAAACAAAATATTTCCGTCCTGGAAGGTAGAAGGAAGGATTAATATGGAGACAAGACTGAATATCATGATGAGAGATGCCATGCACTGAAGGTTTTTTTTTCAAAATCACATGCCTTCCTCGTTGATTTAGGATCCTCCAATCACATGGTTGCATACAAAGAATCGTTCTCCTCATTACAACTTATTGATGAACCAATTATTGACATGGAATTTGAATCACAAATCCAAACTAAAGGAAAACGTTCAATCAAGTCAGAGAATGGAGTTTTCAAAAATGTGCTCTATGTTCCCTCCTTAGCAACAAATTTGTTGTTTGTATACTAGATGACTCATACAAGCTCACAAAAGCAAGTGATATTTGTTCCTAACTCAATGGAGATCTTAGATATCTCAACTAGGAATATTATAGTGAAAGCCGTTGTAAACCATGCCTCCAAGGCATATGAATTCTCACACTTTCTGCCATACTCAGATCAGTGCCATCTCAACTTCCATTTGAAAGGGAAGGTAGATTCATCCTACCTAAACCTTTTGCATATGATAATGTTTCCATTAATGTTTGAGATTCAGAATATTGGGTAGAGGACCAAGTTGAATCCATTTATGGAATTGGAGATGAAGTTCAATAGGATCCAAATCTATATCTAGTCCTTATTCCCAATCCTAGGCCTAAATGGCATCAAAAGGTTATTGAATCAGCTGGGAACATGACTGGAGATTCATATGACATGAGGAGAACAAGATCTCAGTTTCAAAAATAAATCCTTTCACTATGTCAAGAAAAATCACTTCTTCCAAAGAGGTTCTACAAAATCCTAGAGAGATGCTACATTATGGTAAGGTCTAATCAACAATTATGCTCACTAAAGAACAAAATGGATCATGTCACTCTTCCTCCATAAAGAAGAGACAGAGGCAACAAATTTATTCTCCTATCTTTCATCGGAGGAAGAACGTGAAGAGGTTCACATGCACAGTACCAAGAAACTAGTGCATACAACAACCATCAAACTGCATTATTGCTACACAAAGATGCGGATTGTAGAAATATTTTCACAATTTTTTACTCAAGAAGAAATTTTTTCTCTTAGTATGAAAGATTGATCCTAGTTTTGTCTACATTTTTTTAAGTCGGGATTTCCCATGAGATTTTCCCCATTTCCTTATTTGTTAATTAGTCATTTTTTACATTTATATTTTATGGGTGGACTTTGGTCTTAGTTTCTAGGGCCCAGGTTGTCCAAGTTAGGATTAAGGGGCGTATTAGGATTAGTAATTAATCCCCCCTGACCACCATAGTCTATTTTTATTTTCCATCTTAGGAGGTAATTTCCAATTCACTAGTGCATTGAGGACTCACCTCGGGGACACCTATGACTCAATGCTCCTATCTGCATGAGTGTAGGATCTCTAGGGACAAATCCCTATAATTTAGGAACCCACTTTGAGTTCCACCAATAGTCTCCAGCAGTTGAACCTAGTTGGTGTTAAGTTATGTTCAATTATGTTATGGATTCCATCAATTAGTTCACTCTCAGTCATCCTAGCAACAGTTTTCATAAATTAAGGGAGGTAGGGTGCATTTTCTCACCCACTTACTATTGATGTATTTGTAACTTTGGAATGTATTCACCTATGTATCTTATGTCTTGTACCCCGATGTTTATTTCAAGATGTGTCTGTAATGTAATTGAGTCATGATGTCATGCCTCGATGTTCCAATCGGGAGAATCTATAATTTAAAAAAGTCATGTCAAGTCATTGTGGGTAACCCTCCTATTGTCTAAGGGTTAAAGTCCCCGCAGTTCCAGAGCACTAAGGTTATTAGACTCACCTAGTGAAGTCAGCCCTAGTATGGTTTTAGTCATATCAGAAATCAATATAAATAGGGAGGTGACCTCTCTATTTAACACACACTGACTCACACTTAGTTGTAGCGCATAGCTAAGGAAGAAGAACACACTAGGGCTAGGAAGAAAGAGGTTACTGCTGTCGAGAGATCATCTTACTATTTTGGGATTTTCTATTTGGTGTTGATTCTATCTCTGAGGAAGTTGCGGGGTTTTCTCCATTTATGGTTTACCCAAGGAAAAACACTGTGTTCATTGTATCTTGTGTTTGATTATTGTGCTTGTTATTATCTCAGTTAAAAGATCCTAATAATGCTATCTTAATGTTAAAAATCTAACATGGTATCAGAGCTAACCTGAGAAATAGACACTGTGCAACTGTGGGAACTAGGGATTCCTACTTTATGGATCTTCCTCCACAGATTTTCAAAAAAATAAGGTTGGATTAATTCTCCTCCTTAGGGGGAATCTTACTGTCGAAGCAGAATCCAATTCTGAGGTTTTTTAGTTTTGGACCCAACACTACTGCCGGAAATTAGGGATTTTCACAGAAGAGGAATTTTTCAGTAAGCCCACGCTTGGATTGATCTCCTCCCCAAAATCAAAGTTAGGGATCAATTTCAAAGCATTTGGTTGGACAAAACTCTAGAAAATCAAAACCCTAATCTACTCCTAAACTAGCACTGCAAGATTTCAGCTCCAAATCCAGATTCGACATCTTGACCTGGTAAGATCTAAATATTTTGTATTTCTATTTGAGGTTCTTAGTTAATATGTCTCATCATACCAAGCTTGATGAAAAGCTTAAGGGATCTGATAACTTTCAAGCTTGGAAGTATAGGATCTCCTTGGTTTTGGAAGAGAATGAGTTGGACTCCTACATCAACAAGGAGGTTCTAGTTCCAGAGGGAGATGAGGCTAAGGCCTTACATAAGAAGAAGTTAGTTATGGAAAAGAGGATCATTGATGATTCTATCAAGGATCACCTTATACCACAGGTTTCCTCCCTCAAGACACCTAAATCTATGTTTGATTCCCTAACCAAATTGTTTGAAGGAAAGAACATCAACCGAAAGATGGCCTTGAGGAACCAATTGAAGAATGTGAAGATCCATAATGTTGAAACCATCCAGTCTTACTTCACAAGGGTTTTTCGGATCAAGGAAAAATTGGAATCAGTAGATCAAGAAGTGGAAAATGCAGAGATTGTGATGACCACCTTGAATGGTCTTCCTAGGACATGGGACTCCTTCATTCAAGGGATCTGTGCCAGGAAGAAGTTAGTCAAGTTCAGTAGACTGTGGGAAGAATGTTCTCAAGAAGAAGCTCAGATAGCAGCTCCAGAAGAGAAGATGGGAAGTTAAGATCAAGCTCTCATAGTACAATCCAAGAAACCAAGATCCAACCATCACAGAAGTAAGTATTATAATCAAAGGAATAACTTCAGAAAGCCTAGAGATAAGTCTAAGTTTATTTGCTATACATGTGATGAGAGAGGACACTTTGCTAGAGATTGTCCTAAGAACAAAAGTAGCTCTCACAAGAAGAAGGGAAACAAGAGAAGACATCATGCTCATGCTGCAAAGGATGATGAACCTTCATCAAAGAGAACCAGATATAAAAGTGAAGATTCTTCAAGCGAGGAAGAATATGTTTTGATTTCATCTCTCACAAGAAACATTACTCATGGAAGAAATGATTGGATTATAGACAGTGGTGTTTTCAAGCATATGACTAGATTCAAGGAATCCTTTGTGAAACTTTCAGAACATGAATCACCTCACAAGGTGAAACTAGGAGATGGCTACCAGTATCCAATAAAAGGTAGTGGGGAATCCTCCTATAAGCGAGACTCTAGAAATTCTATGACAATGAAGGAAGTATTGTTTGTACCAGGACTCAAGAAGAACCTTCTCTCCATATCTACATTAGATGCAAAAGGAATGAGGGTTGCATTCATAGATGGTCAAGTCATCATGTGGCCAAAAGGAAAGACTATTGATGATGCAATAGTGATTGGGAAATAAGAAGGAGGTTTGTACAAATTGAAGGGCCATCCAGAAAAAGCCTTGGTCCATGACACAGTAGAGCCAAATGAACTTTGGCATAGAAGGATTGCACATGTGCATTACAGAGCACTACCTCTTGCAAGAAAAGTTGTTGAAAGTCTTATAGAAATGCAAGAAAAACATGATGGGGTGTGCAAAGGATGTGCGAAAGGAAAGAACACAACGAAGACATTTCCAAGTAGCGAGAGCAAAGCAAAAGGAATATTGGGAATCATTCACTCCGATGTATGCATTCCAATGTCATCAAGTTCACTAAGCGGGTATGTATACTATGTTTATTTCATTGATGAATTTTCTAGGAAGGAATGGATCTACTTCATGAAGAACAAAGATGAAGTATTCAACAAATTCAAGGAATTCAAATCCTTGATCGATAATCACACTAAAAAGAATATTAAGACCTTTCGATCAGATAATGGAGGAGAATTCACGTCAAGTGAATTCAAAGAGTTATGCAAAGACTCAAGGATTAAGAGGGAGTTGTCCACTCCTTATAATCCACAACATAATGGGATTGCAGAACGGAAGAACATAACTATCATGGAAGCCGCAAGAGCTATGCTTCATGATCAAGATCTTCCTATGCATTTTTGGGAAGAAGTTGCTATAAAAGCGGTGTATGTACAGAACCATACTCCACACAGAGTACTCAAGAACAAGACTCCTGAAGAAGTATTCTCTGGCAAGAAACTAGAAGTTAGCCATCTTAGAATACTTGGCTGTCCTGTGTACATACACATTACAAAAGAGAAGAAGAAAAAATTAGATCCTTCAGGAAAGAAGGGTATATTTGTGGGATACTTTGAAAACTCGAAGGCTTACAAAATCTATTTCCCAGGATACAATATGATTAACATCAGCATGGATGTGACATTTGATCAAGACACAACTTACAGCAAATCCAAAAAGAAACCTGCTGAAGAACCTGAAGAAGAAGAAGCACCCGGAATTCATGATACAACCATGAACGAAGAACCACAAAGACCTATAGACCTATAGACCAGAATTTGAAGAACCACAAAGACCTATAGATCCACCTCTAGAGAAGAATCCTCATAAAAGGAAACCCGGTTTGGTACGTGAAATTATCCAAGGTGCAGAAAGATATGGGGCTCCAGAAGAGAATCACAGAGAAAGAAAGAGGACCAGATCCTACTCCGGGGATGTAGCATTACTATGTGATTTCATCGATAAAGAACCTTCCAATTATGAAGAAGCGGCAGAACGGAAAGAATGGAAGGATGCTATGATCGAAGAGTATCAATTGATCATGAAGAATGATTTTTGGGATGTTGTCCCAAGACCATAAGGGAAGTTAGTTGTAACTTCCAAATGGATCTACAAGATCAAGCATGCTGCAGACGGTAGCATTGAAAAATATAAGGCAAGATTTGTGGCTCGTGGTTTCTCCCAGAAAGAATGAATAGATTATGAAGAAACCTCTGCACCTGTAGCCAGATACAATTCCATTAGATCAGTACTTGCCTTGGCTGTAGTAATGAAATGGAAGATACACCAAATGGATGTCAAGAATGCTTTCTTGAATGGTGTAGTGGAAGACGAAGTGTATGTAGAACAACCACTGGGTTTTGAGACACATGACAGAGAGTCTCATGTGTGCAGATTGAAGAAAGCCCTGTACAGTTTTAAACAGGCACCTAGGACATGGTACAACAGAATTGACAGCTTTCTATCCAGTTTGGGCTTTACCAAGAGTAAAGCAAATTCCAACCTTTACTACAAGGTTGAAGATGGTAACCCAGTGATGCTTCTACTATATGTAGATGATATGTTTGTAACAAGTATGGATGGGTTGATTGCTGATACGAAGAGAAAGCTTACTATTGAATTCGAAATGAAGGACTTGGGTATGATGCATTATTTTTTAGGCATGGAGGTGTGGCAGAATACAGATGGAATCTACCTAGGACAAGTGATGTATGTAGTAGAGATCCTAAAGAGGTTTGGGATGATAGAATGCAAGGCTATGGCCACACCTATGGCATCGAACCTAAAACTATTGAGCGATGATTCATCAGATTCAGTTGATGCTACGATGTATCGTCAGATGATTAGGTCCTTGATGTACCTGATGAGCACGAGACAAGACATTTGCTTTGTTTTGAACTCCTTGAGCGAGTTCTTGATAGATCTTAGAAATGTTCACTTGATTGTTGTAAAGCATATTTTGAGGTACCTGAGGGGTACAGTTGATTATGGGCTCAAGTATGAGTCAAATCAGAAGATTACCCTGGAGGGTTATGTTGATTCAAATTGGGTAGGCAGTGCCATCGATAGGAAGAGAACTTTAGGGTGTTTCTTCAGTATGGTATCAGTTGTGATCTCTTGGTTTAGTAGGAAGCAATCCTATGTGGCACTGAGTACAGCTGAAGTAGAGTATGTCGCAACTTGTTCAGCTAGTTGTGAGGTAGTATGGCTAAGGAAGCTACTGTCTGATTTATTTTATCTCCAGTTGGATGCTACTTGTATATATTGCAACAACCAGAGTTGTGTGAAGTTGTCGGAGAACATGGTGTTCCATGACAAGTCGAAGCATATCGATATCAAGTATCACTATATCAGGGATATGGTGTAGAGGGAAGTAGTGAATCTCCAGTATGTTGCGACAAACGATCAGATAGTTGATGTGTCGACGAAGCCATTGGCTAGGGTGAAGTTTGAGCACTTCAGGGAGAAGCTTTGTGTTCTCCAGATTGAGGTTCCCTCCAAAGGGAAGTGATGAGTCCATGAGCCATTCTGACATGGGAGAGGATTAAGTTCCTTCCATGGTCAGATGTAAGGGCTGAGCCATTCTGTCATAGCGAGAGGATTTAGGTTCCTTCTATGTCAGATATGAGTGCTGAGCCATTCTGATATGACTGTAGGATTGGTTCCTACATGATCAGATATAAGGGCTATTGTCATTCTTGGAATGGAGATGCCTGGTCAGTTACCAGGAAAACTCAGTATAGGATTGAGAGCCATTCTAATATGATAGAGGGATGTGTTCCCACTTGATCAAATGTAAGGCTTGAGCCATTCTATCATGGTTAAAGGATTAGGTTCCTCCCATGTCAGATATGAGTGCTGGTCATTATGATGAGTAGGTCAGATGTAAGGGCAACTGCCATTCTCCGGGAGAATGGACCTGATCAGTTACCAGGAATCCTCAGTCTGGGACTGAGATTCCTTTCGATACGATGTGTTTACACATGGTCGAATGTAAGTGCAAATCCTTTCTGACAGGATGAGGTCAGATATAAGTGTTGAACCATTCTGGCGCAATGTGTTTACACATGGTCATATGTGAGTGCTGTGCCTTTCTAACAAGATGAGGTTGGATGTAAGTGCAGATCCATTCCGATGTGATGTACTTGCACATGATCAGATATAAGTGCTGACCCATTCTGGCACGATGTGTTTACACATGGTCAAATGTGAGTGCTGAGCCTTTCTGACAAGATGAGGTCAGATGTGAGTGCTGGGCGTGCCTTTCTGACAAGATGAGGTCAGATGTAAGAGTTGGGTGGGCCATTCTGACTTAAGTGTCGGATATAAGCACTGATGAAGACCTACATGAAGGGTAGGCCTATAGGGATGACTCTGTAGAACTTCCTGTGATGAGAAGAATTGAGATAGCACCATTTTGAAATAGCATGTGATGATGATCCAGACTTTATGATGATTCGTATCAAGTGATGATCCAGATGTGATGATGATCCAAACTTGATGATGATATAGATCAAGTAATGATCCAGATGTGATGATGATCCAGCAATGATGATCCAGTAGTCGTGACGATGAAGATTCTGTGATGAAGAAGACTTGAAGAAGAAAATGACTTAGAAGATGACTTGAAGACGAAGAAGAAGACTTGAAGATGAAGATAATGAGATGACCTAGTCAATACAGAGAAGAAGACCAGTGCTGAAAAATTGTGTTGAAAGAATACCTTCCTAGTCAAGAGGGATTGTTGATGTATTTGTAACTTTGGAATGTATTCACCTATGTATCTTATGTCTTGTACCCCGATGTCTATTCCAGGATGTTTCTGTAATGTAATTGAGTCATGATTTCATGCCTTGATGTTTCGATCGGGAGAATCTATAATGTAAACAAGTCATGTCAAGTCATTGTGGGTAACCCTCCTATTGTTTAAGGGTTAAATTCCCCCGTAGTTTCGGGGCACTAGGGCTATTAGACTCACATAGTGAAGTAGGCCCTAGTAGGGTTTTAGTCATGTCAAGAATTCGTATAAATAGAGAGGTGACCTCTCTATTTAACACACACTTAGTCACACTCAGTTGTAGTGCATAGCTAAGGAAGAAGAAGACACTAGGGCTAGGAAGAAAGAGGTTACTGCTGTCAGGAGATCATCTTACTATTTTTGGGCTTTTCTATTTGGTGTTGTTTCTATCTCTGAGGAAGTTGTAGGGTTTTTTCCATTTATGGTTTCCCTAAGGAAAAAAACTGTGTTCATTGTCTCTTATGTTTGATTTTTGTGCTTGTTATTATCTCAGTTAAAAGATCCTAATAATGCTAGCTTAATGTTAAAAATCTAACACCTACACCAATTAACTAGTTGTGAACTGATTGAGTGATATGAAGTTGAATTAGTGGCCTCTAGTGGTGATTTTCCCATGTCAATATAGCTCAAGAATCAGTCCAGGTTGGTAGATTTGAATCCTATATTAGGCATTCGAATTAACCTATTTGTAACACCATTGTATTACATATATTTAATTATTAATGGATGTAATGATGTTCTTCAAATTTTGTCTCCATGTGTGTGCAATTTTTTCATGAGTAATTGATATATCTCTACTAAATTCTTCTATCTCTTATGCAACCTTATTTTCTCATTGAATTCATGCAAATCTAAAGATCCTATTCTTCATTAAATTAACATTATGGAAGAGGAAACGACGTGATCTATTCTTCTTGGATGGAAATTTCACTAATGGGAAGAGGCTTTTATAGTTTTTTTTGAGATGTGATATTGAAACATTTCTAAGGGTTCTTCTCTAGATGAGGCTCATGTAGAAGATGACCATGCCATATTTGGACCTGGTTTGAGTATGACCTTATGACATATTATGGAGAATACCTAAAGTAGGATTTGAGGGATATTTGAAGCATATAATGAAGCATATCTAAGGCATGTTATGAACTATATTTGAATATAATTATGAGGTAATATTTGAGGTGCTTATTTGAACATTCTTGTACATAATGTTTTGGTAGGTTGGTTCCTACATATTACAGATTTGGTGCTTAGTGCAAGATATTAGTGTCTCCAGTAGGTTGGTGCTAAGTTGAGGATATTGGTGTCTCTAGTAGCTTGGTTCCTACATATTATTGATTTCATTCTCATTTTCTGGGATTCATGTCTCCATTAAGCTGGTACTTGCAAAATTTGTAACAATAGGTTAGAGCCTACTTGAACGTATAAAGTTAATTTTTTGTGGTTCTCTCCCAAACTGGTTTGCATATTAAATTGTGTGTAATGTGATTTGATTTTATGTGTATTTATTGTTTCAAATTAAGTGAATGATTTATGCATGTTTAAAGCAATACCAAATACTTATAATGATTCACCACAATTCCCCCTCAATATAAGCATAAGTTCACTACCTTTGAAAATTCATATTCATCCATCATATTATTAATTCTTAAAGGAGCTTAATTTTTTTGTTCATTATACTTATGTATATAGCTAGCATTTGGGGAGCGTTGTGGGAAAAATAACCACACAAGTGGAGATCCTTCCCACATGAGAGATATTCTTTCTATTGCAACAAGGAACCAATATTGTGATTGAGAATTAGTAAATAAAACCCCAAATGTCCAAGAATAATCTTGATTAGAAATGAAACAAAATAAAAATAAATAAACTAAACTAAAAGGGTTTAAGTGCTGAAAAAAACAAGAGTATTCCAAACCAAGATTTTATTTCCCAATGGTCCATCTAAATAAAATACTTTCACTTAGGAGATTCAAGCTTCAAGGGAATCCAACAATCTCCCTTAGGAAGGTCCTTTTGTCCACAAAATTGCAAGATAACATGGATAGAACAATAGAGAAACATTTACTTCTTGGGGGAAGAGAGAAAGGGAGCTTGTGTATGCCAATATCAGGGAGGAATTATATTGAAAGTGGGTCTTTCAATGTAATTCCAATAGCATAACTATGCTATGATTTTTTCCTATGGAATGCATGCCCGTGGCTTCCTTTTATAGGAAAGGTGGAGGCCAAGAAACATTTAAATCCATATGTGAATGCTCCTTCCTTTGAACTAGTTTTCCAAGTACATGAGAGGGGATATTTAATCCTCCCAACCATGTAAGGAGTCCCTATTATAATTTTGGAACCAATATAGTTTTTAGGAGCCTCCAATGCATAGAAAAAATAAGTGGCCTCACCATTTTGACAATTGTATAGGTTTTGAGGGAAATCATGTATTGATACACATGGGTACATGAGGGTTACGCTAATAGCATGGATTTCTAGTGCTTTCATTCACATGATTTTTGTACTTAATGTCTTTTGGATCTGATGACGATTTCTTCCCTAAGCTACATTTTGTATGTGCATGACACCTTTTTGCAATATTAGCCTAAATGTCACATGTATGTTATATTTAAGCTTTACCCTATGCCTCATGATGTATGAGGTTTGGAGGGTACTGTAGTGTCGAAAATGCATAATAATTTATTTCCTCTCCGTGTTCTAATCAGTTATCAACCATTTATCGGTGAAAAAGACCTTTCCATGGGGGAAGGTTGTTGGTGATGATCATTAAAGTTGTAAAGACTATATGGTGTTTTATACAAAGGAGAAAGGAATATATATGCTTGTTGTTGGTGCTAAATAAGGTATTTTATTAAAAACATACCAGCATGCACATTAATTATCAATCCAGGAAAGTAAAAATTTCAAGGTTGCATGCAAGATATATGCAAATACAAATTCTTCCTTAATGTTATGAAAATATCTAAGTGCATATGTATCTAATTATTAGATTTTGATAGGTAGATCTTAGGACAAAAATGGTCTTCACATATATTGCACAAGAGAACTAAGAGAAAAATGATTGAAGAACAATATGAGAAATATTTCATTACTAATTATTTACATTATGGGTAAATATGTAATACAATATCAATGAATAATTCAAATACCTACACATGTAGTTGAATATGCCAACCTAGACAGACTCTAGAGCTAACTAAGAGTGGGAAAATCACCAATACATCTAACTAGTGCAACTCCATATCACTAAAATAGTTAATAACTAGTTACAATCAGTTACAATCAGTTAAATGAAGGGGTTAACTGACAAAGGCACCACTTTCCTTGCATGCATGTCAAAATAACGGTGGAGACACTGGAAGTGATCTAACTTATGGCGGTCAGAGTTTACCTAGGATAAATGACAACCTACTATAGTAAACTATAGTACACTGTTTGTGGCACTCCGAGTGGGTTCCTATAAAATATGGATTGATCCCGGAGGTCCAAAATGCATGCAGATAGGTGCAGTAAGTGGCATATGTACACTAGTTATGTCCGCCGTGCATTGGTGAAGTGATGAGACCTCCTAAGCTTGGGAAATTAATATAATATATTTTATGTTGTCAAAGGAGACAAAGGGAGGATTAATAATAATCCCAATACCCCCCTTTAAAGGCTAACTCTAGGATACCTAGGACATCGTAACTAAGAGTAAAGGTCACACATTACAATCTAAATGTAAAAATTATTTTTCCATGAAAAATTGAGGGAAAAGGGAAAACATCATAGGGAAAATCCTTCCTCAAAAATGGACTGAGATACATGCAAAGTAAACTGTTCCAAATCCAAGTAGGTGTGAACTTGATTAGATTTCTGGAGGGATATTCTTTTTAGGAAGAATAGGAATATAATCAAATTGATTAGGAATATATATAGCTGCATAAGAGTTTATGGGACCATGTAAATCATCTGAGATAATGTAACAAAAGAGCAACAAAGAGTGCTCATTCAACTTGATCTTGAAATCAAGTTTAAATGAGTCTTGATGTGCTTGATACTTGAAACCATGTGAAGTAGATTCAAGTCTAGATGAGAGGAGCATGCATCAAAGAAAATGCAAAAGGTCTCCATCATTTCTATAGCTATGAGGAGATGAGTATGTGATTGAGCAGGAAGAGATAAAAGACATGCGACCATGGAGAGAGAATGGTTGAGCTCCAAAATATTATGTAGTTTCTAAAAATATCCATGAAATCACAAAATGTAATATCAGCAATTCATAATAATACACTGCCATTGAATCCTTAGCAACAACATTGAAAAATCCTTGGGGTGCTTGATTTTTTCCACCAAAACGGATGAGATTAGTTACACACATAACTGATAGGTATGGGATATTTGAATTTGATCCATTTAAGGTGAGAGACTTAGTGGATATTTCTTCAACAATGGAGGTTCAAATATCCTCTTTTGGAGTATCTACACGAAAACATGAGACATCAAATTCCTCAAAAAATTTGAGAGCATCAACAGAATGAGCCTGGTTTTGAATTGAATCAATTGAAGACTCAGTGGGATGGAAGGAAAGTTCTTAAAGAATGGATGTTTGAATATCCTCTTCTAGAGTAGCTGCATGAAAACACGAGACCTCAAATTTCTCAAAAAGTTTGAGATAAAAAATAGAATGAGTCTGGTTTTTAATTTAATTAGTTGAAGACTCAGTTATTTCTTCAATTTACAAAACTTCATCTTCTTGACAAATAATGGAGGTTTGAATAACTTGAAAGGATATGTCAAATGCACTGTCCCAATGCTTTTCACTAATCTCTTCAGTCATTTGGGAAAATTCTTTGTCCAATATGCACCAAATTTCACTTGGGAATTCAACAACATCAATGACATAGTGCATCCTACGAGGAATGGCTAGAAACATGGCTCCATATGCTCTATCATTTTTATTGAACCAAATATATTTCTCATCATCGGATTATGGAATTGTTACAACTCCAATAGACACATCAAAGAGCTCATGGTGCCTATGTTATGCAATCAGCTTCAATTTCCATTCAGGATAGTTGAATGATGATAGAGGAGGAACATATATCAAATCTCTAACCTATTGTACCTGCACAAAACTAGAAATAAAATTTATGTAAGATAAATCAACCTCTATTTTGATAATGAGAACATTTTCATAGTTCGTCACACCTGCAAACATTTATCTAGACAAAATCCAGAGTTATCAAGGAAAATATTGCGTGATTTATGTGGAAACTCAACTTCTTCTGGTGCATCAACGTAAATATATGAGGGATATTTGAATAGGCTGACCATACTCTAATACCATATTAGATTCTAACAAGCAAACCTAGGGACAAAAATGGCCTTCACATAGCACAAGAGAAATAAGAGAAGAATTATTGAAGAAAAATATGACAAAACTTCCATTAATGAGTATTCACATTATGGGTGAATATATAATACAACATTAATGAATAATTTGAATTCCTACATATGTAGTCAAATATACCAATCTAGAAAGACTTGAGAGCTAACTAGGAGTGGTAAAATCACCACTAGAGAGAACTAGTGAACTCCATATCACTAAAATAGTTAATAACTAGTTACAATTAGTTACAATCAGTTAGCTTAATGGGGTAGGTGAACAAAGGTGCCACTTTCCCCTCATGCATGCAAAAGTAGTGTTGGAGACACTGGAAGTGATCTAACTAATGGGGATCAGCTTTTAACTAAACATAACTGATGACCTACTGGAGTCAACTGCCGGACACTATTGGTGACACTTCGAGTGGGTTTCTATAAAATAGGGATTGATCCTTGGAGCTCCAAAATGTATGAAAACATGTGCAGTAAGTGGAATATGTCCACTAGTTATTTCCCCCATGCATTGGTGAAGTGATGAGACCTACTAAGCTAGGGAAATTAATCAAATATATTTTATGTGGTCCAAGGAGACAAAGAGAGGGTTAATAATAATCCCAACACTAATGAGATAAAGTATCATCCAAATCCACTCTTCTTTAAAAGGAAACAAACTAAAATGAAATCAAAATTAATTTCCATCTAACTTAAAAATGAAATCAATCATAAATCACACCACTCTACAAGGAGAGGAATCACTCAAGTAAATTATGATTTGAATAAAAATCATGATACACTATTCATAAAGGAAAATTCAAGTCACTCCATGCTTGCAAAAGAAACCACACAATCCAATGCTTGTAATTGAAACCATACAATTCAATGCTTGAATGAAAAACTAAGTAACACATTTAGATATAATTAAGAGAACCAAAAATTGAAAATGGAAATAAATCAGTATAATATTCTATCTTGCAAAAGTAACAACAATAACCAATCTAATAAATGATATAACTCTATGATTAAGAACATATGCAATAAACAAGAATTCAGGAGTAATAGTGCAACTATAAACTCAAACAAGAATCTATGATAAATCTATGAAACAACTAATTTAAAAAGTAGAACTTGGTCATTCAAGGGGGGGCTCTCTTCCCCAACTAAGGTTGTTGAAACAACTCACGAATTAAAACTCATATCATACAATTCAACATGTCCTCTATTATGGAGAAAAGAGGATGATACATTAAATTTGATAATGCCTACGCTACGTTGTGATCTCTCTATCTACCCCCTACTATCTTACCATACATGAGATTAATTACATATTTATACATAAAATCCTTCACGAGGACGAGGAATTGAATTCCTCACTTGGAATTTGTTTTAAACAAATTTGCTAATTTGAAAACTGACCATAACAGTAAATATGGAAAAATCCCCTTTAAAGAGACAAATGTATCTCTAAAATGACACACGTTTTGTAGAATATGCTCACAAGTCACCTAATTTGGACCGTTATGAACAAAACCCATGTTTCATATTTATGAAATTCGTCCTCGTCTTCTCATAATTTAGACCACAAAATAATTTATTTTTATCTAATGTGTTTTCCTAACTTGGAGCATTTGACCATGAGCTGGAGGTTTACATGTTGGACCTTGGATGTTGGAACCATGATTGTTGCTACGCTACTATGATAAATCACGTCACAAAAAATCCATCAATAAAATCATGCGTAATAGTCTTAATTCATCAAAAATGAAGGAAAATAATCATTATCAACCACTAAAGCATAAATAAGAATAACATAGCATTTTCTAGGAAATCATGGAAAATGGAGTGATAAATGATAAATAAGATGAAGCGAAATTAATAGAATGGTTGTCTATAACTTGTAATAATAGTGGCATATATAAGTCCCAACATCTCCTCCAAACTTAATAGGATGCATGTCCTCATGCAACCAAATACATTACATCAACCAAGCTATAAGGACTCATATGACTGTTGCTTCATTTCATTCATAATAACGAACCACCATGTTTCCAAATTGAACACAATGTTTCTTCCAAATGGAACTTGAGACCTTGTAAAACAATAACTCTAAAATCAGCTCTAAAGTGATTTTGTAGCAACTTAGTGTAGTTGCAACAAATGTGATGTAAGTGCTATAGTCGAGTAACATCATATTGTAAATTCCCATAACTTGGATCAATAAGGAATTTTTTTTTGTTCAGTGTTATAGACCACCCTCTAATTCATATTACTACCAAAAATCATGGCAACCTAGTTCACCAATCTCAATATATGAACAAATAAGCCACTACATGTGAGTAACAATAAATGTTATATGTCATGTCCCTCCCTTGAAGGGACCTTGAAAGTGTTGAACTTGTCAAGTGTCAGAGGGTTAAACATTGCATTAATTAATTATGATTAGGAATTTTGATTATTTAAAATTATGGATGCATGTAATTTCTAAATTCATGTTATTTGTAATTAGTTAATTATTATGAAAAATAATTAACAGTGGAAATGAGTTGTCATGGAAGGAGGGTGCATTACGAAACTTTCCAAGGATGGGAAAATGGAAACAATGCAAAAGAAGGAAAAATAAACATGTCATAGAAAATATATAAAATATACAAATTAGTTTCCAATTTGGTGCAAATATTAAAATCAAGGAAAGATTACCTTATGCACAAACTTGCTACTTACTCAAGGAGGGTGCAGTTTCTATTTTGGACTGAAGGATACAAACATGGAAACATTTACTAAGTTTCATACTTGATATTTTTCTCAAGGAGGTCGAATTTCCACTTTGGGTTAAGTTATACAAACAAGGAAACATCATTTGCAAACCAAAATTGCTAATCCCATCAAGGAGGGCCACTCATGTCTTTGGAACAAGATTGGAAAGTGGGTTACTTGTTCAATGGGTAAAGGAATTTCTCAACAAGTCACCCAAGGTCTACTTAAGGGAATTTCCAACTCCATTATTCAGTTTATTCAGTTTGTTTAATGTATGTTTTGTAATTGATTGAAGCTTAATCTTTATTTCTGAGTAGTGATCCTCAGTCTCTTGGGTGATGTGCCTCAAGTCCCTTTTCCCCCTTCTCCCCTCTTCTTACCTTCTCATTGCAGGTTATATTGGAGCTATGGAGCAGCTCTCATCCATTATTGGAGTTTCATTTCAGGTTTTGAAGCCATTTCCATTTTATTGCAGCACATTAGAGTGATTGGGATACTCCTCCATTCGAATCTCAGAGCTATCTTCAAGATTTCCTCCTTTTATGAGAGATTGATGATCTGAAGTGATTTTAAAGAGATATTGATGGCTCTCTTCCATTAATTGAGGTTATTATCAGTCCCTAATATCATTCTCCTAATAGTTCCAAAGTTTCTATAATGTTCAATAGTTTTCCTTTACAATGTCTACCTCAAATTCTAGTTCTCTAGCCTTGTAATGAAGACTAAATTAATGAGTAAAGATATGAAACTCCTGTGAGATTGAATTAAGTCATTAATTCTCTGAAATAATGTATTCTTACCTTTCTGAAATTATTACATAGTTTTTAATAGATATGTTTTACTTTGGAGAAGTATTTCCATAGCCAAGCTAGAAATGCATTAAAACATGACTAGTTTTAGATTTTGAATGAGTTAAAGGAATTAAAACTTTCGGATTTTATTTATTTCAATTATGAGAATTCATTAAATTAATATTAAACACCTTCCATTTATTAAACTAGGTTTTATTAACCTTCTCCATGTGTTTGGAAGTCCTAGAACTCAAGCCTATAGTGTAGTCCAAGGGACTAGTTTTCCGATCCAATGTCCTAAACTTCCAAAATATGATATTTACCTACATAGAAATTTGTATACTGTAATATAAATTTATATAAGATCCATATTAAGTTTCGCCAATCCCCTGGTTGAAAAATACTAAACTACTCTTCCTAGTTTGACGGTTTGGCTACCCGAAAGCGTGGAAGTAGGTTTCTGCATAGCAGATTCTGAAACCTAAATGGAATCAGATATAAATATGTTAGGGAGGAGGAATTTATTTATCTGAAATATATATTTTTTCTTCCCACTTCCTTCTCCCTTTGTCTACAATTTATCCCAGTGAAATACCTTAATTTCCTAGACAACAATTTACTGAATGTTTGCAAGAGTATTAGCAGAAATTTAATTTAAAAATTGCAGCAAGTTAATATTCTGATATGTACATCATATCAGGGATATTAAATTATAGGTGTAATAGAAAATTTTATAGGAGTAACAACAAACTTCTAACATAAATTTATCACAAACTAAAAAACTGGGTTTGGCTGAAATATTTCGAGCAAGTGTTTACTAGGCCAATGCATATCCAGATCAAGAATCAGAGCCATATGATGCATGGATATTGAGATATGATCAAAATGGTTGAAGGTGATGATGGTCATTTTCTCGAAATATGTGAACCATTTTTTTGAAAATTGGTGAGTATATTCCCCTTTCCATAATTATTTTGCTAAGAAAAAATCAATGCCATTGCATGCATGGATTTCGAGATATAGGCAAAATGGTTGTAGGTGATGGTGGCCATTTTCTCAGAAACAATTCATTATATTAAATTGAAACTTACTAGGTTTTTTCTTCCATATGTAGTGCTTATCCACTCCAAGTTTTGTGACAATCCAATTCATGGATTGGAAGAGACCCTCAAATCGTTTTCTGCACTTCTTCACAAGACAAAACATGAATAAGTGAGGACTTTAAATTACCAAGAAATTGTTTTTGTCAACCTATTATTCTTGTGCATGTATTGGATTAATAAAATATAATATATTCTACCCGAATCACATGCTAAAATCATTTGTTATTGTTGTTCCAATAGTTTAGAGAAGAATAAGTGGTTGTTACAAAATTTTAACCAATGATACATCTATGTAGATAAACACTCCAATCATCTCCAAGTGAATTTCATGGATGATATATATTTTCCAATACATTGATATCCTCATGTATACAAATACATGTATTCACGTTTGATCACCTTTAGGACTCATCCATAGTACAACCTCCCCCAAACTAAAGACAAAGCATGTCCTCATGTAACATCACACCCTCTTTTCTTTTCCTTACAGTTTGGTAGTATAATTTTTGTGATCTTGGCCACATCAAAATTTATAGCATAACTATTCATTTTCCACTTATAATTATCTCAAGTCTCTCATAAGCATAAAAAATGGTTACATAAGTAATAAATTTATCCCACAAATGGACCCTTTGAAACTTGCTTGCTCAAAACCATGGTAAATTTGAGTTGTTGGATTATTTATTAAGGAGGGAGATCACCTTGGTGTCCATATCATGCGGCTAAAATAAACTTGAAACACGAAAAAAAGATTAAATAAACTTGAAACACGAAAACAAACTACTGAAACAAACCCACTCTCCTCGTGCCTAAAAGTTTCCTTCAAAATGAAGGAAGGTGGATCTTCTTTTGAATGGATTAGCATAACTTTTTGGAGCTTATCTTTTGTGATTTGCATTTTCTTTTTAGACCAACAAAATTATTCCTTTCTCTTTCAATCAAATATTATTCATTCAAACTTAGTGAAATTTAGACCCAAAGAATACCAAACATTACTCAAATGCTAGCATATAAATGATCCACGCAATCATTCACTTGTTAATTATTTATTCAACCCTCTACATAACAATGGTGCATTTATTTGCTGCTATAAAAAAATTATTAAAATAATGACTAAAAATGTGACTGTTATAGAATTCATTTTTTCCATACCATGGAGTGTAGCAACCCTTCCTTCCCTCAAACTGGTGGAAAACAATGGTTTCTCACAATGTAAATACTCCTGCCACAAGTGATAATGGTGACCCAAATTGTTCGATAATCCTTTTTGTGTAACATCCTTCAAGATAATAAAACAAGTGTCCAAAAATATGACTTGTGGTTGAAATTGATGATAGTTCAAATCTCAAATATACATTTTATTAGATCATTTCTCTGTAAGGTATTCAACAATTTTAAAAAATATGAAAGGCATGTGAGAGACAACTTGTCTTACAACCTTCTCTTCACCCTTGGAGCACATAATGATCTATCATTTTTTTTATAAAAGGTCCATTTATGTTACTCAATAAATCTTGCAACTACCTCAAAATTTGAAACAGTGGTGTGATAACAATGGTCCACTTAGAATTGGAAATTCTAAAATAGATTGTTTTCAAATGCACGATAGCTCTTCAAACTGTACATCCATAATTAAAAAGTACCAAGAAACTTTGCAATAATGTGTTTCCATCAAATAATGAAGACAAAGGACTGAGAATGCTAATGTATAATGTTGTTTACATGATTGTTTTAGTGTACATATCCGAAAGTACCTAAAATTTTCACTTGTAGACAATAAGCAACATCAATTCCCATGTTTCTCCTTTTATGTACAGTCAAAATATCCATGTTGTGAACTAATTTATGAATAAACAAAAATGAACTCATACCTTGATTTTTAGCCTTCCTTTCATGATAGCATAGACTTTTACAAAAAATCAGTTTCTATAGGTTATTGTGGCCAACCTTATTCCTCTCTTTTGGTACCTTCATGGGCTTGTGTATCAGTTATTTCTCTTCTTCTAACTACTGGTTCTTGTGTAACAGCATTATGACTTCTTATGTAGCAACAATTTTTTCATCTTATGACTTCTTATGACTCAATGGGTAGAGTGATGTCATTTTGGGTCACGTGGAACAAACGAGGTTTGAATGAACTAGTATGGGTAGAGAGTGTTAATGGAAATGGAATAATAGGTAAAACAATGAAAAATACCCCCACCCCGCCCCCCAAATTTGAAAGATTTGTATGATAAAGAAAAGGAATAATAGTATGAAAATAGAAGTTGCTAATGCTTAGTGGATTTTCATGAAATTATCCTAAACTTTTAATAAATCAAAATCTCATGGTATTTTACCTCAATTTTTACTTATGTGAATCTTTGATTGCATGAATGGACTGATGTCTGTTGGAACTCATGTAGTTCGGGCTGTTGTTGAAAGTGACGTTGAAAGTGGAATTCATGCTGGATGAAGATGAGATCAAAGAAAACAATCTAAAAATGATCTTTAATGGGACCAAAAGAAAACTGAAATATTGAGAGTGATCAAGGTTGATGCATTGTAGTGGTTGATCTAGAGACTGTTGACCGGTAGAAAATGGAAAATAATGTTGTTGAACTAAATGAAAGAGTGTTTCTAAACTGTTGGAACAATAGAAACATATAATATTCTACTAATATTCATGCTCATGTACATGTTAATCCATGTGAGTGGATTTTCTTGAAGTCGAACATGGAAAAAATTCGTTCCATTACCACTCAATAATGAAAATTGTTAACCAACATGATACAACTCACCAATGACAACGATGAGTTTTCAAGGTACACTAGTACAAAATAATGGGTTCAAATAAATGTGTTAAAGTCATGTCACATGTAGGATCTGGAAAATAAGAGACATTGATGTATTCCCTTGATCATCAATGAGGAAATTTACCATTGGTGCATGTAAACTCCAAGGTAATATACACAACTCAAGCCTTGTTGTTCAGATAATGTGTTGAGGTCAATGTGACAAGAGCATTGGAAGGTGGAACTTAATGAGATCCACATCACCCAATATGAGTAAAAAACAAATGATTGTAAAGAACCCTAGTGAAAAATAAAACCAACTTGAATCTTGTAAAATTTATTATGAACTTTTCTTGCTAGTAATCTTGTTTACAAGAAATGTTTGTGTCCAGCTGTACCAATAAACTTGTTTTCACAACTAGACTTATTTTTTTATTTACTATTTAATTTATTTACAATATCCTACTCTACTTGAAAAAGAAGAATCTCTATTCAAGTGTAGGAAAATTTCCATTGGAACCATTTGTGTAACATAATCATAAGTGTACTCATGCTCAATTTTGAAAAATGTACTTCACGAAATACTAAAACATGAAGTACTAGTTGCTTTCCTTGGTATAATTTCAAGTACCTTCAAAGAAGAATGTGGTTTGTTGGCCAGATGTTAGTTTGGAACCAAACTTCAATGTAGTCAATAAGTCCTTGGTTCTTTTTCTCATTAGCACTCATTTGTATGTCCTCCTTTCTCATGCCATGAAGATATTCTACTATTTATTGATTGGTATCTTGAATGGGTATATGATCTGATGATATGCATGTTGGAAATTCCTCAGTCTCATGTTCTAATGACTGCTTCCCATCAAATTTAATACACCATGCTTTAGCCTCCTTTGCATATTGGAAATAATGATTAAAGGAAGCTCCTAGATCTCCTTGTTCTAGATTTGGACGATGGAACTTTTTTTATTCTAACACTTCCTAATATATAGATAGATTCTTTACTGTTGTCAATATTTTCTCTATCTATGAGGTATATATCCTAGTTTCTGCTAGGCTTTGAGAGAGTTCTTGGAGGAACATTCTCCTTTGCTCAATAGTATCTTGAGATAGAGACTGCTCCTTCAGACAAGGATTCAACAAGTTATTCTTAGGATATGGTGGGGTTGGATTAGGTTTGTTAGGGGTATCAACAACAATATTAGAAACTTGTTCTTGTGTTGAGTTTTTAGGAGTTCCATCATGAGTTGTGGAAGTGGATTTTTTTGGATATATATCAGGGTGAAACTCTCCCTGATATTAGGTGTACATCATTACGTTCAATAGGTCGGGTGTGGTAATTGGAAAAAATGGGTGTTCTAATATGTTGAATCGCTTTATTATTTGGATGGGGTTTAGTTGGTACAAGAAGTTGGGGTTGCAGGAGAGAATATTTTAGCAAGAAATTCAAAGGAATATATGTGTAGGTTCTTACCTCCCATATTTATGTATTAGGCCTTAGTGGAACCGAAGGTGATGCATCTATGAAAACAAACACAAGTTGTAATGTTTCACTTTTGTAACCTCCTCTAAAATGATGCCAAAATGTTGGGTCTAATTCAGGTCTTTTAATAAAACCAAACTAGCATGTGCATTTATTATCAATCCAAGAATATAAAACCTTCAAGGTTAAATGAACTATATATGCAAATACAAATTCTTCCTTAATATTGTGAAAATATATAAATGTATATGCAACTAATGAGGTAATGTAGCATCCAAATCCACTCTTCTTTAAAAGGGAACACACTTACATAAAATCAGAAGTAATTGCAATTTAACTTGAAAAAGAAATGAATCATAACTCGCACCACTCTGGAAGGAAATGAATCACTTAGGAAACTTATGATATGAATGTAAATCATGCTACTTGTATAAATAGAAGCTCTAATTATATGAGTAAATATGATAAGAAGAAGCATGGGAAGTATATCTTGCTTCTAAGATAATTCTCACAAGCATACACAAGAAAATAGAGACAGAATCACATGAATGAAGAGATGAATATTGAAGTGTATCCTTCCACTGAATAATGATGAATAATAGTGTACATAAATAGCACATCCCTCATAGGTAAAATTGAGTTGTATTGGAGAAAAATCATGAAGCTCAGAAAGATAGACTTACTAAATATGATAAACCTCCATAGGTAGCTAAATAAATTCCCAAATCAGTCATAGAACTCATGAATTAGAAATATAATGAGTAGGTTTTCATGAATTATGGAAAAATCATGCTAATCCTAGAATATGCAGAGAAAATCATGGAGGGTGGGTTGGAAACAAAATATAGCAATTTCCTAGTTGTCTAGCCTTACCTTATCCACATAAAAGATGGAATAAAGTAGTAAAAGAGAGAATCTGTAGGAAAGCACAATTACTAATTCTGGTAGTCAATAAAGTGGGAAGGAGAAACTCAGAATCAGGATTAAAGTGCTACTGGGGTATATATGGAAAGTGTTAACCACGTGGTGCAAGTGGATGCCAACTATCTAGGCTAGTGGGTAGGAAATTAATCAAAATTGATTAAATATTTTATCCTAAGTTATGAAATGGGATTATTATATTCCCACACTACTATGTTCAAAAATGGAATTCAATTCAGTCCATGCTTGCAAAATAAACCACACAATCCAATGCTTGTAATTGAAACCATACAATTCAATGTTTGTAATTGAAACCATACAATTCAATGCTTGAATCTGATTCTGATTATCAAAGAAAGGATCTGATATATCAGAAAATGAATATATATCAAATATATGAAGAAATTATTTTAATCTGGCACTCAATGCATAGTCTATATCACCTTGGAACTTCCCATTATGATAGTGTTCTGAGGAATCAACACGCTTCTCTAGCTCATCTAGAACTTTGTGTTGTGATTTTCAAGAAGCTGAGACATGATCCATATTCTTATTGAAACTTTTATTTTATGGATTAAATCCCTTGCTGAAATAAGAAATTTTTTATGTTCTCCCTTTCTTCTTTACATTCTCCATTGAATCTTCATCAGTAAGCTTCGAACCTTCATCTTCAATTTCTAACTTTGGATTCTTCTCTTTCACAATTTGCTTCTCTTTGGATTTGGTACTCTTGCTTCCTTAAACCATGAGACCATGGTCCTTTCTCTTTTAATATCTAAGAGAACCCTTATAGATCAAGTTATATTTCTCGTTTGTTAGTGAATCAAAGAAAGTACACAAAGAAGGCTTTTTTCAATTATAACAACAAGCCTAGTAGCATGAAACGTAGACGCAAAAGAATGAGTATTCAGGACCCAGTTTTGATACAATGGAAAGGATTAATTGATCATATTTATTATCAGTCCCAAAATGATTGAGAAATGGAACAAGTTACTTGAATTTGTTGAAGAAACCCTTAATAGAATTGAAACTACTTGACTCATTGTGAATAACTCAATCTCTAGCTTATGCGCTCTTAACTCATCTTGAACTCCAAAGAGAGACTCAAGATGGTCCATACTTGCTTTGGAGTGGTCAAAACATCTAGATGAAAGATTATATCAGGGGAAATATAGAGGAAAATAAATCAGTAGGCTTCATCCAACACATTATCCCACTTAGCTTTCTCATCCACCGAATTTGGTTCATTTTCCAAAGCTAGAGTAACTTTGTATAGTCCCTTATTAGAATTCCAATTTTGGATTTCCATACATGATATTTGAAGGAAGTAAATATAATAGTTGAAGAAGAATCCATGCCAAGATGTTAATGTGCTCAAGGATATACTTTTTGCAACCTGAACAAATAAAACCAGGACAAAAGTTTGTAAGCTTAAAAATAAGCTCCTCTTCAGAGAGGGATATGAGACTGGATGCGCTCTGATAGAGAGAACAGATAGCTCATCAACTCCTTTGAACTTGAAAAACCTTGTTCTCTAATGCCATGTAGAAATAGAATCTCTAATGTTATGATTAAATATGCTAAGAATAAGCACATGAAGTAGATATTGCTACTAAGATAATTCTCACAAGCATACCCAAGAAAAATACTGAGAACAATAAATACTGAATCACATGAATGAGGAGATGAGTATTGGAGTGTATCCTTCCATTGAATAATTATAAATAACAGTTTTCATAAATAATACATCCCTCATAGGTAAAATCGACTTGTATCGGAGACAACTCATCAAGCTTAGAAAGATAAACTTACTAGTTATGATAAACCCCTATAGGTGGATACAACACTTCCCAAATTAGTCAAGTACCTTACGAATTAGAAAATGCATGAGTGAATTTTCATGAATGATGGGAAAACATGCTAATACTACAGTTTGGAGAGAAAATTATGGAGGATGGGTTGGAAACAAAAGATAGCAGTTTCCTAGTTGACTAGCTTTACCTTATCCACATAAAAGATCGAATAAATCAGTAAAACATAGAATATGCAGGAAAGCCCAGTTACTAATTATAGAAGTCAATAAAGTGGGAAGGATCAACCCAGAATCAAGATTAAAGTGCTCATGGGGTATATATGGAAGTGTTGACCATGTGGTGCAAGTGGATGCCAACTATCTAAGCTAGTAGCTAGGAAATTAATCAAAACTACTTAAATATTTTATCCTGAGTTATGAAGTGGGTTTATTATATTCCCACACTACTATGTTCCTAAATGGAATTCAAGTCATTCCATGCTTTCCAAATAAACCTTAGAATCAAATGCTTGTAATTGAAACCATACAATTCAATGCTTGAATGAAAAACTAAGTAACATATTTAGATCTAATTAAGAGAATCGAAAATTACAAAAGGAAATCAATCACTATAAGATTCTATGTTCTAATAAATGATCCAACTCTATGAGAAACCAATGTATGAAATAAACAAGAATTCGAGATTAATAGTAACAATTGTAAATTCAAATAAGAATATATGGTAAATCTATGAAACAACTAACCAAAAATGGAATCACTTGGTCATTCAAGGGGGGGCCTTCCTCCCCCAACTACGGCTATTGAAGGAACTCACAAATTAAAACTTTGATCATAAGAATCAACATGTTATTTATTATGGATAAAAGAGGATGATACAACAAATTTGACAATACAATACTCTAGTTCTTGATCTATCTATCTACCCACGACTATCATCCCATGCATAATATTGATTACATCTTTATACATAAAATTCATTCATGAGGATGAGGAACCAAATTCCCAACTTGGAATTTGTTTTAAACAAATTTACTAATTTGAAAATCGGTCGTAACAATAAATTTGACAAAATCCCTTTGAAATAACTACACGTATCTCTCAAATGCACAATTTTGGAGAATATGCACATGAGTCACCTAACTTGGCTCATTTTGAATAAAATCCATGTTGCATATTTCTAAAACTCATCCTGGTCTGCCTGCAATTTGAAAAGAAAAATAATATCTTCTTATTTCATGTGTTTTCGTGACTTGGAAATTTTGACCATTAGATGGAGATTTACATGGTAGACCTTAGAGGTTGGAACCATGAGTATTGTTTTCTGTACTTTGAAAATTCACTTCACAAATTGTCATCAATAAAATCATGCATAGTATTCTTTAATTCATCAAAAATGAATGAAAATAATTATTATTAACCACTAAAGCATAAATAAGGATACCATAGAATTTTGTGGCAAATTATGCAGAATGGATTGATAAATGAGCAATAAGATGAATTAGAATGAATATAATGGGTGTTTGTAATTGGTAATAATAGTGACATATCTATGACCCAACATTCATGAAAATATGTCATAATATATTACAATAAAATGGGATCGAAGGTTCAACTCCTAATATTGTTCCTCGAAGGATGAAGGAGGCTTTGATCCTTATATGAGTAAATGAATCATAGAACTATTGCTATCAGTGAGGAAGAAGAATAACTATTGATGATCATGGATATCCCACTAGTGTGGGGGACTTGAATAATGGGGGTATGTTTTCCCCCATAGAAGGAGATGACAGGGGGGTATTGCCACCAAGGGATGGGGTTGAAGTGTTTCCTCTTCTATGAGATGAAGAAGCAAGGGGAGGTGTGGATGATATACAAGGGGAGAAGAGAGAGAGTTAATTAAATAAATTCCTTGCCTAGAGAACCCTATAAATTTCTATTGGGAATGTCTCAAGCTAGAGTATCTCCCTTTTGAAATATGAGGAGTAAATGGGAAAACACCTTTATGGAGAGGACAAAGTCCTTGCATCCTAAGATATTAACTCATATTTATATTCTCCCCTATGGTAATTTTCTATCTGATCAAGTGAGAGTGATGATAAGAGGGTATACACATAAATGAACAAATGTAAAAATATACAAACCACAACAGATGCAATATGGTGCAAAGTGAGTGATAGGTTCTTGAGTATTTCTGCAAGTAGTCCACTAGTTGGCTCTTTTTTATTATGAGTTAGATGATCTTATAAATAAAAATAAAATAAATGAGAATTCCCTAAAATGCATAAGTTCATTTCCTCTCGAAAGGAATTGGCCAGTAACTTACTCATTGATGGTGATGATTTCCCTCGATGTTGGCTAGTGAAGGAATGATAGAGTCAGTTATCGAGTAATGATATTGGGGATATGTTATAGAAGAGTTGGAAACATTTCCGACAACTAGAGAGATCTGAATCAAGTGTAAATTCCACACACAATTGATCCCTTGTGATATCCTAGGTTTTTTCCACTAGGATACCCGTGTCAGCTATGTATAAGTGGTTCAGCCTAGGCGATAAAGTGTTGTCTCTGCAAAAATTTGAGTGTCTCTTTGTATGGAGAAGAAAAATATATACCTTAACTTTCACATCCTTGGGAATTGCACACTTCTTATATAGGTTCTCTTTTAGCACTTGTTGATTGTAGGATTTTAAAGAACTCTAAAAATCAACAACACTATGTTTCAATAATGTAGAATATCTGTGGGAAATATTTTATGCCTAGACCAATCAATCCTAAGCTAACTATTGGTACTAAATTTGCTCCATTAAATTTTTTGGATTCCGACAGCGTGGATGTAAATTCTACTAGCATTTTTTTTCCCAGGTCACGACTATCCCAGTAAACCTAGTATGCTCTTTTTATCTCAAACCTTTAAATCATGGATTCTCTCACTTTTGTTTGTATATAAAAACGCCAAGAATATTTACACCAATGTAACCAATCTTCCTTAGCTCCAAATCTTCAATCTAGTGAGTCTTCATTAACCCACCCAATAATGAGTCTTGACATTATTTTCATTCAAATTAATGTCAAAATAAAATCTCTCATGATAGTCTCATATATACCTAGTCTTATAATCAAATAAAATACTTTAAAAATAAATATAAATATATATATTATTTTAAAAATTATTTTATAGTTTTAAAATAATATTTATATTTGTTTTTATTATGATTGGGTTAGAATTAAAAATGGGTTTTGTCCTATTCCAAACTCCACGTAAATCCATTTTTAGAATCTTTGGTTATATGTTTAAAAACTTGGTTATGTAAAAGTGTTTTGTCCTTATCCAAAGGTAATATCATTCAATGCCAAGCTATATTCAAACTAAAGGCATTATGCAGTACCAACATGAAGAACAGAGGCAATCCAACGAGTCAAATGCATGCACCATGTGTTAACTTACAATGTGCAAAAGGTTCCCAAGCCTGAGTTCACAATCTTAATTTAAAGAAGTTTTGTGGATGCCAATGAAGGCCGCTCATCCAAAAAGTAAATGCCAACATCAAAGTATGCAAGATTTTTGAGGCAGACATATACCTAGAAGTTTTAGTGATTCATGAAGATGAGAAAATAATGGTGGACTTGTATTGTATATTGCATTATCTTTATCAGAACTGTAAAATACATTGTTCAATGGTTGTTAGTCTTCCTTACACATAAACATAACATGTTTCATATATTTTCAGGGTTTCAGCTCTACTTGCTATTTAATGATATCCAAGAGAAGATGCAAGTGTGATATGTTCTTATATGGACAGAGATTTGGGATTTACATATGGATTTGGAAACTATGTGGAATTTAGTGAATGCATGCAAATTCCATATTCTCGAGCTCAACAAATGTACAGGGATCAACATCGCTTCAAGATTTCAAGGAGAAAAATCAGCATGTCAAAGATTGCTTCCTGATCTTTAGTAATTAGTTGAGACATCGATCATTGATTCCTAGATAGAGTTTTGTTTTTGAGGAGATAGTTGGCAGAGCATTTTATATCCAACAGTAAGAGATGGAGATCATGTTAAAATTCCACCAAATCAAGGATTAATTCCAGATTTTGAAGATCTAACAGATCAAGACTTCTTACAAATTAGTCGAGACATTTTATTTTAGATAGACTTTGCTTCGTAGAAATTTATAACAACTTATATCATGTAATTTCTATATATTTCATGAGTTTGGAATGTAAAGGAGAGGGAGTTCTAGTCCAGGGCTAAGACTGTATTGGCAGATTCGTGTATGCACATATACTGTGTTTTTTAATATAAATATCCATAGCTATTTTGAAATGATTGTGATCATATGAGCTTGTTTTGCTTAATAATTGAATTACCTACTATCATTATTCTGTCCTTTGCATGGTCTTATTAATCCATGGCAAGATTCTCTTGATTAGTATGCAATTATATTTAATACTTGATGCAAAACCTGATTCATGTCTTTCACAAAGGTATGCTCATAACTATGTCTTATTAATATCCATTCTCTACTGATACATTCCCTACTTGATCTCTTAAATATATGTCTGTTTATAAACTTTCATTCCCAGTGATCCTTTGCACATCATTAAGATTTCTCTAAGCTTGGCTCTCTTACAATCAAGAGTCAACTTTAGTGATAACATCTTCTGGCACCGTTGCTAGGGACAAAGGAGCGAAGATATCTTCCCCGGGAAGAATGACAACAAATATATCCATCCTTTGATGGTGAACGAGGGTTGGTGAAATAGTGGATGCAAATTATTCACCTAGCGACTCCAACTACTACATATCCATATTTCAAAGATTCATTGATGATTTCATTGGACTAATGAGGAATTCTGATTTGGTTTTTATTGTTTCAAGGTATTCATGTCTAGATTTTGCAAAACTTCCCGGTTTTCTGAATCTTCTTCCTTTGGATGAATATTTGTTGAGAAATGGTCCTAAATTCAATGGAGAAGATCTGAGTTTAGCTATGAAACACATATCTAATTTCTGTGAATTTACAGAGTTACTCAGAGTTAAACATGAAGATGTCTTCATTAGAGTATTCTATGAATCATTACAAGGAAACTGTAAAAGTTGGGTAGAAGATTTGGACCTGTTGAGTTAATTAGATCATTAACAGATTTTTAGATTATATTTCTAAAGACATGGATGGAGAAGACAGAGTTTAGGGCTGATTCTCTTTCCATTAAAAATTTCAGGGAATGGAGTGATATGAGCACCAATGAGGAAATAGATGAAAAGTTTTTTTCCATTTTGTTTTCTTATATAAACTCAAGTTCATGTAACTCAGAATCTAAAGTCACATTTTTAAGATAATTTGATGCATATATTGAGAAAGATATTGAAGCTTTAGAGGTCAAGATACAGAGTTTGTCTTTTCAAAGCCCATTTTAGTTGTCTTTTGATATCAAGACTGAGAGTAAAGACAAGTTTGAAGATCCAAAACTAAGAAAGTGGTATGACTCAGTAGCCGACTATATCAAGGAATTTATTGATTCAAGGTTTCAGTATTCATTTTATGATAAGTCTGAAAATCAAACTTACAGACAGATGTTGATTTTTGTTCTTGTCTTCATGTTGCTAATACACAATTCAAGATTTTCATCAAGTATTCAGATACTTGCATGGATTCACTGGAAACATGATTTCGCTTAACCAAAGTTGTAGTTTTGGTTAGTGTAGATAGTTTGGATAAATAAGCTTGATGCTTCAAGCATTTCCTTAAGTTTGCAGTGTGAGCAGTTTGAATTTATAGTGTGCTTTAAGTTTGTAGTATGAGAAGAGCAGGCTTCCAAGGTTTTGAACGGGTTAGGAATAAGGTATAAAGACTCCATCCCAATGGATACAAACCACTGGTTGCAGTGATGGATTGGAAAGGAACAAGTCTACTTGTTCTTGGCATCTCACAGGGAGCATGCCATCCCCAACCAGAGCCAGATGTTGGTACTAAATTTGCTCCATTAAATTTTTTGGATTATGACAGCGTGGATGTAAAGTCTACTAGCATTTTGTGCTGAGGTCTAGCATTTTTTTGCCCAGGACACAACTATCCCAGTAAGCCTAGTCTGCTCTTTTTATCTCAAACCTTTAAATCATGGATTCTCTGACTTTTATTTGTATATAAAAACGCCAAGAATTCGATACACTTGTGTAACCAATATTCCTTAGCTCCAAATCTTCAATCTAGTCGGTCTTCATTAACCCGCCCATAAGGAGTCTTGACATTATTTTCATTCAAATTAATGTCAAGATAAAATCTCTCATGATAGTCTCATATATACCTAGTCTTATAATCCGATAAAATACTTTAAAAATAAATATAAAGATATATATTATTTTAAAAATTATTTTATAGTTTTAAGATAATATCTATATTTTTTTTTATTATGATTTGGTTATAATTAAAAACGGGTTTTGTCCTATTCCAAACTCCACATAAATCCATTTTTAGAATCTTTGGTTATATGTTTAAAATTTTGGATATGCAAAAAGTGTTTTGTTCTTATCCAAAGGTAATATCATTCAACGCCAAGCTATATTCAAACTAAAGGAATTATGCAGTACCAACATGAAGAACAGAGGCAATTCAACGAGTCAAAGGCATGCACCACTTGTTAACTTACAATGTGCAAAAGGTTCCCAAGCCTGAGTTCACGTCTTAATTTAAAGTTTTGTGGATGCCAATGAAGGTCGCTCATCCAACATTAGAGGAAATTTCAACTCAAAATGGGCCTCCTAAAAAGAATTAATAAAATACTAGTTAAAATAATAAAATAATATTTATTAATTTTGGAGGAAGAAAAGAAAAAAACTACTTATTTGTTTGTATTTTTGACATATATCCCCGTGTTTTTACTCAAATTTCGATCGAGAGAGGTTATTGGATGTGGAATTAAATTCCGCATCCAACGAGTACCCACTCGACATACTTTTGACGGACCCCGCTACCCCAAAAACAAGAAATACCTAAAAAAACATGATGATGACATATCCTCATGTTTTTAATCAAATTTCGATCAAGAGAGGTCATTGAATGCAGAATTAAATTCTGCATCCAACAAGTACCCACTCGGCATACTTTTGACGGAACTCCGCTACCCCAAAAACTAGAAATACCTAAAAAAACATGATGATGACATCATCATCACATTTTTTCAGGTATTTCTTGTTTTTGGGGTAGTGGGGTCCATCAAAAGTATGCCGAGTGGGTACTCGTTTTGACGGACCCCGCTACCCCAAAAACAAGAAATACCTAAAAAAACATGATGATGACATATCCTCATGTTTTTAATCAAATTTCGATCAAGAGAGGTCATTGAATGCAGAATTAAATTCTGCATCCAATGAGCTCTCCCAATCGAAATTTGAGTAAAAACACGGGGAGATATGTTGAAAATACAAACAAAAAAAGTAGTTTTTTCTATGATACCTATCCCCAAATTTATACTAAAAAAGTGTTTAAGACCTATACGGTATTTCAAATTTAAATCAATTTCATTGGCTAACACATGATGACATGGAATTTGAATCAAAGTTAAAAGGCCCATTTTGAGTTGAAATTTCCTCTAATGAAAGTAAATGCCAACATCAAAGGATGCGGGATTTTTGAGACAGACAGATACCTGGAAGTTTTAGTGATTCATGAAGATGAGAACATAATGGTGGACCTATACTACATTATCTTTATCAGAGCTAGAAAATACATTGTTCAATGGTTGTCAGTCTTCCCTACACATAAACATAACATGTTTAATATATTTTCAGGGTTTCAGCTCTACTTTCTATTATGCAAAGCTTTTGGAGCAAAGCTTCTGGTTGGGTATTGAAGTAGTGTGGCATTTGAGCTCGCTGCTGACAGAATGATCGTAAGCATGGGTTTTGTTTTCATATGATGAGGGTGGTTCAAAGATGACAAACAATCAAATGAAGAAGAAATGCTTTGAGTTGTGAATCAATAAACAAGTTGAATTTTGTGAGAATGAATAGTACAATGATCTCGTTCATCTCCTTGGAGGGACTCATTGTTTGTCCAATTTCACACAACAATGGTGAATGTTTCCATAAACTGCATTTCCATTTGCACTGCCTATGTAGGCCGCATTAGGTGCCTAGCATTAGGCATTCTTCTATTTATTCATGAGATCTTTGTTCATGAGTTCTCTGTTGTTCTCTTGTAGGTTATCTTCCCGCTCAGGCAAATACCATTCTTTAAAAAGGCTTCTGATTTCGAGAGCTGTGAGGACTAGAGGGAAGGATACAATATAAATGGTTATGCGCGGGATTGGCTTCATTCAGAAACTTATACTGATGATGAGAATCCTGGGGAAAAACCCAATACAAATTAAAAAGAACACTGTGAGATACCGTGAATTAGTCACACAGTTTCACGAGTCCAATGAATTCATCATCCAAATGCATGAATGTCAGAGGAATTTAATGAGATCCAAGAGAAGATGCAAGTGTGATATGTTCTTATATGGATAGAGATTTGGGATTTACATATGGATTTGGAAACTATGTGGAATTTAGTGAACGTGTGCAAATTCTAGATTCTTGAGCTCGACAAATGTACAGGGATCAACATCGCTTCAAGATTTCAAGAACAAAAATCAGCATGTCAAAGATCGCTTCCTAATCTTTAGTAATTAGTTGAGCCATTGACCATTGATTCCTAGATAAAGTTTTTTTTTTTGAAGAGATAGGTGGCAGAGCATTTTATATACAACGGTAAGAGATGGAGATCATGTTAAAATTCCACTAAATCAAGGATTAATTCCAGATTTTGAAGATCTAGCAGATCTAGACTTCTTACAAATTATTCGAGGCTTTTTATTTTTAGATAGACTTTGTTTCCTAGAAATTTATAACAACTTATATCATGCAATTTCTATATATATCATGAGTTTGGAATGGAAAGGAGAGGGAGTTCCAGCCGAGGGCTGAGACTGTATTGGTAGATTCGTGTATGCACATATACTCTGTTTTTTAATATCCATAGCTATTTTGAAATGATTGTGATCATATGAGCTTGTTTTGCCTAATAATTGAATTACCTACTGTCATTATTCTGTCCTGTGCAACGACTTATTAATCCATGGCAATATTCTCTTGATTATTATGCAATTATATTTAATACTTGATGCAGAACTTGATTCATGTATTTCACGAAGTTATGCTCATAACTATGTCTTATTAATATCCATTCTTTGCTGATACATTCCCTGTTTGATCTCTTAAATATATGTCTATTTATAAACTTTCATTCCCAACTATCCTTTACACATCATTAAGATTTCTCTAAGCTTGTCTCTCTTACAATGAAGAGTCCACTTTAGTGATAACATCTTCTGGCACCGTTATCGGGGACGAAAAAGCGAAGATATCTTCCCCGAGAAGAATGCCAATGAATATATCTAGCCTTTGAAGGTGAATGAGGGCTGGTGACATAGTGGTTGCAAATTATTCACCTGGTGACTCCAACTACTGTAGATCTATATTTCAAGGATTCATTGATGATTTCATTGCACTAATGTGGAATTCAGATTCGGATTCTATTGTTTCAAGGTATGCATTTCTAGATTTTGCAGAACTTCCCGATTTTCCGAATCTTCTTCCTTCAAATCAATATTTGTTGAGAAATGGTCCTAAATTCAATGGAGAATATCTGAGTTTAGCAGTGAAACATATATATAATTTCTTGAATTTACAAAGTTACTCAGAGTTAAACATGAAGATGTCTTCATTAGATTATTCTATGATTCATTACAAGGAAACTGTAAAAGTGGGGTAGAATATTTGTCTGTTGAGTCAAGTAGATCATTAACAGATTTTTGGATTATATTTCTGAAGACATGGATGGAGAAGACAGAGTTTAGGGAAGATTCTCTTTCCATTAAAAATTTCAGGGAATGGAGTGATATGAGCACCGATGAGGAAATAGATGAAATTTTTTCTTCCCTTTTGTTTTCTTATTTAAAGTCAAGTTCATGTAACTCAGAATCTAAAGTCATCTTTTTAAAAGAATTTGCTGCATATATTGAGAAAGAGATTGAAGCTTTAGAGGTAAAGATACAGAGTTTGTCTTTTCGAAGCCCTTTTCAATTGTCTTTTGATATCAAGACTGAGAGTAAAGACAAGTATGAATATTCAAAACAAGGAAAGCGGTATGACCCAGTAGCCGACTATATCAAGGAATTTATCAATTCAAGGTTTCAGTATTCATTTTATGATAAGTCTGAAAATCAAACTTACACACAGATGTTGATTTTTGTTCCTGTCTTCATCTTGCTATTACATAAATCAAGATTTTCATCAAGTATTCAGATACTTGTATGGCTTTACTGGATGCATGATTTTACTTGACCAAATTTGTAGTTTTGGTTAGTGTAGATAGTATGGACAAATAATCTTGATGCTTCAATCATTTCCTTAAGTTTGCAGTGTGAGAAGTTTGAATTTATAGTGTGCTTTAAGTTTGTAGTATGAGAAGAGCAGGCTTTTAAGGTTTGGAACATGTTAGGAATAAGATATAAAGACTCCATCCCAATGGAGACAAAACACTGGTTGCAGTGATGGATTGGAAAGGAACAGTTCTACTTGTTCTTGGTAGCTCACAGGGAACATGCCATCGCCATGCAGAGCCAGATGTTGGTACTAAATTTTCTCCATTAATTTTTTTGGATTCTCACATCGTGGATGTAAAGTCTACTAGCATTTTGTGCTGAGGTCTATCATTTTTTTTGCCTAGGTCATGACTATCCTAGTAAGCCTAGTCTACTCTTTTTATTTCAAACCTTTAAATCATGAATTCTCTGACTTTTGTTTGTATATAAAAATGCCAAGAATATTTACACCAGTCTAACCAATCTTCCTTAGCTCCAAATTTTCAATCTAGTGGGTCTTCATTAACCCAACCATAATGACTCTTAACATTATTTTCATTCAAATTAATGTCAAGATAAAATCTCTCATGATAGTCTCATATATACCTAGTCTTATAATCAAATAGAATACTTTAATAATAAATATAAAAATATATATTATTTTAAAAATTATTTTATAGTTTTAAAATAATATTTATATTTGTTTTTATTATGATTTCGTTATAATTAAAAATGGGTTTTGTCCTATTCCAAACTCCACGTAAATCCATTTTTAGAATCTTTGGTTATATGTTTAAAAATTTGGATATGTAAAAAGTGTTTTGTCCTTATCCAAAGGCAATATCATTCAACGCCAAGCTATATTCAAACTAAAGGAATTATGCAGTACCAACATGAAGAACAGAGGCAATTCAACGAGTCAAAGGCATGCACCACGTGTTAACTTACAATGTGCAAAAGGTTCTCAAGCCTGAGTTCACTGTCTTAATCTAAAGTTTTGTGGATGCCAATGAAGGTCGCACATCCAAAACGTAAATGCAAACGTCAAAGTATGCAGGATTTTTGAGGCAGACAGAAACCTAGAAGTTTTAGTGATTCGTGAAGATGAGAACATAATGGTGGACTGGTTATGTATATTGCATTATGTTTATCAGAGCTGGAAAATACATTGTTCAATGGTTGTCAATCTTCCCTACACATAAACATATTTTCAGGGTTTCAGCTCTACTTGCTATTATGCAAAGCTTTTGGTGCAAATCTTTGGTTGGGTATTGAAGTAGTGTATCATTTGAGCTCTCTACTGACAGAATGATCTTGAGCATGGGTTTTGTTTTGTAATGATGAGGGTGGTTCAAAGATGACAAACAATCAAATGAAGAAGAAATGCTTTGAGTTGTGAATCAATAAACAAGTTGAATTTTGTGAGAATGAATAGTACAATGATCTCGTGGAGCTCCTTGGAGGGACTCATTGTTGGTCTAATTTCACACAACAATGGTGAATGTTTACATAAACTGCATTTCCATTTACACTATCTGTGTAGGCCGCATTAAGAGACTGGGATTAGGCATTCTTCTTCATGAGTTCTCTGTTCATGAGTTCTCTGTTGTTGTCTGGTAGGTTATCTTCCTGCTAAGGAAAATACCATTCTTTAAAAAGGCTTATGATTCTGAGAGCTGTGAGGACTAGAGGGAAGGACATGATCTAAATGGTTATGCGTGGGATTGGATTCATTCAGAAACTTATACTAATGGTGAGAATCCTGGGGAAATACCCAATACAAATTCAAAAGAACACTATGAGATATCATGAATTAGTCACACAGTTTCATGAGTCCAATGAATTCATCAGCTAGATGCATGAATTTCAGAGGAATTTAATGAGCTCCAAGAGAAGGTGCAAGTGTGATATGTTCTTATATGGATAGATATTTGGGATTTACATATGGTTTTGGAAACTATGTGGAATTTAGTGAATGCGAGCAAATTAAAGATTCTTGAGCTCAACAAATGTACAGGGATCAACGTTGCTTCAAGATTTCAAGGAGAAAAATCAGCATGTCAAAGATCGCTTCCTGATCTTTAGTAATTAGTTGAGCCATCAATCATTGATTCCTAAATAGAGTATTGTTTTTGAGGAGATAGGTGGGAGAGAATTTTACATCCAGTAGTAAGAGATTGAGATCATGTTAAAATTCCACCAATTCAAGGATTAATTCTAGATTTTGAAGATCTAGTAGATCCAGACTTCTTACAAATTATTCGAGGCTTTTTATTTTTAGATAGACTTTGCTTCCTAGAAATTTATAACAACTTATATGTTGTAATTTCTATATATTTCAAGAGTTTGGAATGTAAAGAAGGGGAGTTCCAGCCGAGGGCTGAGACTGTATTGGACGATTCGTGTATGCACATATACTCTATTTTTTAATATCCATAGCTATTTTGAAATGATTGTGATCATATGAGCTTGTTTTGCTTAATAATTGAATTGCGTATTATCATTATTATGTCTTGTGTGTGGTCTTATTAATCCATGGCAAGATTCTCTTGATTAGTATGCAATTATCTTTAATACTTGATGCAGAACCTGAATCATGTCTTTCATGAAGTTATGCTCATAACTATGTCTTATTAATATCCATTCTCATCTGATACATTCCCTGCATGATCTCTTAAACATATGTCTATTTATAAACTTTCATTCCTAGCCATCCTTTACACATCATTAAGATTTCTATAAGCTTGGATCTCTTGTAGTCAAGAGTCAACTTTAGTGATAACATCTTCTGGCGTCGTTGCCGTGGATGAAGGAGCGAAGATATCTTCCCCGAGAAGAATGACAACGAATATATCCAGGCTTTGATGGTGAACGAGGGCCAGTGACATAATGGCTGCAAATTATTCACCTGGCGACTCCAACTATTGAAAATCCATATTTCAAAGATTCATTGATGATTTCATTGGACTAATGAGGACTTCTGATCCAGATTCTATTGTTTCAAGGTATGCATGTCTAGATTTTGCAGAACTTCCTGGTTTTCCAAATCTTCTTCCTTTGGATGAATATTTGTTGAGAAATGGTCCTAAATTCAATGGAGAAGATCTGAGCTTAGCTGTGAAACACATATCTAATTTCCATGAATTTACAGAGTTACACAGAGTTAAATAGGAAGATCTCTTCATTAGATTATTCTATGAATCATTACAAGGAAAGTGTAAAAGTTGGGTTGAAGATTTGTTTGTTGAGTCAATTAAAACATTAACATATTTTTGGATTATATTTTTGAAGACATGGATGGAGAAGACAGAGTTTAGGGCATATTCTCTTTCCATTAAAAATTTCAGGGAATGGAGTGATATGAGCACAGATAAAGAAAAAAGACGAAAATATTTCCTCCATTTTGTTTTCTTGTTTAAAGTCAAGTTCATGTAACTCAGAATCTAAAGTCATATTTTTAAAATAATTTGCTGCATATATTGAGAAAGAGATTGAAGCTTTAGAAGTCAAGATACAGAGTTTGTCTTTTCAAAGCCCTTTTCAATTGTCTTTTGATATCAAGATTGAGAGTAAGGACAAGTTTGAAGATCCAAAAATGAGAAAGTGGTATGACCCGGTAGCCGACTATATCAAGAAATTTATCGATTCAAGGTTTCAGTATTCATTTTATGATAAGTCTGAAAATCAAACTTACAGACAGATGTTGATTTTTGATCCTATCTTAATCTTGCTAATACACAGATCAAGATTTTCATCAAGTATTCAGATACTTGTATGGCTTCACTGGAAGCATGATTTTACTTGACTAAAGTTGTAGTTTTGGTTAGTATAGATAGTGTGGATAAATACGCTTGATGCTTCAAGCATTTCCTTAAGTTTGCAGTGTGAGCAGTTTGAATTTATAGTGTTCTTTAAGTTTGCAGTATGAGAAGAGAAGGCTTTCAAGGTTTGGAACAGGTTAGGAATAAGATATAAAGACTCTAGCCCAATGGAGACAAAACATTGGTTGCAGTGATGGATTGGAAAGGAACAAGTCTACTTGTTCTTGGTAGCTCACAAGGAGCATGCCATCCCCAGCCAAAGCCAGATGTTGGTACTAAATTTGCTCCATTAAAGTTTTTTTATTCCGACAGCATGGATGTAAAGTCTACTAGCATTTTGTGGTGAGGTCTAGCATTTTTTTTTCCCAGGTCATGACTGTCCCAATAAGCCTAGTCTGCTCTTTTTATCTCAAACCTTTAAATCATGGATTCTCCGACTTTTATTTGTATATAAAAATGCCAAAAATATTTACACCAGTGTAACCAATCTTCCTTAACTCCAAATATTCAATCTAGTGGGTCTTCATTAACCCACCCAATAATGAGTCTTGACATTATTTTCTTCCAAATTAATGTCAAGATAAAATATATCATGATAATCTCATATATACCTAGTCTTATAATCAAATAAAATACTTTAAAAATAAATATAAAAATATATATTATTTTAAAAATTATTTTATAGTTTTAAAATAATATTTAAATTTGTTTTTATTATGATTTGGTTATAAATAAAAATGGGTTTTTCCCTATTCCAAACTCCACGTAAATCCATTTTTATATGTTTAAAATTTTGGATATGTAAAAAGTTTTTTGTCCTTATCCAAAAGTAATATCATTCAATGACAAGCTATATTCAAACTAAAGGCATTATGTAGTACCAACATGAATAACAGAGGCAATCCAATGTGTCAAAGGCATGCACCACGTGTTAACTTACAATGTGCAAAAGGTTCCCAAGCCTGAGTTCAGTGTCTTAATTTAAATTTTTGTGGATGCCAATGAAGGTCGCTCATCCAAAAATTAAATGCCAACGTCAAAGTATGTAGGATTTTTGAGGCAGATAGATACCTAGAAGTTTTAGTGATTCATGAACATGAGAACATAATGGTGGACCTGTCATGTACACTGCATTATCTTCATCAGAGCTGGAAAATACATTGTTCAATGGTTGTCAGTCTTACATAAACATAGCACGTTTCATATATTTTGAGGGTTTCAGCTCTACTTTCTATTATGCAAAGCTTTTGGTTGGGTATTGAAGTAGTGCAGCATTTGAGCTCTTTGTTGACAGAATGATCTTAAGCATGGGTTTTGTTTTTTTTAATGATGAGGGTGTTTCAAAGATGACAAACAATCAAATGAAGAAGAAATGCTTTGAGTTGTGAATCAATAAACAAGTTGAATTTTGTGAGAATGAACAGTACAATGATCTCGTGGATCTCCTTGGAGGGACTCATTGTTGGTCTAATTTCACACAACAATAGTGACTGTTTCCATAAACTGCATTTCCATTTACACTGCCTGTGTAGGCCGCATTAGGCACCCGGGATTAGGCATTCTTCTATTTCTTCATGAGTTCTTCGTTCATGAGTTCTCTGTTGTTGTCTGGTAGGTTATCTTCCTACTCAGGAAAATACCATTCTTTAAAAAGGCTTTTGATTCTGAGAGATGTGAAGACTAGAGGGAAGGACAGTATCTAAATGGTTATGCGCGGGATTGGCTTCATTCAGAAACTTATACTGACGATGAGAATCCTAGAGAAAAACCTAATACAAATTCAAAAGAACACTGTGAGATATCATGAATTAGTCACACAGTTTCATGAGTCCAACAAATTCATTAGCCATATGCATGAATTTCAGAGGAATTTAATGAGCTCCAAGAGAAGATGCAAGTGTGATATGTTCTTATATGGATAGAGATTTGGGATTTACATATGGTTTTGGAAACTATGTGGAATTTAGTGAATGCGTGCAAATTCCATATTCTTGAGCTCGACAAATGTACAGGGATCAACATCGCTTCAAGATTTCAAGGAAAAAAATCATCATGTCAAAGATCGCTTCCTGATCTTTACTAATTAGTTGAGCCATCGATCCTTGATTCCTAGATAGAGTTTTGTTTTTGAGGAGATAGGTGGCAAAGCATTTTATATCTAGCAGTAAGAGATGGAGATCATGTTAAAATTCCACCAAATCAAGGATTAATTCCAGATTTTGAATATCTAGCAGATCCAGACTTCTTACAAATTATTCGAGGCTTTTTGTTTTTAGATAGAATTTGCTTCCTAGAAATTTATAACAACTTATATCAAGTAATTTATATATATTTGATGCGTTTGGAATGTAAAGGAGAGGGAGTTCCAGCCGAGGGCTGAGACTGTATTGGCATATTCGTGTATACACATATACTCTTTTTTATAATATCCATAGCTATTTTGAAATGATTGTGATCATATGAGCTTGTTTTGCTTAATAATTGAATTACATACTCTCATTATTCTGTCATGTGCATGGTCTTATTAATCCATGGCAAGATTCTCTTGATTAGTATGTAATTATCTTTAATACTTGATGCAGAACCTGATTCGTGTCTTTGACGAAGTTATGCTCATAACTATGTCTTATTAATATCCATTATCTATTGATACATTCCCTGCTTGATCTCTTAAATATATGTTTGTTTATAAACTTTCATTCCCAGCTATCCTTTACACATCATTAAGATTTCTCTAAGTTTGTCTCTCTTGCTATCAAGAGTCAACTTTAATGATAACACTAGCTAAAATATTGTTTTGTGACATCTCATGGAGGATTTTAGTTGGTTTGATAATTACAAGTGTATTTCTTATTTTAAAATGGTCCAACTTTGATTAAGGAGTATGAGAGAGGTGATTCAAACTTCCATATCATTCAAATCCATCTAGATCACTAAAAGTGAAAGATGGAGAGAATACTAGAAATGAAAGAGTCTTTTGTCTCTGAGTGTGTGCTTAAGTGGAAATCACACATATGCATGCAAAGCAAATTAAATTGAATATACAACTAACTAAAAAGGCATAAAGCAAAGATACATGGGCATCCACTTTAAATCAACTCTAAAGAAATAACAACTATTTAAGATGATTTAATGAGTACATGTGTGAAAAGGATGTATTTTAAAGCTAACAAGATTTTCTAATTTTCCAATATCACTAGGAGTGTAAGGAAAATAACATACATCACGTAAAGGAGTCTGTAGGTCTTTTGCTTGTGTGGAGAAAGTGACCTAAACTATGTTGCATAAAACAAATAAATAAACAAGAATGAAAAATAATAATTAGACGTAGTAAAATATAATTTCCTAGGATAACAATTCGAAAGAGAGAAATCATAATCATTCGTTCACTAGTGAGTGCTAAGAGGACCGTTGAAAGCCTCAAATTATTTTATCCTAAAAATATTCGAGAAGTCACTTCTTTAGTACCCATCTTCAACTAAGTTATCTAATTACTAAAGAAAATAGAACTATTGTGAATTGTTTGCTTCATGATTCGTTAGGAAATCATTGAAATTGTAGATGATTATGAAAAAAAGAAGATAAAAGGAAACGAAAATTCAAAGTCATGCATATATTGGGCCCACAATCACGTTATTAGTGTAGTAACATTAAAGAAATATAGTTGTGTGACTCACATGTTTGTTGTGTGACTCTCAAAGAAATATAGTTGTGTGACTCACATTTTTGTAGATGGGATTTCCATGCAATGTAGCATTGATGGTACATTTGGATCCATTTTATTAATAAAAAATTACTGTCGAGAAGGAGGTCACCGAATTCTGGTTCATAAGAGGCTAGATAATAAGCTCGTACACTTGCAAAAAAAACTAAAATAAGTTATCTAGAAAAATACAACGTATCTAACATGTAATGAAAGAAAATAAGAGTGGGGTCACTATACATACTATTATGGGAAAAATAGACACAATGGTCAGCAACCTTCCCATAGTGAATGATATCATTGAGGTTGCAACAAGGACCTAATATAATTCTTAAGAAATAGTAACTAAAACTCAAAATGGCTAAGTAAACTCTTGGTTAGAAATAAAATAAAATAACAAAAAATAAACTGAAATAAAAGGCGGTAAGTCCTAAAACAAAATAAGATGGAACAAGAGTATGCTAAACCAAGTTTTTATTTCCCAACGGTCCAATTAAATACAATAGTGTCACCCAAGAGATGCTATCTTCAATGGAATCCAACAATCTCCCTTAGGGACATCCTTTTTTTCCATGCAATTGCAATAAACTTAGACTAAACAATGGAGAATTACTTGCTTCTTAGGCGAAGAGAGAAAGGGTGCTTATGTATGTCAATATGAGGGAGGAAGCAGATTGAAAGTGGATATCTCAATTTAATTCCAACAACACAACTCTACTCTAATTTTGTCCTATGGAAAGCATGTACATGGATTCCTTTTATAGGCCAAGTGGAGGCCAAGAAACATCTAGATCCATATATGAGCACTCCTTCCTTGAGCTATTTTCTCAAGTAAATGAGAAGGGGTATTCAATGCTCCCAATCATGTGAAGAGGCCATGTTCAAATTTTGCATCCAAGAATTTTTTTGTGAGCCATAAATGCATCACAGAAATAAGTGATCCCACCTTTTTGACAATTGTGTTTGTTTCAATGGAAGCCCCATGCAGATATGCACTAATAAATTTACATGATGGATGTGCTAATATCATGGGTTTTCAATGCTTTTCCCCATGTGATTTACCATATTAACTAAATTTGGCACTGTAGGGATTAGTTAATCATCTAGACTTGATGACGATGTCTTCAGTGAGTTGTATTCTGTATGTTGATGACACCTTTATGAAATATTAGTGTAAATGTAACATGTATGTGATATTTAAGTGTTAACCAAGAGGTGGATTACAGTTTATTTTGAAAGGATTAGAATTTTGATTCTCGACACCTATATTTTGAGGTGGCCTGGGAGAGTTAATACCATGACAAATTCTCATTTGGAGAGCTTGTTTGAAATAATTATGGTTAATTTATTCATCTCCTAAATCTTGGATTCATGGGACTATTATGAGGTTAAAAGACCTTGTTAGCACTCAAGGAAACTCCTCTAGGTTGCAGCTCAAGGATGCCTCGTAACTTAAATGTTTTTATGGTTTTTCTAAATGGATCAAGTCAGATGACCTAAAGGACCTCACATTCTCAAGACATGCATAAAACTCAATCAAAAGATAAGGCTTCTAACTACTAATGTTCAGAGGTTTGATAATAGGGTGAACATATGGAGAACTTACTATGCTGGCAGATTCATATATAAAGCAATTACATATAAATGGCTAATCATAACAAGGAAAAGTAATTGCAATTCAACTCATCAACATACAGATAGGATGACAGCTATCAGATATTAGATAACATGAAAAAACCTAAATCAGACATTCAAGCACAAGTACAGGACAGAAAAGATATGGAAGCTGAACATATAATAGAAAAAGAGACTATATTAGATGATGAATAACATGGGAAGATTGATAATAATAAGGGTCTAAAGATCCCCAAAGTCGAACCCTTTCTTCAAAATAAGTCTTAGGCTTTATAGCCTTTACAAAAGTCTTTAGATCCTGAAAAGTTGGATCTGATTTACTAAAAATAGATAACATAACTGTCATTAGAGGAAATTTCAACTCAAAATGGGCCTCCTAAAATGAATTAATAAAATAATAGTTAAAATAATAAAATAATATTTATTAATTTTGGAGGAAGAAAAGAAAAAAACTACTTTTTTGTTTGTATTTTTGACATATCTCCCCGTGTTTTTACTCAAATTTCGATCGGGAGAGCTCGTTGGATGCAGAATTAAATTCTGCATCCAACGAGTACCCACTCGGCATACTTTTGACCAACCCCGCTACCCCAAAAACAAGAAATACCTGAAAAAATGGAATGATGACATCATCATTCCATTTTTTTCAGGTATTTCTTGTTTTTGGGGTAGCGGGGTCTTTCAAAAGTATGCCGAGTGGGTACTCGTTGGATGCGGAATTTAATTCCGCATCCAACGAGCTCTCCCGATCGAAATTTGAGTAAAAACAAGAGGAGATATGTCAAAAATACAAACAAAAAAGTAGTTTTTTTTATGATACCTATCCCCAAATTTATATTAAAAAAGTGTTTAAGACCTATACGGTATTTCAAATTTAAAGCAATTTCATTGGATAACACATGATGACATGGAATTTGAATAAAAGTTAAAAGGCTCATTTTGAGTTGAAATTTCCTCTAATGTTTGCAAAAACTTAGGTCAAAAACCCTAATTTAAGTGCTAGTCAATCTAACTCTAACACTTTTTTCACACATTGAACTCTTTAATAACTGTAGTGATTACGGAAGTAGAGCTTTAACCTATTATCTGACAGATAAGCCACGGTTTGTAAAAAATAGGTAAGGCTTGTGAGCCATTTCTCCTTGATTGTACCTTCAAAACTAGAATAGACCTCTTCCACTCATACTTTTCATCAATTTTCATCTTCATAATTCACCCTTGAGGTGTTTGTATCTACCAAAACTAGTTATGTGTGTAAACCTATATTTATGCACCCTTTTGCGCTTTCAGTGGTTAAGGAAGCAAAATCTTGGGTTTGTTAGCTGCCAAAAGCTCTGCTTTCGGTGGATAATGAACAGCTATTGCATTCACCTAAGCCACCAAAATCCTTATTTTCTGCAAAATGTTATTAGCCTTTAAATCAACCTTTTACATCTTTTACCTCTATCCTTCTAGTATTTCTTCAATTTTCATAGGATTTGATAGAGAATCAGCATCATGAGCTGCCTCAGGATCCTGAAAGCTTGTTGCTACCTCTACTAAGGTTTCTAGTGCACAGCGAGATTGAGAGCTAGGGTTTGAGTTGGAATTATTCATCTGCAACCTCAATATTCTGATCATCCTATACAGCCTGGTGTTGTCCTGCATAAATGTCAAATTTCTCCTTTTCAGCATGACATACATCCCTCTCATTTCTAGAATAGAATTGTGCAACTCGGTATTTCTCTTGGTAAATATTGCATTATTTATTTGTATCTCTCTGTCTAAGACCTCTAGTTCATGTATTTGCTCTAGTAGCTGGTTGACTCTCTAAGACCTAGGTTTTATTGAGTAAGTCTCTGCCAATGGCTCATCTTGACCTTCCCTTGGTGTTGGTGAGGGAAACTCTTCATTTTCTGCTGCAACCTTCTCTTTTAGGTCAACTTCTTGCTCATTTTATTCTTCCGAGTCTGAGTAGGGTAGGTTAAGTATATTTCCACTTTGTGCTGGGGCCTCCTTCTCCTTTCCACTAAAGTCCAGATTTATTTTGGCTTGGTTGGTTTTAGAATTTGGAGAAGGCTGATCCACAGTCACTGGTGAGATAGCCCTCCTCTTCCTCTTTCCACAACTAGGGGTGGTGGATTTCTTTGAAGGGGACTTTCCTTTGTCTTCTGGCTGTAAGCTTGTTTCAAACTCATTCTAGAATAAAAAATATGCCCATGCTATGTTTCTCCTTCGCAGTAGTTCTTAAACAATGAGTTGTATCAAGCCATGGTGAGATAACCTTCCTGCGATTTTAGTGGGGTGGGCCTTGACCTGGTGTGACATCTTGGTTAGGCTCTTATGGAGGTAGAAAGGTAGGTTTAAAGGGCTTCTACCTGTAAAATGATTCATCAATTTAAAGTGGTATATCATCACCCTATTATACCTGCCTTCATAGGTTATGTAAACCAATATTGCTTTCAATAATTACTTCCACCTCTCTTCTAGCCAGGTGGATGGAATGGTTTTCTTCCATACTACATCTTTGTGTTCAGGTTTTAAGTATGACCTGAATTCCAAATCCTTAGTAATGGTGGTCTTGAATTATTTCTCCCCATTTCTTGGGAGTTTTGCCACTTCTGCAATTAGGGTTTCATCAACTTAGAACTCTTCTTTGCCTATCAATGCCTTAGAAACATCAAAAGAAAGAGAAAATGCTTATGCAACTTCCTGGTGTGAACCTTGGATTTTTTCACAGAACCTGTAACAGCCTAAATTTTTTAAGAATTGGCAGACTTCTAGATGTGACTCAAGATAGTTGATGTCCCCTAGTTCCTGTTTGAGGACAGATCCTCCTCCTTTCTTCATCTTTGGGATGTGCTTCTTAGTACCTGTAAAAATAAAAACTCGAACTCTGTGAAGGAAATTAGCACATTGGTTTTAGGGATGGCCTCGAGCAGTAAGGATGCATGCAGAGAATGTGGAGTGTACTGAGGATATGGTGTTGATTTTGAGGGGTTAACCACTCGATCGGTACTTGAGTAATATGATGGTGGATTCTGGTGATAACCACGAGATAGCCAGCATATTAATCATTTTTAACTGGAACTTGATGATTCGTGGAGGTTTAACTGTCGTCATGGCACAGGTGGAGGGTAGGCTAGGGTTTTGATCCCTATTAGTCACTTCAGATCAATAATGACCTTTATCCACCAACTTATTATTTACTGCGTTCCTCGAGTCTTTTTTATGGTTAAGTGCTAGATCATGACGTGCCTCATGCTGACAGCGTTTGATTTTGATGGATAGCTAACCGTTTTTCCTTTTTTGGCCTTTTGGGTGGTTAAGGGAATATAGGGTTTAATTTGCAAGCAGAGGAAAGCTGGGATTTTCAGTTGATAATGAACCGTTGTCGCCTAAGGCACTGAAAGTCTCATTTCCAAAATTTATTAAAAACAAAGTTAATGAGATTTTGGTGATTAATGTCTTGCTAGACGACATTATTTAGCTGCCGAAAGGTGGGATTTTCGGTGGCTAATGAACTATTGGAAAGTTAACCTAAGCCACCGAAAGTTCCTTTCCCAAAATTTTATTAAAAACATGATCAACAGGATTCAGTGGTTAACGTGGTCCTGAGTCAAAAGTGTTAGCTTTCGAAAGATGGGCTTTTCGGTGGCTAATGAACTGTGGGAAAATTATCCTAAGCCACTGAAAGCTAAAAATTTCAAATTTCTTGAAAAACAGAACACCAGATATTCCAACTTTGTTAATCACCCAAACATCTTTCATAATATGCCCTGAAATCTTCATCACTATGCAAAAATAATTTGTCTGACTGCACCTATTGAAAATTGATTTATTTAGGAGATAACATCTCGCTCCTACTCAGGGATGGGAAACTTCCTGTGAGGTCCCAAGAACCCCAGACCAAAATGTATTTCCTGAAAAAAATAAAAATTAAACCTATATTGTGTTGTTCCATTGGGAATGGAGTTTATTTTGTAAAAACAAAAACAATCAACTAAATAATATTTTACAATAACAAGACCTTAAAGCCTCAGATGAAATAGAGTTTTAGAAATCACCCATTTACTGGGCCAACAAACACCTCCTCTTCTTCCAGATTTTGCAATTTGAAGGTGTTGTTCTACTGCACCCGAGCTATCACAAATGGGCCTATCCACATGGAGTCAAACTTTCCATGCTTTCCCTTGTCTTGCCTTATAGTATCCCATTTTAGAACCCAATCTCCAACTTGAAATTTGTCCACCTTTTCCCTTTTGTCAAAAATAACCTTGATCTTCTTTTGATGAGATTCTGACTTTTCCATCACCTGTTCCCTGACTTGCTACAACTCCACCAAATCAAGCATCCTCCTCACCATGCCATTGGTTCATCCTATTCCTCCTGAAATAATTTTTCAACTGGCAGGACCAGCTGAATGGGAAAAATTTCCTCAGTACCATAAACTAACTTCAAAGGAGAAGTCTCTATGGATCTCTTATCAGTCACTCTAACAGCCCATAGAGCAAACTTTAGCTTAGAATCCCAACTTTTCTGATTATTCTACAATAGTTTTCTGATGATCCTGACTAGGCTTTTGTTGGATGACTCAGCAAGGCCATTTTCTTAAGGGTAATAGGAAGTGGAATGCACCAACTAAATGCCCATTGACTCACAAATGTTAACCAATGCCCCGGATTTGAAAGCTAGTGCATTATCAGTTACTGGGAAGCCAAATCTAATAAATATATTCTCATATAAAAACCTCATGATGACTTGCTGAGTGGAATTCCTTATAGGGACTGCCTCTATCCACTTGGTGAAATATTATGCGGCCACTAGGATCCATTTGTGTTGACCACTTGATGAAGGATTAATTTCACCTATGAAATCAAGGACCCACTGCTGGAAAGGACCATTCATTACAATAGTTCTAACGAGAAAGGATCTGAGTTGCTTCTTCCCTATGAATATTTGGCACTTGTCACAAGCTCTCACAAAGGTACACACATTAGAGAAAAGAACGGGCCAATAGTACCCAGCCATCAGAATATTGTGGATTGTGGTCTTTCAGTAATGATGGCCTCCACATGTGCTTGAATGCAACTGATGTATGACCTAAACTGACTCTTCTTTATCTAAGCATATCAACAAAACACTAGACAGATATTTCCAATACAACAGTTTATCAATTACATAAAATTTAACAGACTTAAGTTTAAGAGCCCGTGTTTGATTTAGAGTGAGTCCAGGGGGGACTTCTAACTTTGGAAGGAAATGAATAATATCTGAGTACCACTCACATGAGGACAAGTTCTCAGGTACTTGTTGACTGTCATTCTGCTCCTAAACTACCTCTGCTACTGCTTCTGTTTCTTTTCCTAATGCTATATCTACCTGCAGGTTATCTAAAGTTATACAAATAAAATTGATTCCCAAAAGATCACAATTTTATTTCTCCATGAGTTTAGCTAGACCTTGGCCTTTCACTAGCTTGGTGGGATTTAATTCTATGTCAAACTCAATAATCTTGGCAATCCATTTATCTCTCTTTCCATCAATGTTAGGCTAAGTTAATACATCCTTTACAGCAGCTGAAGGGACATAGGCAAGGAATTTGGCATGTAGAATGTAAACCCTGAATGCTTTCAATGAATTGTTGAGAGCATAATCCTGCTTTTAAATGGGATCATATTTTAGTTCAACATCCCTCAATGTCTTGCTAAAAAATGCAATAGGTTAATCAAGGCATTCATCATCTATTTGTAACAGCACAGCTGCCACTGTGCCATAGGATGCAAAGGAGAAAATGCAAAAACCCTTGGTGTAGTCTGGACTAATCAGAGTGGGAGCTTCCATGATAGCCTTCTTGATGTCTTCAAAAGAGATTCTTGCTTGCTTTGTTCATTTGATTTTATCCTCCTTTTTCAACATAGAGCCTATGTGTTTTACTAGCTCAGAAAAGTTTGGGATAAACCTCCTGACAAAATTTATCTTACGCATAAATGACTGAATATCCCTTTTTGACCTAGGTATGGACAACTCTTGGATTGATTCAACTTGAACAGGATCAATATTCACACCTTCATCTAAGATTATGTGACCTAGGATTTTTCCCTCATTGAGTGCAAATTGATACTTCTTTGGGTTCAGTGATATCCCAAATTTTCTATATTTCAGAAATACCCTCCTCAAGTGTTGCAAATGGTCTTCATGGTTGTGGGAGTAAATAGTAAGGTCATCAAGGTATATGAGAACAAATTTGTCTTTCAATCCTACAAAAACTAGGTCCATGGCTCTCTGAAAAGTGGCCCCAACATTCATCAGCCCAAATGGCATTTTGGCATACATGAAGGTTCCCCGGGGAGTGGTAAATGCAGTATTTTCTTAGTCATCAGGGTGCACAACAACTTGGTTGTATCCAAAGAATCCATCCAGGAATGACATGACACTAGCCCCTGAGACTCTTTGTAACAGGTGCTCCATCTTTGGTAATGGATAGTTGTCTTTTTTGGAGCATTTGTTCAAGTTTGTGAAATCCACACATAACCTAATCTCCCTGTTCTTCTTCCTTACCACCACTAAATTTGCAATCCATTTGGAATATCTGAGGGAAATTATGATTTTGGCTTTAAGGAGCTTTTGGATTTCTTTTTCAATTACAGGTAGTAGGAGAGGACTGATGGATCTCAGATTCTGTTTGAAAGGGATGGTGTCCTTCTCTAGGGGAATCCTATGTTGGATGATATTAGTGTCATAGGTTTTCAGGTCACTGTATTCCCAGGAAAAGATATCAGCAAACTCTTTCATCATACTACAAAATTTGGACCTCTGATTAGCAGTTAAATCAGTGGACAGATTTATGGATTTTGGATGAATTTGGCTACCTATGTTTTGCACTTGGAAAGCAGTATCTTTCTCCTTTTTGGCAGGTTTATAAGGGACATCATTATGATCAAATAGCTCCTCCAAGGGTACCAGACCCCAAGGTATATGATTACTAGGAAACTGAACAATGTTTTGATCACCTACTTTATCTTTTAACTTGAGCTTATGAGATTCTTCCATATTTAGGTTTTCTTGACCAATATGCATATCAGACAATTCATCCACTACCTGGAGGAATTTACTAATCTCATCATCATTCTCAAAGACCTTCCAAAATTTCACATTAATAGGTAGGGATGGTTTTTACTTGACCTGGTCATCATAGCTCATTTTGGGAGGCAAAGGGGGAATGAACATGCTTGCAGAGACAGCAAGGGAATCAGCCAAATGGTTCATAGCCCTAGGTATATATGAGATTTCAAAAATCATGAAAGATTCCTTGAGTTTCCATACCTCATCTTTCTAAGCCTTTAGTCTAACATTCTTTGCTTTAAAAGTGTTGTTGGCCTGTTGTATGATAAGATCTGCATCTCCAAAGATATTCAGGCACATGATCCCCATTTCCTTGGCATCCTTCACTCCTAACAACAATGATTCATATTCTAATATATTGTTAGTAGTCTTAAAATCAAGTTTATAAGACAGATGAATAGTCTCTTTTGATGGAGAAATCAAAACTACACCTGCACCTATTGAGGCTTGAGTACTAGCCCCATCAAAAAACATGCTCCAAACAAAGGTGGTTACTTGTTCAGGTTGCTGATAGATGGGATTTGTAAGCTGTATTGGCATTTTCTAGGAATCATCTATCTGTAGAATACATGACCCAAAATCTGTGTCCAGTCCATAGATAGGATGGTTCACAGAATTATTTTCATTGCTTATGATGTAGGCAAGCTGATTCTCTTTGTAAATCCTCTGGGTCTCCCCCCCAAACATTAGTATTATAGCATATGTAAGATCCATCTGAAGAGTACCACTCAGACTTCTACTCCATGAGCGAGACAAAAGGAGACAAAACTTAGGCGGGATGTCATCCACTACTATGTCCATCACTATGCTTTTTGAGGGCAGCTGGGATAGGTTTACAATAAGGTATTTCATGAGGCCTAGGCATTTGACCTTCCTAGAGTCAAAAGAGAATAGGTCATGGTAGGGTTTTGTAATGCTGAGGCCAAGCTCATCCATTACTACTTTTGGCATTAGGTTATGGGATGCTCCTGAGTCATGCAAGAAGTTGTGAAGGATCTTTTCATGTATATTCAAGGGTGGACAAGCCTCATCTAACTCTTCAATCATAGGGCCTAGGGTTACCATGGGTTTATCATCTTGCATATTGACAAAGTCAGTATCTATGGGCATATTTGGTTAAAGGGATTTAAATATAGATGATTTGAAGGAATCATTCTTCATTATCTCTATTAATGGGAAAGGGGTTTTCAATTTCTGAATTTTTGACTCAAGATTGAAGGAATAGTACAACTTGTCAGAAACCCTTACCTCTTGTGATGGAGTTTTGAGTTGGACAGGATCAGGGGCTGATGGCTGTAAAGGCCTTTGCTATTGTTTTGGAGTGGTAGCCATCTTCTTTGGTGGAACAACAATCTTCTTAGCAGGAGTAGCAGGCTGCTTTGTAGGAACAACATTCTTCTTAGGGGGAGCAATAATCTTGGACCTCAGATTGTAACCTCCTTAATCATCTGCCTGATACAATGCTTCTTCAGTGATCTTCTCATTCATAATGGCTTCCTCATATTCTGCTTGTGTCAAGAAAGAGTAATCAACTTCATCCTCCATGCAATTGATGTTGCCTTCTGCCTCTCCTTCTTCTTGAGTGAACTCTAGTTCTTCTTCTAGTACAACATTCTGTAAAGGAGCTCTGATTCTTTGATCCTCATCTTGATTCCTATCCCTTTGAAGGATCTGAGTTGGTGGGTTATTTCTTCTATAAGGGACAAAATTAGGGTTTCTGGGAGCAAAATCATTTGGCCCTTTACCCCTCACAGGTATTTTCCCTTGGTCTTTAAGCCTAGACATTTTAGCAGTCAAACTATCCAACATTTTTGCCATTTTGTCAATTTTATTCTCTGATGAAGAAGCCCCAAGAGGATCTGTGGGTTGCTTCTTCCTATCTACTTTTCCCTTAACCTTCTGAGATGCAACGATGTTGGATTCAAATTCCAAGGCAACATCCTGCATGAGTGACAGGGAAGCATATCTTCTTTCCCTTAGATGAAGGCATAAATCAGGGTCAAAGGCATTGGCATAAGTGATCTTGGATGAGGTGTCAATTGGCTTGATCTTAGCAGGGATCTTGTTGAACATCTTGTTAAATATTTTGGTGAAGTTAGAAACAGACTCACCATTATCCCTCTTCATATTGGTAAACACAATGATATAATAAATGTGGTCTCTTCTCTCTCCCAAGTGCTTCAAAAATATTTCATCTAGGGCTTCAATGCTTGCTATTGATCCAGCAGGAAACTCTTTGAACCATTTCCTAGTCTGACCATCTAGACTTTGCACAAAAACCCTAGTCCACACATCCTCTTGCTCAATGTTTATATTCTAAGCATAACTGTAGAAGGCCTCTAACTTTTCTTCAGCTATGAAATCTCCCTCCCCAGTAAACTTAGGCATGTATTTGAGATAATCTCCAGTAGGGATAGCAGAGAGGGGGTTAGGAAAATTCAGAGGGGCGTATCTAGGAAAAAGGATCCTTTCCATTTTGGTCAGAGGGGAAGCCATATTGGAAATGGCTATGGAAAGGTAAAAAGAAGATACTGTTGGTGTGGGTGGTAGCTGGAAAAGTATTCCGGGTGAAATTATCTTAGTGGAGTCGCTAGGGATGGGATCTACACAAGCAACAGTTCTTGAAGATACCTCAACCCTAAAATTTTCTAATTCAATTATAAATTCCTGAGAATTATATGTTTCAGCCGAAGGAGATTGAAATGGAGGTCTATTTTATATAACAACAGAAATACCTCTTGAAATACATCATGTGGCTCCCCTTGCAGCTCTGTAGTTTTGTCTTAATGAAGCCCTAGCTCTTCTTAGAATCTCTTCTGGATCTGAAACAGGTGTTGCTAGTGGCCCTTGAGGGTTTGATCTGGTACTTGGTGCTCTTGAAGCCACCTTATCCCAATGGAGTTTCCAGATAGATGATTACAACCAGAATAGTGTCCATACTTTGTTTATCATCAAAGTAGGATCTACGTCGTCTCCCAGGGAAGCTGAGCTTCAATCTCCTCTCCCTGGAAACGACGCCATTTTGTTAGCACTACAAGAATATCCTATAGGTTGCAGCTCAATGATGCCTAGTAACTTAAATGTTTTTATGGTTTTTCTAAATGGATAAAGTTATATGACCTAAAGGACCTCACATGCTCAGTACATGCATAAAACTCAATCAAAAGATAAGGCTTCTAACTACCAATGTTCAGAGGTTTGATAATAGGGTGAACAAATGGAGAACTTACTATGCTGGGAGATTCATATATAAAGAAATTACATATAGATGGCTAATCATAACATGGAAAATTAATTGCAATCCAACTCATCAACATAGAGATAGGATGACATCTATCAAATATTAGATAACATGAATAAACCTAAATCAGACATTCAAGCACAAGTACAGGACAGAAAAGACATGGAAGTTGAACATATAATAGCAAAAGAGCTTATATTAGATGATGAATAACATGAGAAGCTTGATAATAATAAGGGTCTAAAGGTCCCCGAAGTCAAACCCTTGCTTCAAAATAAGTCTTAGGCTTTATAGCCTTTACAAAAATCTTCAAATCTTTAAAAGTTGGATCTGATTTACTAAAAATAGATAACATAACTATTTTGAAAAAAATTAGGTCAAAAACCCTAATTTAAGTGCTAGTCTATCTAAATCTAACACTTTGTTCACTCATTGAACTCTTTGATAACTGTAGTGATTACTAAAATAGAGCTATAACCTGTTATCTGATAGATAAGTCGTGGTTTGTAAAAAACAAGTAGGGTTTGTGGCCCATTTCTCTTTGATCGTACCTTCAAAACTAGAATAGACCTCCTCCACTAGTACTTTTCATCAATTTTCAGCTTCATAATTCACCCTTGAGGTGTTCGTATCCACCAAAACTAGTTATGTGTGTAAACCTATCTTTATGCACCCTTTTGTGCTTTCAGTGGTTAAGGAAGCAGAATCCTGGGTTTGTTAGCTGTCGAAAGCTTTGCTTTCGGTGGCTAATGAACAACTGTTGCGTTCATCTAAGCCATGGAAAGCCCTATTTTCTGCAAAATTTTATTAGCCTTTAAATCAACCTTTTATGGCTTTTACCTCTGTCCTTCGGGTATTTATTCAATTTGCATAGGGTTTGATAGAGCAGCAGCATAATGAGCTACATCAAGATCCTGAAAGCTTGATGCTGCCTCTACTAGGGTTTCTAGTGCACAGTGAGATTGAGAGCTAGGGTTTGAGTTTTAATTCTTCATCTAAAACCTCAATAATCTGATCATCCTGTACAACCTGGTGTTGTCCTGCATGAATATCATATTTCTCCTTTTCAGCATGACATACATCCCTCTCATTTCTAGAATAGACTTGCGCAACTCAGTATTTCTCTTGGTTAATATTGCATTATTTCTTTTTCTCTCTGTCTAAGACCTCTGGTTCATGTATTTGCTCTAGTAGTTGGTTGATTCTCAGAGACCTAGGTTTGCTTGAGGAAGTCTCTGCCAATGGCTCATCTTGACCTTCCCTTGGTGTTGGTGAGGGAAACTCTTCATTTTCTGCTACAACCTACTCTGTTAGGTCAATTTCTTGCTCATTTTCTTCTTCTGAGTCTTAGTAGGGTAGGTTAAGTATATTTCCACTTTATGCTGGGGCCTCCTTCTCCTTTCCACTAAAGTATAGATTTATTTTGGCTTGGTTGGTTTTAGAAGTTGGAGAAGGCTGATCCACTATCACTAGTGAGATAGCCATCCTCTTCCTCTTTCCACTCCTGGGGTGGTGGATTTCTTTGAAGGGGACTTTACTTTGTCTTCTGGCTGTAAGCCTATTTCAAACTCATTCCAGAATAAAAAATATTCCATGCTATTTTTATCCTTCGCAACAGTTCTTGAACAATGAGTTGTATCAGGCCATGGTGAGATAAGCTTCCTACAATTTTAGTGGGTTGGGCCTTGACCTGGTGTGCCATATTGGTTAGGATCTTGTGGAGGTAAAAAGATAGGTTTAAAGGGCTTCTTCTTGTAAAATTATTCATCAATTTAAAGTAAATATATCATCACCATGTTATATCTTCCTTCACAGGTTATTTAAACCAATATTGCTTTCAATAATTGTTGCTACCTCTCCTCTAGCCAACTAGATGGAATGCTTTTCTTCCATACTACATATTTCTGTTCAAGTTTTAAGTATGACCTGAATTTCACATCCTTAGTAATGGTGGTATTGAACCATTTCTCCCCTGTTCTTGGGAGTTCTGCAACTTCTGCAATTAGGGTTTCATCAACTTGGAACTCTTATTTTCCCATCAATGCCTTAGAGCCATCAAAAGAAAGAGAAAATGCTTCTGCAACTTGCTGGTGTGAACCTTGGATTTTCTCACAGAACTTGTAACAGCCTGCATTTTTGAAGAATTGGCAGAATTCTGGATGTGACTCAAGATAGCTAATGTCCCCTAGTTCTTGTATGAGGGTAGGTCCTCCTCCTTTCTTCATCTTTGGGATGTGCTTCTTAGTACCTGCAAAAATCAAAATTCGAACTCTGTGAAGGAAATTAGTGCACTGGTTTCAAGGATGGCCTTGAGTAGTAAGGATGCATCCAGAGAATGTGGAGTGTACTGAGGATATGGTGGTGATTTTGAGGGGTTAACCACTCGATTGGTAGTTGAGTAAGATGATCATGGATTGTGGTGATAACCACAAAATAGCCAGCATAGTAATCACTTTTAACTAGAACTTGATGCTTTGTGGAGGTTTAACTGTCGTCGTGGGACAGGTGGAGAGTAGGATAGGGTTTTGATCTCTATCAGTCACCTTAGATCAATAACAACCTTTTATCCACTAACTTATGATTTTTTGCAGTCCCCCAGTCTTTTTGGTGGTTAAGTGCTAGATCATGACATGCCTCATGCTGACAGCGTTTGATTTTTATGGATAGCTAACCATTTTTCCTTTTTGGCCTTTCTGGGGGTTAAGGGAATCTAGGCTTTAATTTGCAAGTTGCTGAAAGCTAGGATTTTCGGTGGCTAATGAACCATTGGTCCATTTGCCTAAGCCACCGAAAGTATCCTTTCCAAAATTTATTAAAAACAAAGTTAATGAGATTTTGGTGGATAATGTCTTCCTAGAACACATTATTTAGCTGCCAAAAGGTGGGATTTTTGGTGGCTAATGAACTATTGGAAAGTTATCCTAAGCCACTGAAAGTTCCTTTTCCAAAATTTTATTAAAAACGTGATCAACAGGCTTTCGGTGGTTAATGTGGTCCTGAGTCGAAACTATTAGCTACCGAAAGCTGGGCTTTTCGGTGGCTAATGAACTGTGGGAAATTTTTCCTAAGCCATCGAAAGCTAAAAATTTCAAATTTCTTGAAAAACAAAACACCAGATATTCCAACTTTGTTAATCACCCAAACATCTTTCATAATATGCCTTGAAATATTCATCACTATGCAAAAGTAAATTGTCTGAGTGGACCTATTGAAAATTGATTTATTTAGGAGATAACAAACCTCCTTGTTCCTTCTTCTTCTTCTTATCCTTTTCTTTGAATCATATCTAAACTTGATTTTTTCACAAAGTTGTCATGTTCCCTTCAATATCAACTACATCAACTTGCATGTTAACTAAGGTTTGAGACCGCCTTTTTCTCAATGTTAAATAAAAATCAAAATGAAAAGCACCGACATATGTAACTTTAGTTGCATCCTGAGAAGGTTTAATTTCAAAAGGAATCATATCATACAACATATTCAACCTTTAAGTAAAGTCAAGAACATACTTATGCTATTTATTTTCTTTAATGAGCCAAATTTTGTAAGATAATGTAAGTGATCTCTATTTTCACCCCATTTTCTCATTAATGTATCTTTAAAAGTCTCCCATTAGTGAATTGAATATGTTGGGAAACCTATTAACCATTTTCTTACATCTCCCTCCAAATTTTGTACACAATTCCTCTTATAAACATCATCATAATTAATATAAAAAATGTGAGTGAATTATTCAAATTGTGCCATATGATCATCACCTTTTCTCCATGAAAATTGGGTGGGATCTTAAGGTAATGATAACGCATATCATGTAAATTTATAGGGACTGCTAATGGTATATATTTGTATGCCACCCAATGATTAACCCTGGGGGTAGGGGGTGGTGGAGGTTTAACTCCTTCCATTGAATGCTTTAAGATAAAAAATATGGCTTCTGAGGTGATAGGTTTTTGAGTAGAATAAGATACACTAGGTTTAGAGAAAGTATTTCCTTAAAAAAAGGAAAGACATCGAACAAGGATTTTATGTTTACCTTGAACATGTTCAATAAGACTTCAAACAAGGGTTTCAACATAAGAAGATATTTCTTGTATTCAAACTAAGAAAATCTAGTCATTTTAAGAGAAGGGGCACCTAAGGAAAATGCATCCTCCTTACATGTGTATTTATTTGAGTAACCAGATTTTTTTTATTGGGAAGGGTAGGATGCATCACAGGTTATAAATGATACCTAATATGTCTTTTGGTACTTGCTAAATTGATAATAGTGGATTCACCAGGAGAACAATGTACTTTAGTCGGTTTCTCTAATTCTTTACCCACCACCAAGAACCAGATTCTTCTCATTATATCCTAGGGAAAGAAAAGATATTCGCACCTTAATTCACCAACAATGATGCCAATTATATTTTTTCCCTTGAGATTGTCCTAGCTACAAAACCATTCCAAGGAATCCATAGCTTAATTCAACATTAATCTTTCCTAGAAAAATCTAAAAACTCAATAAAATATATGTCTCAGAATATCAATATATGCTCAAATGAAAGGACTCAGAGTTATCCTAAATTAATTTGGAACAAGCACTCATAATATTAAAGAACATGAATGAGTGGATATTCATCCCCTAAGCACTTCAAGAAATGCATCATAGATTTTAAGCTTCAAGATGATAGGTAAGAAGAATATAAAAGAGGTTAAAAAATAAATAGGGTTAACATATTCAATGCAAGAATAAATCTAGAGACCCTGTAGAAGAATATGTGTACTGAGCTAACATGAATTTAGTAGAAAAAAAATATTTATCTGAAATGAGTTATAAGATTCCCTGCAATTACTAACAAGTCAGTGAAATACTAACAACAGATCACATGAAATTAGTAATATTAATACTTCACCACATAAATTCCTGAATAGGGTGGATATTACACCAAATTCCAACTTCAAGATCTTATTTATAAAATTCAAACTTCAAATAAAAATGGGATCTAAAGATTTGAATGGAATTAACAAAAGTACATTTAACACAGATGGTCACAACCTAATACAATTGAGAGGGTGAATCTAATATATTTACAATATACCACTCATGCTGACTAAAAGGTCATCTAAGAAGCTATTCCATGGTATTAACTCATGAGGGAAAGAAAGTATTTTAACATAAGAAAACTTGACCCTTGTAAGTGAGAAATATGCTCCCTTTATAGCCTACTAAGAGAGAAATGACTAGTGTGCTTAATAAATTATGTTGTTAAGGGAGGGTTAGCTCTTTGTGCTAAAAAAATGCTGAGGTGTTTTGTTGTCTTTATCATCCATAACTTATTGATCCTTCTGATATTGGTAAATCGGGAATTGGATGAAGGGTCTAAAGGTATGGCCTATGGTTTATTTGTTTTAGGGCTTCAACCATGATCTAGTTCGATGGAGGTTGTTTGTGGTACCCTTGCTAACTATTCATATAATTCTAGCTATGAAAGTAGTAATTTTTCTATTGATGCAAAGATTTCCTCTCATTTTGGTTCTAGTGGTGAGGCTGGTGTGGGGATTAGTGGGCCCAGTGAGGAGGGTTTGTTTAGATTGGAGGATTGAAATGGTGCAGAAATTCGTTGGTGGTGCCATATCCAAATCCCTTTCCTCAATTTGGTTCATTCCTAGCAAAGCAAATTCTCACGAGGAAGCTACCCCATTTTTAGGTCTGGCACTATTGTCATGGTGGGATCTGACGGAAGGGTTTCCTTCACACATTTGGTAAGTTGTGGGACATTAAAGCAAATTGGGGTCCTTAATGCATCAATGGGAGTGGTTGATCACTTTTATACAGCTAGATCAAAATCTCCCATTTATTTTTCTTGTGCATATGATGGATATGGCCCAAATTTTCATGAGGAGGTATGTAGTGGATGCATGCATGAAAATGATTGTCCAAATTCCCCCTTCTCCCACTCTTGTTCTTCTAATGATGTTTTGGCTAGGGATTTGGAGAAGGCGGTGGAGGGTCTAGATGTTTCTAAAATAGTTTCTTTGATGGGATTCTGATCAACTTAAGCCAGGTGTAGGTTCTCATGTTGTAATCTGAGGAATCATCTTTTTGTATGGTTGCTAGTGGGAAGAAGTGCACGAAAGTTTTTAAGTCGAATGGTTCTAGAAAGGAATTAGTGGTTGGTAGAGATATTCCAATTATGGAAATTCCTAAATTTACTTCTAGATTACTTAGTGGGAGGTTTTATGGACGAATATTGTTGGAATATGTGGTTGGGCACTGGGTTGCTAAGTCATGGTATAGTATTATTAGCTCCTCCCCTAATATTTTCGGGCTTCCGCATGATTGGATTGGCTTTGAATTTAAGTCACTGGAGGATGCAGAACCCATTCTTCATCATTTCTAGTTATGTGGGAAGTGTCAGTTAGCTATCAAACTATGGCACCCTTTGTTTGATCCTAGGAAGGATTCTCTATCATCCTTCCTTGTCTGGTTGAAACTACCCTTTCTTCCTCTTGAATTTTGGTTGTAGGAATAGTTTAAGGTTATTGGGGATGTGATTGGAAAATTTGTTGTGGTGGATGCAGATCTTTTTAAATATTAGAGAAGGTTGGTGGGCTATATTTTAGTTGAGGTGGATGCTACTCGAGGTTTATTTGAATCTATTGATCTGGTCTCTGGTGAGTTTATATTTTCACAACCCTTGTATTATTTGAACATTCATTTCCAATGTGCTCATTTTCATTTATATGTTCATGTAGTGGATGATTGCAATCTGCAGTTTGAGAAGAAAATATGGAAACGTAAAGAAGTATCAGAAGTGGAAGAGAGTAACTCACAATATTTGAACCTAGTTGGTGTTGTTGATCCTCCAATTTCTCCTTTGAAGAAGAAAGCAAAGTTGGTTGAGATTATCAAGGATTTCATCCTCTTTATTGTTCTGGAAGTAGAGGTGAAAAAACTTCCTGACTTTTCGAATCTCATGGAGGGATTTGAGCTCTCGTGTAGTCAAATGTAAAATATTGTGAATATTTGGGAGGAAGTGGTAAATTAGAGTCGAAGGATGGGACTTCAAGTTTTGTTGCAGACATCATGGAAGCTACATG